>JAVQMG010000115.1:23220000-23442500 GCA_032878915.1 Castanopsis chinensis
ATTAATCTATAAAGATAAAAGCAGTAAGTTTGCATCTCTCTTACTTTGTTATTTGAATAGCCTCATCGATGGCCCGGTCATATTCATCTGCACGTTATTTCCAAAATTGAAAGCAATTTGTTAACATAAAAGAAGTCAAATTTAAAAAGAAGAGTTAAACAGTGCACATTTGAAAACATTTATATCAAGGACAGACATGGTGAGGAACACTGATATAATTTTATGATTCAGTACCTACATGGATTAAGTTCCAGGGATAGATTTCACTCATTTCTTGGACTTAATGATCTCAAGAAGAAAGTGAGATAACAGAGATAATACATTATTGAGGCAAAAAGAGAGGGGGGGGGGGGGGGGGGGGGAAGGAACTCATCTCTAAGATGGTGGCAAACTGATGTAGCAACACTTCAATAAAAGGGTCAAGCAATTTACCCATTGGATTTAAAGTAGGCAGCCATATGTCTATGAAACTTCCTAATTGAGAGTGGATCTTTTTTAATCTCTCTACAGTGACTCATAGGAAGCCACTTTATTAAAGCTGAGTTTCAAAACAAAGAATTCATGCTAGCTTTATTCAAGAGGTTTCTTTGAAGGTAATTTCAGGTCAACAGATTATCTGGTAGTAACATAAATGAAGCAAGGAACAAAGTTATCGGACTCAGCTCAGTTGACATAAAACAATATTCAAGGATGGTTCAAGTTTACTAAAACCAATTATGGAGTAATGACCAATTCCCACCTCCAGCCTCACCAAAATATATAAAGGATGGCACAAGCATACTTTCAGAATAAACTCAATGCCATTAGTGATATATCAATATTTGAAGATATCTAACACAAATTGTTTTAGGTTAAGAGAGCAAATTCTTTAAACACATGTTTCAAAGCTAACCCTAATACTTGCCTAAATTCATAGAACTTTTTTTGGTAAGTAACGAAAGTCTATTAATCAATAAAAGAGAATACCCAGGTACACCGGTGGTGTAATTGAGTAGTACATTAATCTCTCAAATTACAATGCTCTAGTAAATTAGAACAGTGAAAAGAGTCAAAAGCAGAACTCCAGCCCAGAAAAGAGTGAAGAAGAAGAGCTTAAATTAATGCACGAAATCAGCCAAATTATTTCACCATTATTTGGTCCAATTAAAAATTTTGCTCATGATATTGTACCTTCACTATATATGGTCCAGTTTACGGGAGGCCTTAAACATTTTACACAAAGTTCCTGTTATTAAATGCAATTTAATTTGCACAAAATAACTGATAATAACCAGGTTTATAAGTTGGTTAGGAGATTTATTCACCAAAAAAATAATTTATGAGGTTCACTCCGGGTCTACGCTATACGACCAGATAATACGAGCTACAAAAACAAACTTTACAACGTACCAAATGTGTAGCTGATAGGCCTACGAGTGCGACAAGTGCGAGTAATTCCAGCCCCGTAAGGATTCACAAAACTATTCAGGAGCAATGCTTTCCGTTGCTTTTGTTTCAGTGCCCTTTCTTTGTTCTTTAACAACCAAAGATAATATTATTTCTAATCAATATGAACAATGAATCACTACAGAAGCTTAAAACTGTTAAATAAACTTTACCTTATGAAGCTTCTCAAGAATAGGAATGGCATCAGTTTCAATTGTCTTACAAACATCAACTTCTGCTACAACATCGCTACCTGAAAGTTCATCCTGCCATTGCCAGAAATAGACAGTGAACTAGAATTCCTAGTCCAGAACAAACAAGAAAATTCAACCTTACCACAACTTTGCGAAATTCCTCAAGATTGGTTGCAAGAGTTTCCCATTGAAAGTTGATAGCTGATGGAGTTAAACATCCTTTACCCTTAGAGTTTCTCTTTGATGGATATATATTCAGTTCCCTGTACAATCTATAGCCAATAGTTTTGTTTCCATCATACCTAGCATGAACATAATAAGAATCATCAACAGTGATCATGCTACTAATTGATAACATTCATAACACATTCAAGACTTACCAATAGGAAGTCCCATTTCCATCTCCTCCTATCTTATCTTTGCGGAAAGAAGATACTTCATTTCCTTGTTTTAAAGCATCATTAATATAAGAAACTGTATCATCTTGCTGTGAACAAAAGGAATGGCTTATAAAACTGCCTTCAACGTATTATTAGTTTGAACATCTCCCTAAGGAAAGAGAAACATTCATATACAAACAAAACAAGCACTTAAAAGGATCTCTAGGTAGAAAGCATGCCAAACAATCCTAAATAATTAAAAAAGAAATTACTTAAGGAGGAAATGCCAGGATATATTACATGAGCCCGGAGTTCACAAAGTGCCTTCAAAATGAGTAAACGATTAGTTGAATCAAGCTGTTTGTATCTAGGTATTATCTCCTCTCTGTGAAAGAAACAGCACAAAACAGCACTACGACCTCAGTTAACGCGATATCAAATAAATAAAAAAAATGTTCAAATTAAAAACAAGTAATTCATGACTAATACCCTTTAGCTGCCACCAACGGAGTCTCCCCTTCAGCTACCTGCAGTAAAAGGCAAATAAATGTTGAAATTATAAAATCTTCCTATTTATAAATGGGTAAAATGAGTACACAACAAGGTCGGCTTGCCTAAATGACTTACCCACGGCCACCAAGTACCAAGTTTCTTACAAAGTTCAGCCACCCAAGCATCAGAACCATCCAATTTTTTACTTACAGGTGGTATTCCCTGGAAAAAATTCAGGTCATATACACAACAATAAAGGGAAGGACAATTTATAGAACTCTTGAAAAATAATTGAGAAGCTTGTAAGCTTGCAATAGAATTTGAGAACTTGAAAGCAAAACCACTCTATTTTGGGTTTTCAAGACATTTGAGATCACTTCGCTATTGCTTATCATTTTTATATATTTAGAAGTAAAATCTTCAAGGATAGAACTGAAAATAAATCTGTAAGGAATTTCATAAATTATCCTTCTTCTTTTTTTTTTTTTACTTTTTCCTATGACTACTAAAAAGAAAATAAGAAGAATTAAACAACAAATACCATTGAGAAAAATATTGGACTCAATCTGACAAAATCAATATAAGGCACCATATTCAGCAACTAGAAGACATGAAAGTTTGTATGTAGTCCAATAGCATCAAAAAGTAAAACTTGAATGCACACATAAGCAAGCTTCTGAAACCTTGTCTTTGAATCTGGAATCCAATAAAGCATACACAGAAATATAATGGAGCTTCATTACACACGAAGCACAGTGTAAACTACACACTAACACACCACCCACAAAAAGAGAAAGGAACAAAGAGTATAATGTACAAGCTACTGCCTTGTCTATCAGGATATCCAATGACACAAATACTTAATACATCCCAATAAAGAAAGTGTCAACAAATAACTGCCGTCTCCATCATTCACCAACTATGCAATTAACTACGTTACATAATGTTCTAAAATGAGCAAGAATCATCAGAAAATAGAACATTTAATAGATATTTTAAGGCATTGGTTGTATCAGCTCCTGCCAATACCTTACTAAGCAATCGCCTTAATACTACTATAACTTTCAACTTCCGCAAATTTCCTGATCACACTAACTCTTTACACACAAAAGGGGACATGGTTTGTGTTCTGTTCCACACAGTGCAAGCCACACCGGACACGTCCTGATTTAGGACGCATATAAGGCGTGGCTTGCGTCCGCTTCATCTCATGAAATTGGCAGAGAAATGAGCAATATCAAAACAAACAAATAAACAATGAGAAGGTTCATTTACACTAGCAATAAGCAATACTAGAGATGCCAACAATTTCAACTACACATAGATCCATGATTCTTTTTTTCTAGCAGTGAAACCGAAGAAATGGATAACACGCACAAACACTGTGAGAATAAATATAGATACGAGTAAAAACCTTCAAAAGCGCAATGTGAAGCTGAGCGAGCGAACTGTTTGGCTTAATCAAACCCATCTCAATCTCTTCCGCCGAGAGCTTCAAACCACTCCCAATCACAGGCTCAAAAACCTACCAAAATATCAACAAACAAACAAACAAACAAAAATCACTACAACAAATTCCTGATTCCATAACCATGACCACATTATCAAACTAAGATATCTCTCTCTCTCTAAATCAGAAACGAAGAGATGATCTTACGCCGAGGAAATTGAGAACGGAGGCTAGTTCCCAACGTCCACGTAGCTTCGCAACCTCCGATTTCAAATGAGACTCGTCCAGAACCACCATTGGCTCCTCTGCGCTTCCTTCTTTCACCACCACTGGCCGCGTTCCTTCCACGGCGACCTCGCTCGCCGCCGCGGCCCGGGACCGGCGACCGCCGTTCATGGTTTCTTATGAGAGAGAAAACAAAAAAGTTTTAGAGAGAGAACGAAAATCGTACTCCGGAAGATTGAGAGAGAGACAGAGAGAGCGTTGGAGGAGTTCTGCGTGGGTGTGTATAGTTTGGGCGTTTTCCCGCCTAAATCACTTTTACCACGGGTCAGAGATCGTGGTTAAGTTTGGGTTAGCCTTACATAGTTCTTTCTAGGGTTAAATTAATTTCAGAAGCCGGCTTTTTCCTATTCCGCTTTTATTATTCCTGAACTAAATTGTTGCGTCTTTTCTCCCCTCTGTACTTGTAGGCTCTCTATCAACCGCACCGTTTTGTAGTTTCTCCAATCTCCCACGCACAATATCATTTTATCCGTTACCTGTTTTCCAAAACAAGTAACCCAAGTAGAGATACTATCATGGAGTTTGGACTGTGGAAAATGGACTTTTTGAATCACATTAGGTTCGAAAATGGGCTTTTTGAAATTTTTTTATAAAGGCCTAAAGTTTATACCATTTGATCTCATATTAGGTTAACTGCTTTTTATTTTGGTAATTAAAATCTCTAATATATGAAACCGTTTCGATTTGAAACTTTTGTCCATTTTCATTATTTTGGATAGTAGTAAAAAAAAGAAAAGCCAAAGCTTAAAGATGGAGCCGAAGATGAACTGAGTCGTACAACTCCATCATAGCTTTGGGAAAAAATTGCTTATTATTATTCTTTTGTTTGATAAATAAGTTTCCCATCAAAAAAACAATAAGCCAAATTTATGCTCAACTATTAAACATGTCAATTTGAAATTAATAATGCATTCATCAACATAATAATCGATTTAAATATATGTAATATTACATGTTCACAAGTATACTTCTCTACCAATATACTTTATATTAGATTGTGTGAGTTTGTAAAAAGTCCATATGGTATCAAATTATTATTTGTACTTTGTAGTTTGTTGATAATATAAATCAACCATGTGTAGTAAAAAATATATAGAACTTTTAACAATACAATGTTGGTGAATATAATTTGTATAAACTCAAAAGAAATTCATTATAGCTAATTTACTTAATAATATAACTTTAACTAGGAGTACAATTTAGTTATTGATTATTATCATAGATTTGTGAATTGGTAAAATATTTTTGTCATATTCTTACCATATATGGGAAAAGAGAATTACTCAATAAAGTGATTCATGAGCAAGCTCGAGCTTGTTCAACAATAAAATGAACTAAGCTTGAACATCCAATCTTGTTTATTGATGAGCTCAAACCCGACTTGTGTTCAACAGAAAATTAAATGAACAATTGTGAATTTTCAATACTCAACTCGACTTATAACGTTTATAGCCCTAATTGAAGACCACTGATTAAATCATGCACTTCACATAATCCTTCTTTATAACTCGATTTGACCACTAATAAAGATGGAGCGTATATATGGAGGATATAAATAGAAAGCTTCAATTAAAGAGATAAAACTTCCATGGAGTAAGAAAGTGACAGCCAACAAATAAAAAATAATTAGCTAGGCAACACACACTTTTTGGCAACAGTTTCCTATTTACTCTAACTTGTTATTGTCCAAAATAACGAAGAGAAATAACAAATATTAATGAGAGTTTCATATTTAAGCAGCTTTATAAGTTTATGACATTAATGGACAAAATGAAAGATAATGGGATATGATCAAGAACATTATATGAACTTTGGATTTTTGGTAATTTTCTCCAATCTTGTTTATAATTGCCGACATGTCAAGTTATTATTATAGCAACATAACTCCACATATGGGCTCACTACTAACATAGCTTTTTAATGGTACTGATCACACCATACTATCTCAAGAGTTGTTAAAATGATCATGTGTCTATATTTATTGCTTTCGTGTTAGTTTAGATATTGTAATCTAGAATGAGCAACATAATCAAACACCAAAATATCATAGTTCTTATAAAATTTTGTTATGTTTGGATAAACCAATAGTTGCAACATTTAAAGTTGTTAACAAGTACAATTGTGCACTTTTAAAATCAACATACAATTGAAATTATGTGGTAAAAAAGTCACTAAAGCTTATAGACACATAAATATATATATATGAAATAAACAAATCTACGAACCACATTTTATGCACCAAATACTATATGTTTAATCGTCTTTCATTTATTAAGTTACCAACTAGAGATGGTCTTAGAGGTCATCCTAGTGTTCGGGAGGGTTAATGGATCTGGGTCCAAATTTGTCATCTTATCATCTAGTAAAACCTACCATACCCTACAGTTTACATAACTTTTTTTTGGTAAAAAGGAAATTTCATTAACAAACTAAAAAGCCTCTGTAGAAGAGGTTACAAAACGGTCATACATTGTGCCCACGACATCTAGTTTAATAAGCAGCTCCACCTCTAAAGGAGGGTGGGGAAAAACAACAAAATCTTAGTCCAACAGAGCACCTTGCCTAGCTAAGTTAACTGCACACTTATTGGCTTCTATGAAGTAGTGCATAAGTTCAAAGCTATTAAGATTGTTGGACTCTTTCCACACTAAATCAATGACCACCTTGGCATCCAACTCTATTTCCACTGCTGGGAGCTTAAGAGCAATGCAACGTCAAATACCATCCCGTAAAGCCTATAGCTACGCAACAACACTAGTCGTGATACTAATGGCTCGGGCATACCCTTTCACCCACTCACCCTTCTCATCACGAATAAGCCCTCCACCGCCAGCCAAACCTGGATTTCCCTTTGACAAACCATCATAATTTAATTTGAACCAATTACTCGAGGGATTCAGCCACCTTACCTGGATTTTGTTTCTGATTGTGTTTTGTTCCCATTACTAACAAAATAGCCTACCTCTGCTGCTCTAGCCAAAGTTTCATCTAAAAGACTTTGTTGCGGTCCTATATTACCAAACACAATGCTATTTCGATGGAGCCAAAGAATCCACACTGCCACTTCATCTTAGAAATAGCGCTAATCAGAGAGCTTCTGTTGTTGATTTTCAGCCAATCAACTAGTAGCATTCCATAAAAGATATTCGGTGGCATGGGAGGCAGCAAAGAGTTCAAAAAACACTTGGCTTTGGGGCAATCTCTTAAACCATGAACAATGGTCTCTTGCTCAGTGTTGCAAGACCAATGGAATTTCCAACCATGGTTTTGAAATCCGGACTGGACCATACAGTTCGACTAGGTTAACCGAAAACCGTTCACTAAAGCGGTTCTTTTAACCTTAATAACCTGCTATTACAAGTAATTCTGTGAACCATGAGAACCGCCATTGAATATCCTGGGTTTGAAAACCTTAACCAGTTCTCACAGGTAAGACCATTTGAGTTTTTTTTTTTTTTTTTAATTACTTACATCCATTGTTGCAACTTCAAGCCTTCAACTTCAACTACCCACCGTAAGACTATCATACTTGAGGTCGCACACCATCTTCATTCTTCTTCTATGTCTCGATTGCTCTCTCTCTCTCTCTCTCTCTCTCTCTCTCTCTCTCTCTCTCTCTCTGTACATTTTTGCAAATGCTGCGTATCTGCATTTTTGCCTCTGGCGTCTTCTTCTTCAGTTCTTTGAAGATGATGTACTGGCGTACTGCCTTGCTTTACCCTCAACCGCAAAAGGCTTGCTTTATTGTACCCACTTATGCTTGTTGTCAAGCACTTCTTCATTTTATGGGAACTTGATTTGTACTAAACCCTTTTTTTTTTTGGCGGACAAACCAATGTCTGCACACCTACTTTTGTATTTTTTTTTTTTTTTAATTCACAAATGGGTGACTATTCAAACTGGCATAAAAGATAAAACATTAGATTGTATTATGCTTAGAATTTAATATATTTTATTTGCATAATTATGTATGCTTAGAATTTAATATTTTTATTTACATTATGAAACTTATGACATAAAAAAAATTATTTGAAATATAGTTCTTTATATTTATTTGGATTATTTTAGTTAAATTTTCAATTTTTACTAATTTAATATATTTTCTATTTTTTAAAATAATTACTAAATCAATTATGACATCACCACGGTTTGACTTTGGTTAAACCTCGGACCGACCTTAAAAATCTGGAACCTCTCTCTTCTCCAGTTCTTTGAATGGTTCGGGTTTGAAAACCATGTTCTCAACCCCTTCTCATTGAGGATTGCTTTCATTTCAATGTTATAATGGCAGCATTGCCATAGGAAATGCTTGACTTTTGGAAGGGATAAGATCTTCCACACCCAAGCATCTGGGAAAGAAGCTCTACTCCAATCTTCATCCTTATTAACTGGCGACTGGTATGCTCCTTTCAGCTTAAATTCACCATTTGAAGAAAAGTGCCAGGTAAGTCTATCCTCTTCTTCACAAGAGAAGGAGAGGAGAGTTGCCTTCATCTCCAAAAGAATTGAGGTCGGAAATGAGAAGGATACATGCTCCAAATTCTAACCGACATACGCAACAACATCCTTAAGTTTTATACTCTCCTCATCCTTAATCAGTGGACTCGAGATAAGGCTTCGAAGAATACCTTTGTCCGTCCATTTGTCGAACCAAAGAGATAAGCTACTTTCCCTTTCAAGAATCCACTTAGCGCCCTTACTGAAAATATCTTTCCCTTTTTTAAGTGCTGCCCAGGTTGGGGAACACAAGGAAGGCCTAGCTTGGGTTCTAAAAACACACATCCGCTTATGATATTTCTTGGAAAGGACTCTGACCCAAAGGGATGATTTTTCAGAATTAAATCTCCAGTTCAGCTTTGCTAACAGAGTTGTGTTTTTTGGTTTTACCACTTGAATTCCAAGATCCCCTTCTTCCTTAGATTTTGTAATCTTTTCCCAACTAATTAGGTGGAGCCTTTTCTTATTTTCCGATGAACCCCATAAGAAGTTTCGGCTAAACCTGTCAATTCCTTGGAGAATTTTGGATGGGAGAGCCACACATTGTATAGTGTAGTTTGGGATTATTGAAGTCACCGATTGAGTTAGGACTACTCTACCAGCAAGAGACAAAAGGTTTGCTTTCCAATCAGCCAACTTGCTCTTAATACAGTCCAAAATGAGCCAAAAATCCTAAGGGATACCTGAATGCTTTATGGGAAAACCCAAGTATTTCCCAAGAGTAGGAATGGAGCGGAATCCCAAGATCTCACACAACTCAGTTCTCTTATTAGGATTAATGTTCAGAGAAAAATAGACCCGAGACTTTTTATCCCTGATTTTCTACCCCGATAGCTCACAAAAAGAGTCAAGCACCTCCCTTATAGCCATGCAATTCTTCCCATCAACTTTGGCAAAGAGCATGAGACCATCTACAAAGAAAACATGAGAGAAATCCAGACCACCCTGGGAAGCTTTGACATAATTCCAGAGCTTAGCTTTGCATTTCTCTTCTATTAGGGCCCCAAGGACTTCCATACATAAGATAAAGAGATACGTGGATAGGGGATCTCCTTGCCAGATTCCTCGAGAAGGGTAGAACGACTCTAATGCTCCACCATTAGCAAGGATAGAAATAGATGACAAAGACACGCAGCTCATAATCAATGAAATTAGGCAACTTAGGAATTTGTAGAGGTTCAAGGTATCCCTAATGAAGCTCCACTCCAAACGATCATAAGCTTTCTCTAAATCCAGCTTTATTGCCATCACTCCACCTTAACCTTTTTTCCTTTCCATGGAGTGGATCAACTCTTGGACGATAATCGCATTATCCACCCTTTGCCTCCCCGAGACAAAGGCCGATTGTAAAGGAGATATTAAACCTGGCAATAAAGGCCTAATCCGAGCCACAATGATTTTGGTCACCATCTTGTAAATGGTGTTATAAAGATTAATGGAGCGATAATTATTCAATGTCTCCGAGTTTTTGTTTTTAGGGATAAGAGTGATGAGGGTCTTCTTAAGATACTCAAGAACAGCCCTTGTCATGAAGATGTGTTTGATTTCTTTTTTTACCGATCCTCCAACTAGAAGCCAAATTTGTTGAAAAAAACTAGCATTTAGACCATCTAGACCAGGCTCTTTAAAAGGTTTTAGCACCCAATTTCAACATCGATAACTAGTCTGTCAATATTTGTGACATTTGCCTCCTTAAGATGGGTATATTAGCAGGGGGTTCCATTCAACCAAGGAAAAGATGGTAAGGCCAGAAGTGAAGAGATTCAAAAATCCTTCTCTAATGAATTCTAAAATTTCTCTATTCCCATTGATCCAATTTCCCATCTTGTCTTTCATACACAGAATTCGATTTCTTCTCCTACGAACCAAAGTTGCAGTGTGATAAAAAGAAGTATTCCTGTCACCCTCAACAAGCTAAAGGATTCGGGATTTCATCGCCTAAAATTCTTCTTCAAGTTTGGCTACCTCTTCAAATTCACTTCTTAACGTCTTCTCTAAGTTGATAAGGTGAGTACTCAGACTAGCAAAAAGACTCTCTTGGTTGCCTTTAAGCCTTACAAGCACTCTTTTCTTTATTTGAAACAGATTGCCAAAATGAGACCTATTCCAAATACTTGCTTTCTCAGAGAAGGACATAACTGCTTGTTGTAGGGTTTGAGGGTTCCTCCAAGCATCGCAAACTACACCAGGGAAGAAGGGGTGAGAGAGCCACATAGGTTGGAATCTAAAGGGCCTAGGGGCACGGGTGTCTTGAGGCCTATTAAATAGCAATTTAATTGGGTAGTAGTCTGAGTGGGTTTTCTCCAAATGAAGAACTACCGCTTTAGGGTGAAGGTTATTCCAAACAGGATTAACAAAGACTCTATCCATTTGTTCTTGGAGAAGCTGAGTCAATGGTCTGTGATTAGACCAGGTAATTCAAGGCCCCACAAATCCAATACCAATCATATTACACACATTCAAACATTCTTGGAATCAGAGCGCTTTACTTATACTTACTGCATTTCCTCCAAATTTATCTCCATTCATTAAAAACTTGTTGAAATCGCCTGCAATGATCGAAGGCAGGGAATGAAGGCCAGTCACAATTTCTAAATTATCCCATAGCAGCCTTCGCTTAGCCAATCTAGGACTGGCATATATGGCAGAGAGAAGCTAGGGAGAATTAGTTATAGATGAGACAAGAGCATTAATCTCTTGCTCTATAAACGACAGCTCGGTTAATTCCACCTGATCAGAATCTCAGAGAAGCCACAATCTGCCAGATCGCCCAAAAGAATTAGCTATAATTACTCCATCCAGAGGAAGTCTGTCTATAATTCTTTGAGCTTTGTCATCACTTAGTTTAGTTTCGCTAATGATCAAAATAGCAGGACAATGCCTACCAATCATATCACTCACATTATTACAGAAAATGGGGGTTGTTAGCACCCCTACAATTTCAGATCAGCATATTCATAATTAATCTAAATAAATAAAGGAATAGAAGGGTAAAAATTACAGAAGACGATTAGACACATCACCTCTTTTGTCCACCTGCATATCCCTTTCTAACTGGGTTAATTCAACCCCTTGATCATTAGAAGACTTCCCAGGATCCACAACATCACGCTTATCAGGTTGCAAAGCTTCTCCATCTTTATCTGCTTTCTTTGAACAAATCTTGGGATCAATTCGCTTCAAATTTGCTCTAGATATGTTTCGGATTTCAATATCCATAGATAAGGTTTGATTGTAGCCCTTCTCGTGCTTGTTTGTTGAAATTTCCACGAGCGGTGGTCTAATAGCCTCTTGCAGTGTGAAAATATTGTTAGTGTTGTTGTATGCCTTAAAGCCATAACTAGAATCCTCATTCATAACAATGTCTTCCACTGTTGCAATCTTCTCTGAATCAACACTCAATTGGTTAGGAATTGGATTGAGGCAAGCACCTACGAGCTCAGACGAACCTCCAGCTTTGAACTCTTTAATTTCCATGCTCGCTCCATTGAAACTAAAACTCGCTCGATGACTCTTCTGATTGGTGGTCTCCAATTCCATAGTTTTGATTATCTTCCATTCAAGCGAGCTTTTCTACCTAGTCACTCTGGGCCCAAATTGGACCACACTCTTCTTCCCTTTCGGCATAGACATCAGTTTCATCCCCTTAGAGTTAATGTGTGTAGCCTTTGGTTTAGACCCCATAGGTACTTTAATATTGCGATCTGAACAAATCACACTACCTCCAGACACGTCGCTATTGCATGAAGCCTTAACAATTAGGTTAACCTCAGAGTACAAGAATCTGCTTAGTGGGCTTAATGCCTTGATGGGCTTTGTTGGGCTTTGGGAAGGCAATCCCAAAGTAGCTTCAATCTTGTTTTCTTTCACCGCATGCCTGCCCTATTTCCTTTTTTTGTGCAACTAACACCTAGGGCCCAAAAGAGCTTGATTCAGATTCTTCTTTTTCCCACGTTTCCTGGCTCATCGGACCTTCATCTCTAGTCTTCGCCAAGGCAAATTTCTCCGGTAATCTTGTTTTGTAAGGACATCCTTTTGCCTTGTGTCCAACTCGATCACAAGAAAAACAGAAAGAGCTGATGCCTTCATACTACACAAGTTGATCAATACCACCAACCTTAACAAGCTTGACTATTAGGTCATCAAAATTCACCTGAACACATAGTCGCGTAAAACGACCTCTGGTCTCCGAAGCGGTGTGTGTGTCAAGGCGTAAAATTGGCCCAATTGCTTTCCATATAACCCGTAAGATCGATAACTCATAACACTCAATGGGCAAGCCTGGTAAACGGACCCACACAACAACAAAAGAGAGATTTGCATTCTTTGGCCTAAAGTTTGGCTCCCATCCGCTAATGGATAGGTAGCAACCTCCCACAAACCAAGGATCACCCTTTAGGACTCTAGCATGATCCTCCTTGAGGGAGAATTCAATAAGGAAAAAACCATATCCTAGATCGATACAGTCCATCTTCCCTAAAGGTTTCCACATACTGGTCAATCTTGAGCATAGGAAATGGAAGCCCACAGACTTACCAAAAACTTTAACAATCAAAGCTCTAAACCACGAGGCTCTAATTTTATTTTTCCTTTCCCAAGAAAGCTTAATAGCAACTTCCCCTGGTGGTAGGTTCTCAAACTTGTCATCAGATGTGACATCAAACTCCATCTCATGATTGAAGTCAAAAGCTTGCTCGAACGCTCCAGGCATCTCTCCAACAAGTGTTTCTTTGTACAAAATTCCCCCTCCCCCAGTGCCAAGGCCGTGAGGTTCCTGCGCATGTTTTCCACGATGCGTTTCCTTTACTTTCTTCGTGCTTATTTGAAGTTCCTCATCTTCCCCTCTAGATCTCACAAGAGAATCGCCTATCATCTTTGATTGCACATAATTGTTAACTCCAGTCTACACAACTTAATAGTACAATAATAACTTAACATTTAATAACACAACTAGATATCTATGGCACAAGCCAATATAAAACACAATTTTAACAGTGACAGCAAAAAGAAAAAAAGAATCACACCAAAATGTTTAATAATACAATAATATTAGTCTCAATTTGTTAAAATGACAATACTTAATAATATAAACCAAATATTTCAGATTTAATATGAACCATGTCTCTTCGTCTCATGTTGGAGAAGACCTTACATGTGGATTTGGGTTAGGTAAAATCATTTGGGTTAATTTAATAAAAAATAGATACAACATTTAGAGTCCGTTCGTTTGGGTGGAAAATAGGGAGGATGGAAAAAAGAGGAAGGAAAATAGGATGGAAAATACTATTTTCCACTATTCGTTTGGGGAAAAAAAACAAGAATGAGAGAAAATCGAGGAGAAAGTTTTATCTCTAGACCCACATTTTTTTTTTTTTTTCCAAATCAGAAGGAAAATCTAGAGAGAAAAGTGTTATGGTAGCACTTTTACAAAAATGCCCTCTTTCTACCTATTTTTTTTCAAGGTTATCTTCTCTCTCTCTCTCTCTCTCTTCCTTCCAACGTGACCTGATTTTCAACATTTTTTTTTTCAACGTTACCTGAACATTTTTTTTTCAACGTGACCTAATCTAATTTTTACATTATAATCATAAAAAAATAATTAAATATTATATATATGATGTGATAAATTTTATATTATGTAATGAGTACAAATAAATCAATTTCTTACATATTATGTAACAAGGGTATAATAGTTAATTTCCATCCTCCCACTTTTCCACTCCTTCAACCGAACGGACCCTTAGTACAAACTATAATGATTAATAAAAGTAATAGAATTAAGCAAAAGATTTAAAAGAACTCATTTATTAAATAAGGAATAAAATGCATCATTTAAAACTTAAGCAAATACATTCAAAGCATGTAAGCTTGTAGATGTACATTCCATTTGTTTCAATGTAAAATATTTGCAGGAAAATATTTTCTTATTTTACTGTGTTTGTTTTGCAGTAAAATATTTAATCAAAAATAAAATATTTTCAGTCAATCAAATCAATCTAAGCAAATTTGTGTAAAATATATTACACTTAAAATTTTGGTAAAATATTTTACACTCATCCCGATGACTCTCACATTATCTCTCCCTCTCAGTTTTCTCTCGCGCTCTTTCTCCCTCTCACGCCATCTCTCAGTTTTCTCTCACCCACCAATCCTTCTCTCCCAAAACCTACTGGCGCCACCCACTAGTGGTGCCACCCACCAACGACGCCACTTAGGACTGACTCCACACTCTCCTTTCTCCTCTCGTCTTTCTCACGAAATCCATCAGGATTTGAAGGCTGAGCGGCGGCTTAGGTTTTTGGTGGCTGCTCTGATCTTGTTGGTGGTTGTTCCGATCTCACCACCGCTAGATTTGTTGGGTTTTTGGATTTTCATATTAGAATTTTTGTTTAGAATTTTTGTTTGTGGGTTTTCTTTTCATGTTTTTTATTTGGGTTTGTGGGTGTTTTTGCCTTTTTGATATGGATTTTTGGGCTGTCGGTGGTTGCTTTTTGAATGGTTGGTGATAATTTAGTGGTTGGTGCTTGTTTTTTTGGTAGTTGGTGGATGTTTTTTGAATATTTGGTGGTTGCTGTTAGTGGTTTTGATGGCTATTTTTTGAATGGTTGGTGGTGATTTTGGTGGCTGCTGGGCAAATTTGAAACAATTTCTATGTTGATCACTGAACAGTACATTATATATGTACATATTCTCAAAGACGGGATGAAGTATTGTGTCAAAAGGACTAAAAGAGATGAAGATAGTTGAAGCAATTTACTTTCCGTCTCCAATTTAAAGCTAATCAAGATAGTAGTAGTTATGCAATTTTGTGAGATTGCTTTCCCAGATCTCCAGAACCTGAATTCATGATTGTTAGATTCAATTTCTTGCTAGCTTTTAGAACTCTAATCCTAGATTGTTACTTGCCCAACTTTTTGAATAAGAAATTAACATTGGCTTCACTTAAGAAAGTAAAGGAATTTGTTTGTTGTAAAGTGAGCAAAAACTTTTATAGATCTTGGCAGAAAGTTTGTTCAAAATTAAGTAAAGAGCAATATTTTTTACTAACTCTGATGCTCCTTCATGGTCTCTATATTTTTTAGAAGTTAATAAAATTTTTAATAGTTTTTTTTTTTCTACTTTACATTGTGTTAAAAATATTTTACAAAGCATTTTTACGTATCCTGCCAAACGCTGTAAAATGAAAATATTTTATTGTTAATATTTTACATGTAAAATGTGGGGTCGGTGGCCCAAGAATAGGTGTTGGGCTAAAGGCTCAATCCGAGGATATTGAATGGTCCGATAATTTAGGAATATCAACCCAAGAGGTAGTACTGATGGAAAAAGAAGCGATGTCTGATCAAGGTTGTCCAAGAAGGTGGTCCGAGGAAAAGTATGTCCTCGGCTATATAAAACCGAGGTAGGAAAGGGTTGTCTGACGTCCAAAGACAATATTCTAGGAGATCGTATAAGTAAAGGTAGACATGGTGGATATACAAGATAATAAGAAGGGCTATGAAATATCTAAGATAAAACTGTTACTATCGCATTGAATGCTCTGTAACTAATTCTCTGGCCGCATTAATGGGGAAGTGATACTTGAATATCAGGGTTCAACCTTACAGCTACCTCTAAAGATTTTAGAGATGGGTTGATGGGACAAATATCTAAATTAGTAATCTGATCCATACGTGAAAGATGGAGAGACGAAGGAGGATGATATAAAAGGAGGAGGGGACATTCGGGAAGGGGGATAAAAAAAAAGAAGAAGGGAGAAAATACTGTACACATTAGCATTCATAATTGTAATCTGTCTTTGAAAGAGTGAAAGATAATATCCATCATCCTTGGCTTGAGTCTAAGTGCAATTTATGTTACATAAACAATCCAATGTGTATGATGTTGCAATCTAGCCTATCATGTGTGTTATTTAACATCACTAGAACCTAGGTTTCAAGCCTACTCTTTACAAATTTCATTGTATTGGGCTTTTTGAACCAATCCTATTCTTACTTTTGAGTTTGGGTGCAAAATTGTGACCTTACATAAAATATTTTACTTTTGCAAATATTTTACATCAAAACAAACGGAGCGTAGTGTAGGATTAACATTATTTTGAAATCTCATTTAAATACAAAAATTGAAAAAATCTATAGTTTTTGCCTTAAGGAAGAAATAATTTTTTTAAAAGATAAATAAAAAATGAGTATTTTTTTTAATTGGGAAAATATAATGGATATTTTTTAAAATTTTAATGAAAAATAATATATATTTTTGTTGTGACAATTCTATATATTTTCAATGCAACTGGTATTAAATTTGTCCTAAAATGACTCATTGGCAAAGAAAAATATTATATCCACAATATTTATATAATAAATTATAATGATATGTTATTATTGGCTATTATGGATAGCAAAAAAAATTGTGAATTCAAATTATAACTAAATTATATAATAAATTCTAATGATAGTAGTTTAAAAACATGTTTTCAATTACTAAACAATATTACATAAGTTTTTACATATTTTTTTAGCTACACATATTTGTAAAAAATAGAAACGACTTTACGAGATCAACGTTACCAAAGTGACTCTTAGATTTATTTTTGTAACTTCGGTTTGTTTTTGAAAGTGTTGTGCTGTGCTGTGCTGTGTTGTGTACGATGCCACTTCTCATTAGCGAATGTCTAACGGATCCTTTTTAAATTGGAAGAAAAAGAAGAAACGATATCGTTTTATGTCCAACATCAACTCCACTGTCGCTTTCCGTATTTTTCTCCTTCCGCGAAAACCAAACTGGCACGAATAGCATTTAGGAGTAACAGGACAACTAAACACTCATCTTTCAGACACAACGGACATTTCTCTATACGCAACCAATTTCCAAAACTCATTTCGTTTTCAGTTCTGATCTCCCAAATCAAATCCAATCCAATCCAATCCAAAACCTCTCTTCTCTCTCTCTATCTCATTCAAGAAACTTCCACCTTCTAAAACCCAAAAACAATACAACTCTCTCTCTCTCTCTCTCTCTCTCTCAAAACTCAAATCCCTAAACTCCACACTCTCAATCTCCATAGCCTATAGCAATGGACAAAGAGATCGAGATCCTCACACGCCTCGCGGCGAACCACCTCCACCTAGCTCAGTTCGAGCCACTCCGAGCAGTTCTCCTCGCTCTCCGATCCCGGAACCCGGACCTCGCTCTCGCCGTCCTCCAAACAATCGTGGCTCGATCGGGCCGTTTCCAGAACATTCTATGGTCGGACTCGTGTCCATCTCCGCCTCTCCTCACCTACATGTCCACTCTCGAACTCTTGCAGCAATTCGACGACAACAACAATGCCTCGTCGGCGTGGAGCTTCGATCCCGAAACGCTCCGGCTACGCGCCGAGTTCTTGTTACTAGTTCAGCACCTGATCGACCAGGTTTCGGAGAGCATGCGCAACAATTTCGATCTCCAAAGCTTGGAGAAAGAGGTGTTGAACGAGAGCGAGGGTTACGACGAGCGAGCGGAGGTTTTGGAGAGGGAAAAGTGCGAGGATTTGAGAGATGTGAATGGCGGATTCGATGAGTGTGTGAGGGTTTTGGATAGGGTTTTAGAATTGGGGATTAAGAGGTTGAAGCCAGATGCTGATGTTGATGTTGATGGTGATGGCAATGATATTGATATGAGTTCAGTGGAGGAAATTGAGTTGGTGTGTTTGAAGAGAGTGATATTGGATTACGCGGATGTTTTCGACGCATTGTGTTGGAATATACAGCGGCAAGTTAGGGGTTGGGAGGGTTTTGATTCTGGTTTAGCTGAAACAGCGCGGTCCGAGGAGGAGGGGGAGGATCTGAGGGTTTTGGGGTTGATTCAAAGGAGTGTTCAGTTAGCTCACTTGGATGCTATTAAGGAATGCTTGAAGGATGGTAATGTAGATGGAGCGGTTCCTCGAATTCGTTTTCTTCACACTGATTATGGTGTGGAAGAGGATGAGTATCGGTATGTATAGTATTTGGCTTTACATCCCTTTTGATGCAATTTAAGACTGTGACTACAGTGTTTTATCCAATGGGAAACTTCAACTCTCTTAGATATAATTTTCACTTTCCTTTTTACTATTTACATCATTATGGAACTTGTGGGTGATTGGAGTTCATTCTTGGGGACATGAAATTGCATGATCATGAATTTCGATCTGCTTTGCATTTGGTTGGAAGCGGGAATTATTATTTGTTGTGAAGTATGACGTTAAGAACTCCGGTGAAATACCAAAGTATCTCATGATTTTTCTTGTTCTTGCTAATGTTGTGAGCACTAAGTTATACTTTTTAAGGTGATATTTTTGCTGCTCTCTTAAGCACCTATTTCTTTTGTTACAGTTCAGCATGTAGTTTATGATTGTCTTTCATTTCTGATGTTTGTTTTTTGCGGGATTAGGTAATAAACATAGATTTAAAAAGTGTAAAAAGGTTGCACCACTGTAGTACACTAGAGGTTGACGTGCAAAATACAACTATACTAATGCCTAAAGTTTAGCAACTCTACCAAATCCAACATAGAAGAAAAAGAAAAACAACTTGTCACAGCTATCCATTCATATAATGTTCTAACAAAAGCTCTATGTATAGAACTACACTCTGTCCTTCCAATGCTCAATAATTCTGTTCAAGCCAAATACACCACAAAAGACCCAATGGCACAATGTTGTTAATTATAGCATTTTTGTGTTTCCTCAGTCAATCTCTCAAACAAGCCAACAAATGTACCATAAAGTAGGACTACATTGGTTCAATTTATTTATTTATTTATTTTTTGATGAGTACATTGGTTCGGTTTGTAGACTTGCTTAAGAGAAAGGGATTTTGATTTTAACATGGTTCTATGTTTGTCATGTGCTTACGCACACATGCACATCCTTGGTTACTTTTTGTCAATAAAATGGGAAAGGATGCTACTCTTTTACAGGGAATGTATGCAAGAGTAAAACCACTTATTTAAAAAAAAAATTACGAGAGTAAAACCCAAAAGCAAAAGTAAAGAAAAACAATTAATTTCTAAAGTTCAACATTTTTAGAATATCAAGGAAACTTGCCAATGATGCCAACTAATGTGGCCAATAAGTCGGAGAAACTTAGGAGGGATTTCCTGTGGGGAGGTATTGGTGACACTAAGAAATTCCATTTGGTGGATTGAAGAGCGGTTTGCTCCCCTGTTAAAGGGGACTTTAGTGTCTTCATATGCTGGCTCATCATGGGTGAAGGATGGCGTTGGAATCATCAGTATTCTATCCTTTCTAGGATTGGGAGTTATAAGATGTTGATACTTCTCTTGGGGTACTATATGATAATTGCCTACCTTGTCTGGTCAAGACCGAGCATTGTGGTTGCCATTGAAGAATGGAATGTTTGAGTGAGATCTTAGTATAATGCTTTTAGGGGTCCTACGGGAGTCTCTTTCCCATGGAAGATCATTTGGATGGCTAACATTCCAGAAAAGAGAAAGGTGGCATTTTTTGTGTGGACTGCAGCCCCTGGGAGAATTCTAATAGTGGATAACCTTCAGAAGCATCACATTTTAATTTTTGATTGGTGTTGTGTGTAGTGGGGAATCTATAGATCATTTGCTCTTCCATTGCTCTATTGCATCCGGTATATGATCCTTTTATCTTTACTTTGGTTGGGCATTGCTTGGGTGATGCTCAAATATTTGATTTAACTGTTGGAATGCTGTCAAGATCGGTTTTAGCGTCTTAGAGGAGCCAAGGTGTGGCGAGCCTTGCCCTTGTGCATCATGTGGAATCAGTGTCTTGAAAGAAACAGACGGGTCTTTGATGGCATCAAAGTTCCTGCCATATCATCAATGAGCGTATTTTGCAGACATTGTTTGATTGGATACATGCTCCAGGCTGCAACCCTTCATGCCTTTTGTTGATTTTATTGACACTCTTTCATTTTGAGTTGTATTCTTTGAATTCAGCTGGTACACGTCCTTTGTGTCTTTCCCTTTTCCTTTTCTAATACAATTATTACTTATCAAGAAAAGGAAACTTCCCAATGAGCTCTAGCTCAAATGGCACCTCTTCTTTGTGTAAGAGTAAGGTGGAGGGTAAGGTCTTGGCTTCAAGACCCACTGCGTTCATGTGTAACTTAAGCTCCGTTTGGGCAGTGAGCATTTGCGTCTGCGTTTAGAGTAGTTGCGTTTTTTGGCTTCTTTTTCTTTTTTTTTTTAAGTCCAGCGCCTCCCATGAACAGTGCAATCATGCCAATGAACAGTAAATTCATTAATGAACCGTAACAAAAAATATTTTTTATTGTTTTCAATTTTCAGCAAAACAAGCGGTATCCAAACGCACACTTACTAGTTAAAAAAAAAGTAGAAGAAAAGAAAATCCACGAAACTTGTTTAAGATAGTGGATGCATGGCCTTAGTCCACTCATGGAGAGGCCTTAGGAATAGATGCTTCAATCTCTCTACCATTGCCTCTCTTCCCTACCTACACAAATTATCTGTTGTAAGGATATTTCCCATCACCTCTGTCCATTAAAAAAAAGCTCCTCTTGGCAAAGCTTTAACTCTCCATCTGATTCTTCAAGGTTATTACCCCCTTCCCCAATTTCAAAACTCTATGATAAAGTTTTTACTTAAAAACCTGGCTTGTTGATGGAAGCCAAAATCAAGAATCCAAATTATCCTAGTTAATTTAATCCGAACTATGTAAAGGTCCTCTAAAATGAAGTGAAAGAGGGTTCCAATGAATGCCACCATTTGTCTAGTCTAAGTAATTTGCCACCTTTACGTCTTTATACCTAATGTTATAAAATTTGAGATATGCATTCTCAAGGAAAGTGTCTCCTCACCAATCACCATTCCAGAATTGGATGTCGATCCATTCCGGCATTGAACTGAGTGAACCTCAAAAATTTGGCCCGCCCATTCCCAACTTGCTTCCAAAGACTCATTCCATATGACGTTAATGGTTTGATACAGATTTTGTGTATGGGAACCATTTCCTTTGTTGAATAAAAATATTTTACTTATATATATAAAAAAACCTACTCCATATGGTCCTCTAACAATATCTGAACACCATCCCTCTCTTGTATAAACCTCCACAGCCATTCCTAAGTGGTGTTTGGTTGAAAACCAGTAGCTTCCTCCCAAGCCACCTGATGAAATGGAATTGCAAATCACATTTCAATTTACTAGATGGGTTGGGATTGTGAATCTAAAAATCATTTATTGGTACATAACCTGACTGAGGTAAATCCATGACTTCAATTCAGTTCTTTTTTTCTAGTCTGACTAACCAACCACCTGAACCTTGAATTGCCTTGTCTTATGACTCATCGATCAAATAGATTAATTTTTTGAAAGAACTGTTCAAGAAACAAGTGATTCCTTTTCTCGCTACCAGTTGATCCCCAGACATATTCCTCTCGTTTCATCAACCAATCTTATTGAATCTTTTAAAGCCTCTCCCATGCCTTGCCACGGAAAGTTATTTTGGAGCTTTTCCATTCTATTCTCTGCACCAACTGGCAATTTTAGAAGGAAAGACAATAAGTTGGGAGGGTAGACAACATAATTTTTATAAGAGTAATTCTTCGACATGTGCATTTTCATGCTATTAATGTTTCATGAGCTTTGGTGATCTTGATATGACTGCTCATTTTATTTTGAAATTAAGTCCTTGAGAATTGTTTAAAATTTTGTTTGTTCTATCTTGCAGTTTGGAAAGGAGGCCTTTGTTGACATCAATCTTTAATATTTTTGCTTATTTCTCAATAAGATCCATGTCTAGTTTTTTGTTTTCTTGTCCTATCTCTTGAGAAACTTGTCTATATGTTTTGCTTCTCTTCTAGATATTTATTTGCATTTTCCTTTCTTGTACCTCACAGCATGGTTTTGCAAGATCTAATCAGAGGTGTTTCGTCAAGAAAGGGTATTTTTGGAGACTCATGGCGTGCCGTGCGAGAAAACTTTCTAGGGATCTATGGTGAAGCTCTCTCATCAAATTGCAGAGATCTCGTTCAAATGATTCAGGTAATAACTTTGCCCTTTTCTTGTAAGGGGTCTGATTGGTAGCTTCTTGGCCAGCTATGGCTGGCATGATATCAACATTAATTTTCTTTCAAGCAGATGAGTGAATCTGGTATTCTGGTAAGAGTACATGGTGACTATAGTATTTTGTTCAACCTATGTCAGATTTCTAGGAGGTTTGAGGGCTGTGAGTCAATCCCCAAATCCTGGGTAACTTGGTATTATCTGGCTGGTTTCCAATTTTTTTTTTTTTGCCTAGTGCACCTCAGGTCAAAGTGAACTTAACTTAGAATTCATGTGAACTGGTTTAGCAGTATATAGCTCACTTTGTTGAAGTCCTAGAATGTCCCCTTGGCTCATATGTGTATGATTCTGTTGTTATTTTGACGTTTGAAGCTAAAGACTTACAATGCAATGTACATTCTAAATAGGTTGTCTTTAGACATTGTTAGTAGTTCCAAAAGTTGTCTCTAAGCACATTCTCTCGGATAAAGTTGAAAGATGATGAGTTTGAACATTATCCATTAATGGCTAATACATATTGTCAATTTTCTTCCTTGAAGATGTATTTGACTTGACTTGCTGCAGGTGATTCAAGATGAGTTTCTTTCTGAAGAGATTGAGACATATAAAGCTCTTGATGACAGCCAGATTCGACCTCCTCTTGAGTGCTTTCAAAGATATCTTGCAGAGTTGAAATCTGATACAAATATATATGAGAAGACTTCATTGTTGAATGTGGCAGTCAGTTCTTGCATGAGAGATATGTACCATTATGCTCGTGTTTCTAATTTACATGTACTTGAATGTGTCATGGATAGTGCCCTATCGGCTGTGAAGAGGGAGCAGCTTCAAGAAGCTAGCAATGTATGTGTCCAGTTTTATCTTTAAATTGAATATGTGAGTATGAAATCGATGGTCTGCGTTATTGAAATTTAATTTCCAATGCTGAATTGATGGTAGCTGTACTCTTACAATCCTTATTGTTCTGGTTATGTGGCAGGTTCTTATGTTATTTACTCGACTTCAGCCCTTGGTGGCTTCCATGGGTTGGGATTTATTGTCTGGTAAAACAACAGCACGGAGGAGTTTAATGCAACAGCTGTGGACAAGTAAGTCTCAGGTACTTCGGCTGGAAGAATCTTCACTCTATGGTAATCAATCAGATGAGGTAATAACTTTTCCTAAAACTTTTATGGGTACAACTCATTTTGATACAAGATGATCGCATACATAAAAGATCAGCAGAAATATATAATTTGTTTATTGATCTTGGCAGATATCTTGTGTGGAACATCTTTGTGATAATTTGTGTTATCAGCTTGATGTTGCCTCTTTTGTTGCCTGTGTCAATTCTGGTCGATCATGGAATTCAAAATTCTCATTGTTGTTATCGGGAAAAGAACAAATAGCATTAGCAGAGGAAGTTGCCCAGTCAGACTCTTTTGTTGAGAACTTTGTGTTGGAAAGACTCTCTGTACAAAGTCCGCTTCGGGTAAGAATGTATGTACTTAATTGACTTAGAAATGCTAGGCAATATTATCTACCTATCTGAATTGGATGTTCACTTGTACTGAATATACACATTAGAGTATGTTGGGAAGTTTAGAGGTAGAGGACAGTTAGATGATCAAAGCTGGGGAGGTAGAAGAGGAGAGGAGAGGGAATAGTTATCAAATTCATTTTACTTATCAAAAAAAGTTATCAAATTCATTTGTTTGGATGTTTTAAAAAATAAAATGGGAGAGAGAGGAGAAGATATATCTTGCTTTGTCTTGTTATAAGGGGGAAGAGGAGAGCTTAAAATATTATATAAGTTTTACAATACAGTGAGACAAGTGATTTAGGTCTGTTTAGACATTATTGAAATTTTGATAAATTGTTAATGGTAAGAAGGAAAGCAGAAAAAGTCATTAAACAATGTATCATCTCCCACCAAATTACCCTATTTGAGAAAGTTTTTTAAAAAAGTGAATTTGAGAAAGAAGGTATCCCTCCAAATCCTCTCAAATATTCCCCTATATATGTATTATTTCTTCTTCTTTTATTATTATTGTTGTTGTAATTTTTGAAGTATTAAGTTGTGAGACAGCATCTTTTCTGTAGGTATTGTTTGATGTTGTTCCAGGCATAAAATTCCAGGAAGCTATTGAATTGATCAGCATGCAGCCAATTGCTTCTCCCACAGATGCTTGGAAGAGGTGTTTATGCAAATTCCCTTCTGAACTTGGTTATATTGATTCTTTAAATTAAGATTTAAAAAAAACAAATAGCAAGTAATGTAATTCTATTAAAAATCAAATATACTTTATGTTCACGATGATGAACACAAAGTGTCAATACAAAAGTCTCAGAAGGAAAATCTAAGAGAAACTTGAAATTCTAAAAGAGAAGAGTAATGTGTGAAACCCCAAATCGAGGACCAATTGAAAAGAGAACGAAAGTTTTTAATTGATCCAAGCAGCTCTGGCTTCAAATGTACATCTATTCCGCTCCTTCCATTCAAGCCACATCAAACATGCTGGCACCATGTACCAAATATCCAAACCATGTTTACCAACCCAATTTCTCCAGCTAAATAACAAAGAAGCAACATTCCCTGACATAACCCACTTTAACCCAAACATCTGAAACACATCACTCCACAAAGCATAAGCAGTGTCGCAATGAATTAAAAGGTGATCCACCGTTGCTCTGTTGTTGCGGTTTATACAACACCAATTAACCAATGACAAACCCCTCTTTGTAAGGTTATCCAAAGTAAGAATCTTTCCCAAAGCTGCTTTAAATTAAGAATTTGAACTTTTATGCAAAAAAAGATCTGCAAATGGTAAGCACAGCTAGTTCTCATATGATAACACACTAAAAGAATTGTTTTCCAGTCTCAATATTCATTAATGTCTCTGTGTCATTATGTCTGGGGCATATATATTTGTCACTGATACCTAGATATGCACCTGATATTCTCAAGCCATTTAAAAAAAAAATGATTTTCCTTAATTGCTTCTAATATGCTGATATTTTTCTTTTCTTCTATTATTTATTTATTTTTTTTTGGGGTGGGGGTGGTAGAAAGCGAGATGTTGAACTCATGCACATGCGTTATGCTCTGGAATCAGTTGTTCTTGCATTAACAGCAATGGAAAGGTGTACTGGTGATGAAAGAGAAAGTCATCTTCAATCGGCATTATGCCATTTGAAAGACCTGCAGAACCATTTGGAAGCTATTAATAATATTGCACGCAAGGTCAGTTACTCATCTTTATGAACTTTTTGCACTGTGGTTTCCTTTTTGTGTTCTTAACGCTGTTGTTATCTTCATACACTGTTGCATGGCCATTTCAATATGCAAATTTCAAACAAGCACCTGTGGGTTGTTCTTGGCTGAATATGTAGCATTTTGTTGGTTTTGCATAGTATTTTCAATTCTTTGAAAAACCTAAGTATAATAATAATTGATTTATCACATATAATATTAACTTCACCATGAGCTGTTTTATATCACATCTTGGTATCATTATCAGCCAAGAACAGCTCATGGTGATATAAAACAGCTCATGGTGAAGTTAGTATTATTGTGATAAATCAATTATTATTATACTTAGGTGAAGTTAGTATCTTGCTAATTGAACCCACACATATTGCTAGTGGATCCAATATGCATGGGTTCAATTATTATTATTATACTTATGCGTGGGTTAAACTTCAAAGATCATATGTTTATCTGGTCTCACTAGCAAGAATTTGATCTTTGGATCCACACATATTGGAGCCTAAACCAGATAAACAAGGAAGCAATCATAAATTCCTCCCAATGCCACTTATGTTACTCTAAATTAGTAGTAAAATGTCGATATTGTAGTAATTGATTCCACAAATTCATAAGATTACCATAATACTCAAACAAGCGTTCCCCAGATTGTTTAGTGGTGGAAATCTTTTCATATAGCTCTAAAACTTAAGAAACAATACTCTGATGAGAAAAAGATTTTGCAATAGAGTCCCAAATCTTCTTAGAAGAGTAATAAAATTCAACTGTAGTAGCAATTTGAGGTTCCATGCTATGCTACAACAATCTCATAACAACTGAATTCTCACTCATCCAGTTCTCATAAGGTTGATCTTTTTTATCGCAAGTGGTATTTGTCAAATATTTCAACATTCATTTCCCTGGTAGAAAGATTTTCATGGCTTGTGCCCAAGTCAGATAATTTATAATATTCAACTTTTTCAATGTAATATACTTAGATACATCATCATCCTTGAGCAGTAATGTTTTTCTCTCAGCCATGACAATTAATTTTTCTTTAGTTGTATCAAACACCACTAATCCAAGGTAGAACACTATTGAAATTCAGCACGTTAATAGTCAATCAACCCAAAACAAAAGAGGAAAACTGCCGAATCCCAGCACTTGCATAACCCCAAGCCATAAAAAATACGCAAATTAGCCAACGTTCCCAAAAAGTTAAATTGTAACAAAACTTCAAAAATTTCTATTTTCAAGGCTGGTCAAACTTCCCAAAGTCATAAAACAACTCAACTTCAAGAAATCAGCAAAGGAAAAAAAATTATAGAATAAAAAATCTTTGAAGGACTGAACTGTTGACATGCTCCAAATATACAAAATCGTTTGCCAAACTCCATAAATTAGCAAAGCAACTATTACCTAAGGGTGCGTCCGTTTGGAGAGAAAATAGGGAGGATGGAAAACTAAGGGAGGAAAATGAGAATTTTCCACTGTTCGTTTGGAGAGAAAATGAAGGAGGGATGGAAATTCGGGAGGAAAATTTTCCTCCCGAGCCCACAAAAATTTTCCTCCCAAATTGGGAGGAAAATGAGAGGGGAGAAAATATGGGATGAGAGCATTTACTAAAATGCCCCCATCCCACCTGATGTTTAACGTTGTTTGTTTTTTTTTTTTTTTTCAAACGTTACTGAAGAAGAATGTTCTTCTTCTTTTTTTTTTTTTTCAAACTTTATTACTGAAGAAGAACGTTCTTCTTCTTCTTTTTTTTTTTTTTTTTCAAACGTTATTACTGAAGAAGAACGTTCTTCTTCTTCATTTTTTTTTTCTTTCTTTCTTCAACGTTCAGTGACGTTGATTTTTTTTTTTTTTTTCATTTCAACGTTGTTGAACGTTGAATTCGTTTTTTATTTTTTATTTATTTTTTATTTCATTGTTACTATTAATAAGGGTATAATAGTCAATATATACTCTCTCACTTTTCCACCCTCCCACTTTTCCACCCCTCCAACCGGACACACAAGAAGGAAAACTAAATATTTTCCATCCTCCCACTTTTCTATTCTCCCATAATTTTCTATCCTCCCACTTTTCCACTTTTCCAACCGAATAGACCCTAAGGCTTCCTGAGTCTTATTCAGCTGCCATAGGAGTAAACCCAAGCAACAAAACCAACAAACAAACGAAAAACTGCAGATTGAAAAAAAATAGTGTCAAAAATATAAAAATAGAAAATAAAAACTCACACCAAATGACTTCAAAAATATATGGAAAAATCACCATAATTATCACGAGAGGCTGGTGATGCAGATCATGTGGTTGCCAGAATCTAGCGATTGTGTTGGTACTGACATTAGTGATGATGTTAATGTACGGATGATGACCTTTAGATGTTCTAATGCATTTTAGGGTTGGATTAGTACACTCTGATGCCTAGAGATAGCAGAAAAAACTAGAAAGAATGGAGAGAGGGAGAAAGAAAAGGTCTAGGGCTAAGTTAATCAGTCCCTCACCTTAGCACATATTTATTTTAGGATTTATGACATGATCACAAGAACACTCTTATGCTAATATAAAATAACAAGAAGCTTCTCTGAAATATATATCCCATTGAATTTAAATTTATATGCCTTTAATTTACAAGTTGTAGCAGCATTGTTTGATATGGTGTATTTGAAAGGAGAGAAATAGTAGGTGTTTTGAAGACAATGAGCGTTCTATGCCTGATCTCAAGCTTCTATATTTCAGAACCTTATTGCACTGGTTCTCTGTGTGGAGAAGCCAACCTTTTTCTTCTAGTTTGGATTTACTTGATTTATGTAATGTTCGTATTTGATATGTTCTCTCCTGTATACTCCTTGTTCACTTGGGTGTCTCTCTCTTTTTGGTATCAATAAATCTTTATTACTTATCAAAAAAAAAAAAAAAAAAAAAGTTATAGCAGCATATATTTATGTTTTTTAGTTACTTTTCCTCATTTTCAATATGGTATAAATTAATGTGGATTGTATTCAATGATGCAGATATTGATGGTGAATGTCATAATTTCTCTTTTACATATGGATGATCTTTCTCTGAATTTGACGCATTGTGTCTCCCCAGAGAGAGATTCTAAATCTTCTTACACCCATGCTTGGGAAAATAATGATCTCACTCCATGTGATGGAGGGAACGAAATGGTTATATCTTTCATGGGGATTCTACTTGATATATTAAATCGCAATCTTCCGTCAGCTGTGATTGAACTAGAGCAAGCATTGAGTGAGGACGTAATAATGGGTGGAAGACAGGCCTTAGAGTGGAGAGTCTCAATTGCTAAACGTTTCATTGAAGAGTGGGAATGGCGGTTGTCAACTTTGCAGCGCCTTTTACCATTATCCGAACGCCAGTGGAGATGGAAGGAAGCATTGACTGTATTACGTGCAGCCCCCTCAAAGCTACTCAACCTGTGAGTTAAATAAACTCTTTTCTGAAATTCATAAGATGAGTAACTGGTTCTTGCTCATGATATGCATGCTATGTATCTTATCGAGTAATTCTAGTATGTCAGATGGTGGAATATAAAGCAAGTTTTGTTGCTCTAGGCCCTAGGTTAAAATTTGTCAATTACGTCTAGTTAGACTTCACAATTTTGTCCCATTGAAGTGCATATTTTATGATCCTCTGCAATGTCTGCACTCCAGATTTCCAATTTTTGGTTGCTGATAAACAAAGTAATAAAATATAGTGGATAATAAAAAATTTTAATATTTGATATTAAGTTACTAAGAAGAGAGGATTCTCAACTCATCTATGATAGGGAATTCCGTAGTGGTCAGGAATTCTTAACAAGCAAATCTTTGAAGTTGTAGCATTCAATTTTCTGTTTCTTTTACCTTTGATTTATTCACTGCCAATTGGAACATAAAGGTTCATTATTTTTTATTGGCTGTGGTAGTCAAATTCTTAACTTGGGTTTTGGTTGTGTACAGATCTGGGCATCTTTTGTTGTTTAAACAAATTTGTTCCGTATAGGGTCAAGATCAAGCTACACCACCTTTTTTTTTTTTTTTTTGATAAGTAATAATGATTCATTGATAAAAAAAGAGAGGAACATAACACCCCAGTATACAGGGAGTATACAGGGGAAGCAAATAAAAAACGAACATTACAAAAGTCAAGAAAATCCAAAAGAGAAGAAAGAGCATGGTTCCTTCGTACACAGGGAGTGTTCAGGAAAGCAACAGCCTACCCAAAATTACATAAATCTATGAAATCTAAAATAGAAGGTATTGCAAGACCACTTAAAGCAGTCTACCATTCAAATAAAGACAGAAGGAAAATGCTCTTCAACTTGATAATAGAATGCTCCTCCCCTTGAAAGATTCTATTATTCCGTTCTCTCCAAATGTTCCACATAATATACTGCAGAATAACATCCGAAGCAAATGCTGACCTGTGTCGCCCAACACCTCTATGCCAACGAGCAAGCAACTCAACCACTTGTTTAGGCATAACCCAAGCTATGAACTAAATTCAAAGGACCATAAATCAGAGGCAAAAGGACAATGAATGAGTAGGTGGTCCACCGATTCTCAATCTTTCTTACACATACAACACCTTGTGTAACTCTTCCTTAATATTACATAACCTAATAAATTTTTATTGGATTAATTTTTTGAAAATCGTAATGTTGAATTACATGTTCTCTATGTTGTTAACACATGCCAAATTTCATGTCTCTCTACTTTTTGATCTATAAACTCATGTTCTATATATAATTTCAAAGTTTAAAAAATTTGAATTTTAAACATTTTATAGATGAGATAGTTATTATTTCTTATTGTCTTGATGATTTGCATGCATATAGGGTATAAGGTCGAAGGAGACAATGGTGGATTTGTCAAAAAATACATCCAATAAAAAATTATTGAGCAGTGTAATATTGATAAAAGTTACCCCAATTGAACATTTTTTTTTTTTGATAAGTAATAGAATTTTATTGAATGAAAAGGACTACTCTATGTTCACGATGATGATGTACATAGAGCACCTTGAAAAAATACAAGCATATTAGTCAGAAGATCTAAGAGAAAGTTTGAAATAAAAAATCGAAGTGCAATTGGTCAAACCCTATGTCCAAGCCCAATCAAACAAGGTGTAGAGCAACAAAGACTTCAATTGATAAAGAGATCTCATAGTCTCCTCAAATGAATAGTTGTTTCTTTCCCTCCACACTAACCACATCACCTAACCCGTCACCAAATTCCATACATCCGAGGAATGTTTTCCAAATCAATTGCTCTATCCAAAAAGAAGGGATGCTACCTTGTTTGGCAACACCCAATGAATCCCAAAAATCATAAACACTCAATAATGCATAAACAATCTCACATTGGATCAAAAGATGATCTACTATTTCCCCACTACAATGACACATACAACACCAATTGACCAGCCATAAACCCCTCTTAATGAGGTTATCAATTGTGAGAATCTTACCACATGTAGCTGACCACAAAAAAAAATGACACCCTCTTAGGGACCTTAGTACACCAAATACTTTTCCATGGTAAAGAATGAGTATTGGTTCCACAAATAGCACTATGAAAAGAGCAATCATCAAAATTGCCACTTCCAAGATAGCTTATCACCCCCCACCCCTGTTGGCAGCTTTGTATAATTATGATCTAAAAATGAGTACACTCTCCCCTCCTAATCATGAAAATCTCTATGAAAATGCAAATTCCAACTTCTCACTATCCCCTGCGATGGGGGATCCAACACATTCAAAGTGGCAATCAAACAGATCAGGATATAGATCCTTTAAAGGAAGTTGGTCACTCCAAGGATCATACCAAAACCATATACGATTGCCCTCACGAACCACAAAAACTACATCTTGGAGAAAATATTAATATTTTGAAAATCCCATTGTTAGATTACATGTTCTATTCGTTTTAACACGCATGCTGAACTTCATGTCAATTGAACGTTTTTTACTATCTGATTTATAAAATGATGTTCTATGTATGATTCTTAAAATACAAAAAAAATATGAAATTTAAACATTTTATAAATGACATGGTTATTGATATACAATCATCTTGATATTTTGCAATCATTGAAGGTATAGGGAGAGGTCTCCTGATCAGTTGCAATCTTTGTTGATCAGTACCTTGTTTGATTGGTCTCGGGCATAGGACTTTACACATTTTACTTCCATTTTTGGGTTCCAAAACTCTTTAGGATCTTTTTTCTAATTGTTTGTAATTTTTTAAATACTCTGTGTTCATTATCGTGAACATGAATTATTTCTCATTTTCAATAAAACTTTGTTACTTATTAAAAGAGAAAAAACTGAAAAAAACTGAAGGTACAAGGAGATAATGTAATTAAATGGTGGATTTGTCAAAAAACTGATCCAATACAATGTTATTTAGTGGTGTAATGTTGACAAAAGTTATACCAAGTTTAACTTGAACTTGACTTTCACACACAAAAGCACTAGTTTATCCTTTACTCCTATATATTTAGTTCTTATAGGTGGGTGTTTTGCCCTAATCCATCTCTTTGGTTGGGCTGGCATATACATGCTTTGGTTAGGGTTAGATTGATTGAAATTTTAAAAGCCTGAGGGATCAAGGCAGGGGTAAAGAGGGTCCTAGAAGGGTGTCTTTTTCTTATGGACAGCTGCTTGGGGTGGGATTCTCACAATAGATAACCTGTTAAGAAGAACTTGCCTCTTGTTAATTGGTGTTGCCTATGTGGTGTGAGGAGGAAACTGTGGATCATTTATTACTACATTGCAAGTTTGTCCATACCGTGAGGATTGAAGTCTTCTACTTGTTTGGGGTTAAGTGGGTGATGCCAAAGACAGTCGTCTCTCTACTTTCTACATGGTGGAATTGGTTGGGCATTCATTCTTCCAATGTTTGGAATATGGTACTAGCGTGGCTTATGTGGCTAACTTGGAAGGAATGCAATGCCTGGACATTTGAGGACACTGAAAGAACTGTGGACCTATTGAAGTCTTTACTAACTAGGACTTTGTTTGAGTGGTCTTGTATTTGGGGTTTTATGTATTGTACTTCTTTGCTTGGTTTCATTAATTCTATTAGCTTTTCCCTTTGATCTGTTTGTATCCATTTTTTTTGTAGTGAGTTTATTATCGTAAACTCATTGTACTTCTCTCATCAATAAAGTTTTTATTACCTATCAAAAGGAGAAGAAGAGGTTTTTTATTTAATTGTGCTGGACTTATGCCTGTCTTGTTGCCCTGTTATAGCTAGACATTGGTTGAGGATCCCAAGTAAGTCAAGTTGAATCAGTAACTACAGAAAATTATCAATTAATTGATTATATTGATGATGGCGGTACCTAATTGTGCAGAGGTGAATATGATTATGTTCTTCTATTGTGCAGTTGCATGCAAAGAGCAAAGTATGACATTGGAGAAGAGGCAGTTCATCGATTTTCATTATCTGCTGAAGATAAAGCAACCCTTGAATTAGTTGAATGGGTAGATAGTGCCTTCAGAAGAGCTTCTGTATGATTCAGATCATCAACTTTTAACTATAAATTTAATGCTTTCATATATTACTTGTATATCTACAAATTGTTATTTTCGTTTCACTTTGTACTTTGAACCAGTCAGTTGTATTTTGTTCATCATCGTGAATAGGATGTACTTTTTTTAATGAAATTGTCTATTACCTATCAAAAAAATAAATTAAAACATCCGAGGTTCTTATAGCCGCTAAGTTGTGGATGGTATCACTGAAGGTAGGAAGTGAAGGCTATGATGGTAATCATTGTTATTGTGTGATTTCACGGCCTTTGGCATTTCAGACTGTTGCATGTTGTTGCTGTTAATTGTTCAAAGAATTTAGGTGCCCAACTATGTATGAATTATTTGAGGATGCTGTTGGGAGCATCTTTCAAAGAAAGGGGGATTTGGAACTTAATCATAGAACATGTGGAATGAAGATTGGGTGGTTGGAAGAAGATTTGTTTGTCAAAGGAAGATTAACTCTCTTGAAGAGTCTTCTTTCTAGTTTGCCTATGTATGTTATGCATTTGTTCACCATTCCTACTTATGTGGCAAATAGAATTGAGAAGTTGTTGAGGTATCTCCTTTTTTTTTTTTGGGGGGGGGGGGGGGGCGGGGGGCTGTCTAAGAGATGACTTTAAGTTTCATCTGGTGGGATGGAATACTTTGTGTTCTCCATTGAAAGATGGAGGATTAGGGGTGTGAGGAAATTGGGAACTTCAGTCAAGCACAACTGGGGATATGGTTAATGTGCTTTGAAGAGGAGGAAAACCATCTTTGGAGAAGTGTGATTGGTGTAAACTATGGGGACAAATGGGGGCGTTGGATAGCAGAGAATGTTAGAGATCCCATGGGTGTGGTTATTGAAGAGTATAGGAGCAGGATGGGACAGCTTTGACAGTTACACTAGTCATGGTTGGGGATGGAAGCAGGGATGACCTTCAACAGGATATTTGGTGTGCTGACTTTGCATTGATAGAATTGTTTCCATAGTTCTCGATTGTGGTTGATAGAGAGGCTTATATGAAATAGCTGGAGGGACTCCATGAATATTAGATTTCTGTGGTTTTAGTGATTGGGAATTGGAGTCGGTTGAATTTTTTTTGGTATCTTGTATTCTAATATTCCATGTGGAGATGCCAGAGATCATCTAAAATGGTGTTTGAAAGGTAATGGGATGTTTGATGTCAAATCCTACTTAAAGTTCTTTGTGGTTCTAATGGTACAAATTTTCCATGAAGGAGCATAGGGTGAACTTAGGTACCAAAGAGATTTGCTTTCTTCACCTGGTCAGCAGCATGACGGAGGATTCTGATAGGGAAGAATCTAATAAAAAGAAGCATGGGGTTGGTAAATTGTTGTTGTATGTGCAGATGCACTACTGAAATAGTGGACCATTTGTTACTTCATTGCTGGTTGCTACTGAGCTGTGCTCTTTTACTTTTGCCTTGTTCAGAATACAATGGGTGATCCCTAAGGGAGTGATAGATGTTTTATTTGGTTGGTGTAGTGGATTTAGCAAGAATAGAAACTCTTTTTCGTGGAAGTCTGCCCCTCTTTGTTTTATGTGGACAGTAAGGAAGGAGAGGAATAACCAAAGAAAGTAACCATAAAGAGTCAACTGGTCTAGAATTGAAATCTGGTTTCTTAAGAGATTTGTTTGAGTGGTTTGCATCATTGGCACTAATGATTTGAATTCTGTTTTAGGCTTTATTTATTGACTTTATCTTTAAATGTAATGATTGGTTTTTGTATTTTTATGAGTATTTTTTGTGCACTCTGCATAAAGTTCCCCACCCCCCCCCCCCTCCCTCCCTCCCGAATAAAGACTAAGCCAATACTTATAAAAAATGATATTTCTCTCTAATCATGCTATATATGCAATATTAATGTTTTAGCATATATTAAGTGTTGGATTTCTCTGTATTGTGATATTTGATGTCTTCTTGTTGAGTACTGATGTTTAGTTCTGTATGAATCTCGTCTTGGTTGCAATTTTCCTCTCATATGTGAAATGATGTTTGCCCATGGTTTTTTGTGCAGTGAGTTTAACATCATAAACTCATTGTTCTTTTCTTATCAATAAAGCTTTGATTACCTATCAAAAAAAAAAAAGAAAAAAAAGAAAGATGTTTGCCCATGGTTTCTTAAGTCTCTTAAAAAAGGGATACATTTTTATTTTATTTTTCTAGGTAGAAGATGTAGTGTCTCGTGCTGCTGATGGGACTTCTGCGGTACAAGATCTAGATTTTGCCTCTTTACGCTCCCAATTAGGTCCTTTGGCTGCAGTAAGTGCCCGCAATGTTAATCTCTATTCTCCTATTCTCAAATTCTGTGAAAGTAAATATTTAAATATCTTCCATGTGCTTTTCGGCTGATGTGTGTGTATTTTTTGCCAGATTCTTCTTTGCATAGACATTGCCGCTACTTCTGCAAGGTCTGCAAAGATGTCCCAACAGCTTTTGAATAAGGTAATGCTCACCACCTACAAACATGGAATTCTTACTAGGTGTGGCTGTAGTCAAAAGAATGGTATATCTTTTTTCTTCAAGTAATCTTTGTCTTGGTTTTGAAGGATTATTTGAATTTCTAGTTCCCTAGCAAATAAGAGGAGTTATTTAAAAACTTGTCAAGGAATTTTCACATGTTCTTTTTGATAGAATGTTAGTGACACCTGTTTCATACTACTTCTTTAAACTTTTCTGAGAATTTAATGATGTGAAGGATATAGTGGAAATTTCTTTCTCTTCATTTTTGTTTTTTAAATTATGGGTGATTCCTGTTGATCCCGTACCAAAATTTTATTTTACCATTAATATGTTACTTTCCCTACACAAAGCCTATCCCATAAACCTTTTCAGCATGCAACATTCCTTTCTTCAGTCCGAAGTTAGTATGCAAGAATAAGCATATGTTTTTGGGAAGAAATAATTTTCCTTCATTGTTATCATCTGTCAGTAATGACTTTTTTTACTTGTACCAAAAATAATGTCTTCATTGTCATCCCTTAGTCTTCTTTAGTCTTTCTAGATTTTTCGAGCTTGAGATTGTAATTCTTTAGGAGTAGGCCAATTTGCATTTTGTGTTCTGATCTATCTTCTCTTTTGAATAAAATTATTTTTACTGCATCTGCCACATACTGAGCTTTGTTAGTTTCCTGGTATCAATAACTTTTTAAAATGTCCTTAACTTTGTCTTTTGAAGGTTTTAGCCATAGTTTTTTTTCCCCTACAAGATAGATGTTACCTTGTGGCATGGTTCTACAGTATGCATTGACTTGTATCATATGCAGGCGCAAGTTATGTTGTCAGAGATATATCCAGGAGGTGCTCCAAAGATGGGCTCCACTTACTGGGATCAAATCCTTGAAGTTGGAGTGATTACTGTTTCACGGCGTGTCCTCAAGCGTTTACATGAGTTCTTGGAACAGGTAGAAGTTTATCTTGTATGTATTTTATTTTATTTTATGATGGAGAAGGAGTTCTTGTTAATATTGGTGTAGATCTATATCTGAAGACTTATTCATAATTCCAGTTAATTGATTGAGGCAATGAGAATCTGTGGAGAGAACTTTATCCTGACCTATGTCAATAATCTTAAATTTGCCTTAGAAACTTTTACAAAAAAAGTAGGCAAGAAGATACTTACTTGGTTATTGATCCTGCTTTGTGGTCTGCTCTGCAGGATAGCCCTCCTGTCCTTCAGGCCCTTTTGTCTGGGGAAATGATCTTTTCTTTGTCTAAGGAGTCCCACCGACAGGGACAAAGGGAACGCGCTCTTGCAATGCTACATCAGATGATTGAAGATGCTCACAGGGGGAAGCGGCAGTTTTTAAGTGGTACCTTTTTCTTTTTGGGGGAGGGTATATTATGGACTACCAGTATTTCCTTCTTTTTGGACATCTATTTTTTGACAGGTGGAGCTATGGGTTACACTTACTTTTTATTCCATGGCTTTAATGTGCCTTTATCCTGTAAAATTGCAGGTAAGCTTCATAATCTTGCAAGAGCAGTTGCTGATGAAGAAACAGGACCTAATTTTTCGAAAGGGGAAGCCCCATCATCTGATCGAAAGGTTCTCTCCAATACCGACAAGGATGGTGTTCTTGGGCTTGGGTTAAGAGCTGTCAGACAGATACCCTTAAGCTCAATGGCTGGGGAAACTGGTGCACAACCTGTTAGTTATGATCTGAAAGATACTGGGAAGAGGTTGTTTGGTTCTTTAAGTACCAAGGCCACAACGTATCTATCACTATTTATTCTCCATATTGCTGCAATTGGTGACATAGTTGACGGGACTGATACAACTCATGATTTCAATTTTTTTTCCCTTGTGTTTGAATGGCCTAAGGATGTAAGATCTTTTATTTCTTGCATTGAAGATTATCTTTGTTGTTTGCTTATATATATATATATATATAGATAGCTTCCATATCAATTGTAAGTTAACTTTTTGGAGAATGGAGTCTGGCAGCCATATGGAGTGATATAAAGAATAGATTAGAATAAATTTGGAAGTTCTTAAAAATTTAAGGGAGAAATAATTTAGATGCAAAATGCATCATTAGCATGTAGAGCCTGCATATCATAGCACATCTCTTTGGAACCGGGGAATATGTCCCAATGTGTTTTTGCTCAGCATTTACTTGTGTAATAGCCAACCAAAATACAAGCTTCTATAAAATGTTATATGATGAGCAATAGCAGAGCACACAAAAGACTGATAATTATTGGAACCATACCTTTTGACGTGCCCATCACACATGTTAATCAAGTTAAATATATGCCTATTTAATTTTTTTCAATTAATATAATTAGCATATTAATTGTATAAATCATGCATAAAGTGATTATCTATATGAAATGATCAATCCGACTTGAACTTCAGCAAGGACAGGTAGGAACTAAAGTTCTCATTTCCAAGATTATCTTTCAGCAACCCTCAATAACCTTATCTTCCTTTTCGACATGATCATGCAATGCTCATGTATTATTGTGGTATTTTGCAGCTTTTAACTCGTCTGGTCTTTGACCGAGGCAGCACTGATGCCGCTGGAAAGGTTGCTGAAATTATGGGTGCTGATTTTGTACATGAAGTGATTTCTGCATGTGTACCTCCAGTTTATCCTCCGCGGTCTGGCCATGGATGGGCGTGCATTCCTGTCATTCCTACCTGCCCCAAGAGTGGCTCTGAAAATAAACTACTCTCCCCTTCTTCTAAAGAGGCTAAACCTAATTGTTACCGTCGTTCCTCAGCGACCACCGGAATCCCTCTATACCCCCTTCAATTGGATATAGTAAAACATCTGGTTAAAATGTCTCCAGTGAGGGCTGTCTTAGCATGTGTTTTTGGGAGCAGTATACTGTACTCTGGCAGTGATTCTTCTATATCAGGCTCCTTAAATGATGGATTAGTTCAGGCACCTGATGCTGACAGGTTGTTTTATGAGTTTGCGCTTGATCAATCTGAGAGGTAAGCCACATGCCCTAAGAGTAATTTACACCAAGTTACACCTATATCTGATGTTCATTATGGTTATCTAGTTTGAGCTTGTAATCTGATGTCCAGGTTCCCAACTTTAAATCGATGGATACAAATGCAAACTAACCTTCATCGAGTCTCAGAATTTGCTGTAGCAACCAAGCAAACATCTGATCATACCAAGCGTAAACCTGAAGCAACATCTGCTATTAAGAGACTCCGTGAGCATGACAATGATACTGAGTCAGAAATCGATGACATTGTTAGCAGCACTAATGTTTCAACTGCTTTGCAAGACTTCAATGGTCAAGGGGATGCAGCTCCTGATCTTTGGCGTGATTCTTCAAAATCTGAGTTAGCTGAACTTGATAATACAGTTTTTCTTTCTTTTGATTGGGAGAATGAAGAACCCTATGAGAAGGCTGTTGAACGGTATCAGTGCTTATTGTTTTTTGTTTCTGCATCCCTTACTATATATTGATGGTTATCTTGTGTAGTTTTTCCACTTGTCTTGTTTGGTCATCTATATTCTGGTGTTGCAAGTTGCATATGATTCTTTAAGTTTGCTTCATCCTGATATACTTGTTTGAAATGTAATCAACACCAGGATTGCTTGGATATTTCAGCTATTAAATCTGGTAACTGTGGTACTTAATTATGATTTGATAATATGAGAAATAAAAAAATAAAAAGGAACAAATAAAGATGCATCAAATCTTAGATCTTAATCAGAACTTTCTGTACAGATTGTGAATTTCATTTTAAGCCTCTAGGAAGTTTATACGTAGAAGTTTCCAGTTTTCTCAGGGCATATTGGTGAGAAAACATGTGGATGCTAATAGTTTTTAACATGACAAATAACCAAAATGAGTACTTCTCCTACCAAGTTTTCCTTAACATAGTTTTCGTATTGTTATTGGTTTTTTTTTTTTTTTTTTTTTTTTTTTTTTTTTTTTTTTTTCTGGGGTGGGGGTTGGGGGCTTTACAAGGCCATTGTTGTCATGTTTGAAAATTTTTAGTGTTTATAGTTGTTTTTATCACTAGTTTTAGTAATATTTGTTAGAATTATGTTTAATGATTAAATTCACAATTTCCTAACAACTTAAACATTTGGGACATTTGGTAATTTAACATGGTATCAGAGCATGAGATCCTAATTTTGATCATTGACTTTACTGTACCTCCCATTTAAAATGTTAAAAATCCCACATTTTAGGCCCCACTTATTGAGGAGTTTAGGCCCACGTGTGAAAGGGGAGTGTTAGAATTATGGTTAAATGATTAGATTTATCATTTCCAAATAGCTTAAGCTTTTGGGACAATTAGGAATTTAACAATATTCTTGGCCCTCGTTATCTTTGATAGGTTGATTGATGAAGGAAAACTAATGGATGCTCTTGCACTTTCTGATCGCTTTCTACGTAATGGAGCCTCGGACCGTTTACTTCAGCTACTCATTGAACGTGGGGAAGAGAATCATTCAATCTCTGGACAGCCTCCAGGATATGGGGGCCACAACATCTGGAGCAATAGTTGGCAGTATTGCCTGCGGTTGAAGGACAAACAACTGGCTGCCAGACTTGCCCTCAAGTATGTATGGGTGTTTTCCATTAATGTGGTAAATGCGTGCTTAAATTTTGGAATACACCTAGATAATTGTTTTTGGCCAGCTTCTCTTTTTGATTTTGTTACTCAAATGTGAAGCAGTTCTTTTTTTATTCTTTCTCCTTGTTAGCCCTTGCCATCTGATATTTAAAAATTTAAAACTGCTACTCTGTTAGTGTCTGCTTGATATACTTTTTTGGTCCACATCCTGACCACTTAAGCATTTAGGGTTATTAGTTTCGAACATAGGACCAGAGCTAACCCCAAGGAGTAGCACAATTGGCTGGAGATGACGCTTCTTGTATTTAAGGTCTCCAGTTAAAGACTTAAAGTTTCCCCTTCCTCCACCCCTGGGGCTGAAAACTCACTTATCCAAAAAAAAAAAAAAGTACCAGAGGTTGGTTTGTTTAAAAGGTCTAGACTCTAGTGGTTGAACCTGTGGTTGGGAGCTTACTTGTTTAAGAGTTGGTTTTGGTGTTTATTTTTGTTTCTGTTGCCATTATGGGTCTGTGTGTGTGTGTGCGTGCGCACACGTCTATCCTTTTTTTATCCTTTACTCCCATTCCTTTATGATCTTTGCCTTTTGTTCTACGTCACATTTTACAACTGGCAAACCTTTCTTACAATATATCACTCTCATTGTATCTTCTGTTCTACACCATTGATGGGGATATACAATATACTTGCATTTATGATGATTTCTGTGAGATACGTTATGCGTCTACCTGTAAGTTGAATCTGAAGACTCACATTTTATTCCAGGTATATGCACAGATGGGAGCTTGATGCTGCTTTGGATGTTTTGACCATGTGCAGTTGCCACCTGCCACAAAGCGATCCACTTAGGAATGAGGTACTGGCTTGTTTTTTATTTGTTTCATTGTATTTTATTTATTGTAAATTGTTGTGTTGATTCGTTTGCATGAAGCTTGGTATGTTACCTGTGTGCTGGTGTTAAATTTTCTTTGGTAACATAATTTTTTTGGTTGCTTAGGTCTTGCATATGAAACAAGCTTTACAGAGATACAGCCACATATTAAGTGCAGATGATCATCATAGCAGCTGGCAAGAGGTTGTTATTCTCTCCTGTTTCTGGATTAAGATGAAAAGTTGGAATAAGTGGTCTATAAGTGGTACTTTCCTGCTAGGAATTATTTCTCCCTAATACTCTTTAACTTGCAGGTTGAAGCAGAATGTAAGGAAGATCCTGAGGGCTTGGCACTTAGACTAGCTGGAAAGGGAGCTGTTTCTGCTGCTTTAGAAGTGGCTGAAAGTGCTGGATTATCTATAGACTTGCGGAGAGAACTTAAGGGCCGGCAACTTGTGAAGCTTCTCACTGCAGACCCTCTAAATGGTGGGGGTCCAGCAGAAGCTTCTCGGTTTCTTTCTTCACTACGTGACTCTGATGATGCTCTACCAGTTGCCATGGGTGCAATGCAGTTGCTACCCAATTTACGGTCAAAGCAACTTCTTGTAACTACTTGTTGCCCTTTATTTTGTAGATGTGATTGGATTACACTCCTTATTTATTTATTTTTTTTTCATTTATTTGGTTATAGAAATTTTGTATTCCTTCATTATGACTTTCTTTTGTGCCCTTTCGAAGGTTCACTTTTTTTTGAAACGAAGAGAAGGAAATCTCTCAGATGTTGAGGTTTCACGGCTTAACTCATGGGCCTTGGGTCTTCGTGTTTTGGCTGCCTTGCCTTTGCCGTGGCAGCAAAGATGTTCTTCATTGCATGAGCACCCTCATTTGATACTGGAGGTGCTTCTGATGAGAAAACAACTGCAATCTGCTGCTCTGGTATTGCAATTCTTACTTGGACAACTTCTTAGATGCCTTAACTAACATTTTTTTTTCTTATAAATGAATAGATTGATAATGCCTTTTGTTTTCCCCTATATATATATATATATGTATGTATGTATGTATGTATGTATTTGCTTACAACAAGTGGGGTGGGGGCATTTGAACTCAGGTTCTGTCCATGGGAAAACTGGGCAGTTCCTTTGTGCCACAAGGCTTTTGGCAAATTCTTTTCCTCTGTTACTTATTTACATTATGTTTGGATTATATTTGTTAACAGATCCTTAAAGAATTTCCTGTGTTGAGAGACAACAATATAATTATTGCATATGCCGCAAAGGCTATGGCTGTCAGTATTAGCTCTCCCCCTAGAGAACATCGGATATCTGTTTCAGGAGCAAGACCAAGGCAGAAAACAAAGGCAGGCAATCCTCCAAGGTCATCTTTTACTAGCAGTCTAAGTAACTTGCAAAAAGAGGCTCGCAGAGCTTTTTCTTGGGCTCCACGAAATGCTGGAGACAAGGCGGCTCCAAAAGATGCTTATCGTAAAAGAAAGAGTTCTGGTTTGACTTCATCTGAAAAAGTTGCTTGGGAGGCTATGACTGGAATTCAAGAGGATCGTGTTTCATCATATCCTGCAGATGGGCAAGAACGGCTTCCTTCTGTTTCAATTGCTGAGGAATGGATGCTGACAGGTGATGCAATTAAGGACGAATCTGTTCGTGCATCTCACAAATATGAAAGTGCCCCTGACATTACCCTATTTAAGGTATGCTAGTGAAAGTTGTGAAACATGTTTGTTGCATATGTTGGAAGCTTAGCATTGTGTAGTAATATATAAATTATCAATTTAGTGCTGGAACTGTTGCAGGTGGGTAGTTGATTAATATAAATCTATACTGGGATGAGCATTAGTTAAAATAATGAGAATGAATTATGGATGCATATAAATCATTGCACAAGTGAGAGATTATCTATCTCAAGCTCAAATAGGAGCATGCATCCTATCCAGGAGTTCATCTTTGGGGCTCATGGTGTGATGGGTCAGGCCTCCATGTTTAGTGTGTTTGGGATTTTGGGTGTATTATTAAGTATATAAGTTTTATACTACTGGTGCAACACAAACTAGCAGATAAGAGATGTTTCTACTCTTTGTATGTGAGGAGTTAGTGCAGTAATTGGGTTAAATCATGCGTGATTTTGCTTAAACTATAGCTCTGATGTATGTTAGAATTTTCTGTCCAAATTTTGAATTAATCTATATACAAGGTGGAAGAGAATTCTGAGAAGTTGTTACCGATAAAAAGAGAAGAAGAGTATTATGAGAAGTTGTGGCTTATTTATTTGTTGAAAGATTTGATATTTGAATATTCTCTCTTCTGTGGAAGCATAGCAACACACACATACAATATATTAGAGTGGCTTCTCTTGGCCATGGAGTGTGCATACTGTGAATTATGGTATAATTCTTATGTGGTGATTTTTTTACAAATGATTTTTATTTTATGCATGCTGCTGTGTGTCTGCTGAAGGTTTGGGTGTTCTATTTATAGGCACTGCTTTGTCTGTGTTCTGATGAGTCGGTGTCTGCCAAAAGTGCCCTGGACTTGTGTATTAATCAGATGAAGAGTGTGTTGAGCTCCCAACAGTTGCCTGAGAATGCATCCATGGAAACAATTGGTCGTGCATATCATGCCACAGAGACAATTGTACAGGTATTATTTTTGCCAAGCCCCTGTAATGCATATTATATGAAACAATGTTATTATTTTTATTTATTTGATTTAAAATATTGCTATTTTTGTGTATCATATGTCACATGTTAAAAATCCAAGGTCAAAATAGCCAATAGCATGCATTTTTGGTTTCCTTACATGCAGATAGTTATGGCATCATAGTTCAGTTGCCTTTATATGTGATTAGTTTGTAATGCTCTCGAGTGATATGACATGTTGAATGCCAGGGGCTACTATATTGTAAATCCGTGCTGAGAAAGCTTACAGGGAGTAGTGAAATCTCCAGCAATTCTGATAGAAGTAGGGATGCTGATGATGCATCCTCTGATGCTGGTAGCTCCAGTGTGGGCAGTCAGTTCACAGATGAATTATCTGAAGTTCTCTCACAGGTGGAGATCTGGCTAGGACGTGCTGAACTGCTTCAAAGCCTTTTGGGATCAGGGATTGCTGTTTCTCTTGATGATATTGCTGATAAGGAGTCATCTGAACGTCTCCGTGACCGGTTGAGTGTAGAGGAGCGATACAGCATGGCTGTATATACTTGCAAAAAGTGTAAGGTAAATATAGTGTCCAGGCATTGTAGTTTATACTGCTGGTCTTTAGATTGAGCTTATGTACATTTTTGGATTCTCCCAGATTGATGTTTTCCCTGTGTGGAATGCTTGGGGACATGCTTTGATACGGATGGAGCACTATGCTCAAGCTCGGGTGAAGTTTAAGTATGTCAAATTTATTCAGATAGTTGCTCAATAAATTAACAAGATTTAAGTTCTCTCTCTCTCTCTCTCTCTCTCATATTCTTCTAAAGTGGGATGCAGAGTGGTCTTATTCTTTAATGCCTATTCAATGGCTTTCAGGCAAGCTCTTCAATTGTATAAGAGTGATGCTGCACCTGTCATTTTAGAGATTATTAATACAATCGAAGGAGGTCCACCAGTTGATGTTTCAGCAGTTCGTTCCATGTAAGATATCATGTAGCTTTTATGTCAGAATTCCTATATTTATTGCCACAATAAATTTCTATTAGAGTTGTTGAACTGGTAGCTGAATCAATGTTGGCTTAAGATCCATGATAGGCTAGGTTTTAATTTATAGGAGCTCTTCAGCCTCTGCTAAGAGATTGGACCTTGCTGCGATGGCAAGTGTCTTCAATGTGTTGTGGCTTCAAGTCTGGGAGTTCGTCTCTCCAAAATTTGAGAGTAAGGTTGCCTACGAACCACCTCTCCCAAAATTTTCAGTAGTGGGGAGCTTTGTGCATTGTACTACAGCCTCTGCTATTGACAGTGTTGCCTTGATAGTTTCTGAAAATTTTGTATTTTGGATATTATAATACAATATCACAATGACTACTTATAAAAAAGGGAAAAAAAAAAAATACTATATCAATGACTGTAAAAAAGAACATGTAATTTGTTGGACTTACAATAGTTCACCTATAACTACTGCCATTAGCTATCAATTATCATGCGCAGGTACACTTCAGACTATAATAACCTATAAACTTTGATCTGTTTGGATTTCTTGGATAAGAAGATAGGCAGAGAACTTGATTGTGCTCAGCACTTTCCCATTGCTGTATAAACTAAAAAAAAAAAAAATCAACTTCCCAACTCTTAATCCCAACTGGACGGGGTGGGTTGCATGGAACCTTTTTTGCCATGGAAGCCCTGTTTTTGATGATGAAGAAGCATTTTGAGTGTGAAATATTAAGCACGGTATCTCTTTGAACTCCTACCACTAAAGATCATGAACCAATGTTGATGAAGATTTGAAGTGGTATCTTTAATTGTCTGCATCAAATTTAACTATATCTTTTAGCACCATTACTCTTTGAGAATTACTGTTTACCAGAATGTTGAAAGATGTTGTGTTCCTTAGTCCTGCACCAGGTTATGCGTGTTGAATCCTTTTGGTTATGTTTCTAAAAGACCTGCTATTCTGATATAATTTTAGTGGTATACTGTGCATTGAATATCACCTTTTAGTTGTGAACAGGCAGGAGTACATATAAGCTAGTCAAGCCTAAATTTCTACAAATAAAAAAAGGATACAATTTTTAGATGCTAGTCATTGCATATGATGTGACTGATGCAACTTATACTGCAGGTATGAGCATTTGGCTAAAAGTGCACCGACGATATTGGATGATTCTCTTTCTGCTGATTCATATCTCAATGTTCTATACATGCCATCCACCTTTCCACGTTCAGAGAGATCTAGGCGGGCTCAAGAATCTGAAAATAATAATTCCTCCCTCAGTTCAGAATTTGAAGATGGACCTCGCAGCAATCTTGACAGTGTTCGATATGTTGAATGTGTGAACTATTTACAAGACGTGAGCTTCATCCTTACACTGATCAAGTTTTTGTTTTTAGGCTGGCACTCAGATGCCAGTGCCTTTCTATTTTCCCCTGCATCTGGAGTCAGTGGTATCTCTTGGCTTAGGAGCTAATTTAAAGTTCTTATTCTGTATTACATACATGCACGTTTATTTACAAGAATAAATCAAGAAGTTGATGATATATATATACATATTCTTTTTATTATTTAAAACTATTTAGTAATGGTTCTAACTTGAAGTTTGTTTCTGTTATTTATTTTAACCTGGAATCTAGATTTCTTTTAAATTTCTCCGTTATCTTTTCTTTTTCCCACCATTGGTTGTTGACACCACTGGCGATGTGGTTATGAATATGACTATTCTCAGTATCTCTCTCCTGTGCCATGGTTATTATTAATTTTCTAGCTTTATTCATGGTAGTCAGCTTCTTAATACATTTTTTTTAACCTTTGCAGTATGCACGCCAGCATTTGCTGAGTTTTTTGTTTAGGCATGGTCACTACAATGATGCTTGCGTGTTGTTTTTTCCTCCAAATGCTGTTCCTCCCCCTCCTCAACCATCAATATTGGGGGGAGTAGTAACTTCATCTTCATCCCCTCAAAGGCCAGATCCATTGGCTACAGATTATGGGACAATTGATGATTTGTGTGACTTGTGTATTGGTTATGGTGCAATGTCTGTTCTTGAGGAAGTGATTTCAACAAGAATGTCATCACTAAATCCACCGGATGTGGCAGTAAATCAGCATACAGCAGCAGCCCTTGTCCGTATTTGCATCTATTGTGAAACACATAAACATTTCAATTATTTATACAAGTTTCAGGTAATTTTCAGACCATACATTTTAAATTAAAACTGAATATATTATTAGTACTACTAGTGGATGTGAGACTAGGCCCCTTATCCTTGGTTGGAGACTGACCTCCGCATCTTTCTCTATTACACCTACTTCTACCTTCTCTCTGCCCCAAACTAAAGGTGTAGGTTTGGGTGGAATTGATGGCGAAATTCTGTTTAATTACTTTTTTTTTTCTTAAAACACACACATATATAGACTCATGTATTCCTGTGTTCTTTGGGGTTACTTTTTCATTAAGTACACAGCTGTGGTGGTTTTCTGTTGCGCACATGTTTATCCCTATATGTTGAAATTGTTTATCACTTACTGAAAAAGAGACTATGCAGTCTATTTCTAGTATTTTATCTATACAGTTATCTATAGGGCCATTAAAAATGTCTATTGCATATTTTGTGTTTATTAATCTTGTCATGGGCATCTTTCCATTGGGAATGTTCACACGGCATACCTCATGTATCCCTCCTTCTATTTTCCTTGTTTACTTTAAGTTAGCGGCATTTGCTAGATTAAAGCTGGTGTGTGATACAATAAGCTGTATAGAGATTGTTAAACAATTCTTACAGATATGGTATTGAATTTTTTCTGGTGTGAGGGGAAAAGGATGTAAGGTAAATAGGATGCTCTTATGAATTTTTTACACTCTATTGAACAAAACAACATGTTCATTTGACATGGTTTCAGCAGAAAAGCTTGTGTGCTTGTCCTTACTATATTATAGTGTTTAGTTTAAAAGTATTTAAAGACCTTATGAGCTGTTCTTTTCTTTCTCCTTTTAGCAGCATTCCTTTTTGGTCAAACTCAAATGCATTAGTTGCAAATTCTAATTTTAGCTTTGTGCGCCTATAGCCAAAGGTGGCTTGGGGATAAGGAAACTTACTACCTTTAATAAGGCATTATTGGAGAAATGGTTGTGGCGGTTTGGGAAGGAAGAGGGTAGGTTATGGAGGAGGGTGGTAGCTTCAAAATATGGGAAGATTGGGAGGGATGGACTTCAAAGCTGGGTAGGGGAGTTCATGGGTGTGGTGTGTGGAGAAGTATTCGCATGGGATGGGAGGATTTCAGCAAAAATTGTCAATTTGTTGTTGGGTTGGGGAATAGAGTGAGGTTTTGGCCAGGATGGGTAGCATGAGGATCAACCTTTTCATTTGGCATTTCCAAGGCGGTATGGTATTGCCATTGATAAGGAGGCTTCTGTTGAAGCTTCTTTGTCTAGGCAGGGGGCGGAGGAGAGACGATTTTGGAATGTTCGTTTCAGTCGATTTTTTAATGAATGGGAGATGGATGAAGGGCTGCAGTTTCTTCGTTTATTGGGTTCCATTAACCCTCCTATGGAGGTTGGAGACCGGATGAGATGGAAGTTGAAGCCTAATGGGGCTTTTGACATCCGGTCGTATTATACCAAATTAAAGGATTCTCCCTCAACTGTCTTTCCTTGGAAAGCTATTTGGAGAGTAAAGACCCCTAGGCGAGTCTCTTTTTTGTTTGGTGTGCAGCTTGGAATAAGATCCTAACGGGAGCTAATTTGAGATTGAGGAGGTTTGATTTTGTGGATTGGTACATTATGTGCCGTCATTGTGGAGAGACGGTAGATCACTTACTTCTTCATTGTGAGATGGCTTATCGGTTATGGAGTTTCGTTTTTATTTATTTATTTTTTTGATAAATAACGTAAGAGTATTATTAATAATAAAAAAATTGCCAAGCCAAGTACATTGGGGATGTACTATGGGGCACAAATCAAGAAACAAAAGAATAACGGTCAAGAAAAGTAGAAAGGAAGAACAAGAAAAATGAGAAAAAACCACACTCCATTCAAATAGAGTGTGTAAGAAAAAAGACTTAATCTCCAGCAAAGAGCGTTCGCAACCCTTAAAGCTTCTAGCATTCCTTTCTCGTCAAATGCACCAAATCAAACAATGAGGCACTAATTTCTAAACATCAATGTGATAATGTCGCGCAAACTTTCCTTGCCAAGCCTTAAACAACTCAAGAACAGTACGAGGCATAACCCATTGAATACCAAACAAGCATAAAACCAAAGACCACAACTCCCAAGCTATGGAGCAATGAAGTAGAAGATGATCCACCGACTCCTCACACCTCTTACACATATAGCACCAGTCAAGCACTATCACTCGTCTTTTACGAAGGTTGTCTGTTGTTAAGATCTTACCTAAGGAAGCAGACCAAGAAAAGAAGGCTACCCTTGGAGGAGCCTTCGATTGCCATATCATTTTCCATAGAAAGGAAACAAGATTATAAGGGTAGAAGGAATTGTAATACCCTCTGACCTCAAAACCTCTATTCCTTGCAGGCTTCCAACAAACCTTATCTGGGCCAACCCTCCGCACTGGCGAGGAATAGACCAGCCTCATAAACCGGTCAAAGGCTTCTTCTTCCCAATCTTGGGGTGGACGACGAAATTGCACATTCCAGTGAAACCTCCCAGCAGACCAACCCATAACTTCAGCCACCGAGGAATCCTTTGACCTACTAAGACAGAAAAGCTTTGGAAAGGCCTCTTGGAGAGTACAATCCCCACACCACACATGCTTCCAAAATTTCACTCTAGTACCATCTCCCACATCATAAACAAGGAATTTAGAGAAGTTCAACCAGCCACTTCTAATGTATCTCCACAAGCTAACCCCATAAGGACTTGTCACCTTCTTCGTACACCAACCACCCCAAATGTTCCTATATTTTGCCTCTATAACCCGCCTTTATAACCCACCTCCATAAAGCATCAGTCTCCGTGCCATACCTCCACAACCATTTACCTAGTAAGGCAGAGTTAAAATTACCCAACCGTCTTATACCCAACCCCCCAACCTGCAGAGGCCTACAAACCTTGGTCCAATTAACTAAATGAAGTTTAGATTCACCATCAATCCCATTCCACAAAAAATCTCTCTGTAATTTCTCCATACGCTTAGCCACCTTACCCGGTAAAGGAAGAAGGGAAAGAAAGTATGTAGGTAAAGACGACAGTGAGCTCTTAATGAGAGTCACCTTACCCCCTTTAGATAAATACATTCTCTTCCAACCTGCTAATCTCCTCTCCATTCTCTCTAGGATAGGATTCCAAACGGATAAGTCCTTAAATTTTGCCCCTAATGGAAGGCCCAAATATTTCAAGGGCAGAGAAGCCTGCCCACACCCCAACAAACCCACCAAAGCCTCCAAATTGGGTACCCCACCAACAGGAACCAACTCAGACTTTCCCAAATTAATATGAAGCCCTGACACCTCCTCAAATCTAGACAGAATTGCCCTCAAATTTGCAATCTGAGAAGGTTTAGCATCACAAAAAATCAGAGTGTCATCTGCAAATAAAAGGTGAGACACCATCATTGATGGACCAGCCGTTCTACCCACAAAAAAGCCTGAGAATTGCCCAGCGGAGGCAGCCACATCCAACATACGACTTAATGCCTCCATCACAATATCAAATAACAATGAAGATAAAGGATCCCCTTGCCGAAGCCCCCTAGAACTTCCAAAGAAATCAATTGGGCTACCATTGATCAGAATGGAAAACTTTACAGTTGAAATGCAATATCTTATCCACTTTCTCCATTTCTCTGAGAAACCACAACGCTGCAGCATATACATTAAAAAATCCCAACTCACATGATCATACGCCTTCTTCGCATCCAATTTACACAGCACACCTGGAACTCTTGACTTCAATCTACTATCAATACATTCAGAAGCAATCAAAACGGAATCCAAAATCTGTCTGCCCTTCACAAAAGCATTTTGTGAATCCGAAATAAGCCCATGCACCACCCTACGAAGCCGATTAGCCAACACCTTAGAAATAATCTTATAAATCCCACCAACTAAGCTGATAGGCCGAAAATCCTTTACCTCCACATCATCCACTTTCTTAGGAATAAGGGCAAGGAACGAAACATTAAGACTCTTCTCAAACACTGCCTGAGTATGGAAATTGTGGAATACAGCCATAATTCCTGTTTTCAAAACACCTCAACAAGACTGGAAGAATGCCATGGAAAAGCCATCTGGGCCAGGTGCCTTATCACCATTACAATCATGGATCACCTCAAACACCTCTTCTTCCTCAAAAGGCCCATCTAGCCAACTGGCATCTTCCAATGAGATGCTAGAAAAATTCACATCATCTAAAACAGGTCTGTGAGCCACCTCCTCAAAATAAAGCTGCCTATAAAATTGAGAGATACAATATGCTATAGCAGCTGGGTCCGAGGACAACACCCCATCCACCATAAGCCTATCAATAGAATTAACCCTCTCGTGAGAGTTAGCTATACGGTGGAAAAATTTAGTATTCCTATCTCCTTCCCTAACACAGAGAACTCTAGATTTTTGCCTCTAACATATATCTTCCAACAGAGTAGCTTTTTCTAACTCATCACGAATTCTTCCCATTTCCACCCTTTCCTCCTTTGATAATCCCCGCCTCTCCTCCATATTCTCTAGAACACTAAGGTCCTTCCACAATTTTTTAATCCGAACATCAACATGACCAAACACCTCCACATTCCATCTTTTCAAATCATTTTTAAGGAGCTTTAATTTATTGGCCAGAATAAAACTCGGTGCACCGTGAACCTGGTAAGAATCCCACCAAGACCGAACCCTATCCACAAAACCTTCATCCTTAAGCCACATATTCTCGAATCTAAACGGCATACTCCCTCTTTGAAAAGATCCACCCTCAAGAACGATTGGAGAATGATTTGAGCACAACCTAGACATCCGTCTTTGAGAAACTGTTGGAAACTTATCCTCTCAATCTGCAGAAAACAAAAATCTGTCCAGCCTAGCCTTCGAAGCAACTTCTCTAGAATTTGACCAAGTAAAAGTACCCCCTTGCAATGGCAGATCAATGAGGCCCTGATCCGAAATAAAGTTGGAAAACTCCCTCATATTAGCAATGAAAGAATTAGACCCCAAACTTTCGGAAGGGAACCTTACCACATTAAAATCACCACCCACACACCATGGGACACTCCACCAGCTATTCAAACCACAAAGTTCCTCCCATAACAGTCTCCTATCTCGGTGCAAATTAGGACCATACACACCAGTAAACACCCAAACAAACTGATTTGACACATTTGTAAACTTACAAGAAACCAAAAACCTCCCCACTGCTTCGTCCATTTTATTCACTACCCGATTATCCCACATCACTAACACCCCACCAGAAGCACCACAAGAACCTAAGTAAGACCAGTCAACATGTTGGCCACCCCACAAACTACGGATCACCGCTCTATTAATCAGCCCCATTTTGGTTTCTTGAAGACAAACCACATCCGGCCCCCATCTCCTAATCAAGTTTCTAACCCTGAGCCTTTTCTCTTGCTCATTCAACCTTCTAACATTCCAAGAAATAATCTTCACATTCATTGATAAGACACAACCGCCCGCTCAAAACTTGCACTCCTTGCGTTATTTGTATCAAACTCAACATTCAAAGATGACAACAAATTCTTCAGCTCCCGCTGACCTTTCAGTCCTGACTTGACCAACTTCGTCTGATTACCCACCACAGGTTTCTGTTTATCTTTCTTTCTGGCCTCTATGGCTAACAACAAACCAGTAATCTGCTCCTCAAAACCTTCCAACGAAGTGCCCATAGATTTCTTGAAAGCCTTTATCCTATTGGTTACCCATTGTGAAATTTGACAATTATCCACACTCTCCTTACCCCCAATCTCCTTCATATGATTAGACACCAACTCCACCGGACCTTCAGTAGCCAAAGGTACCACAACTAAGGGCTCATCACCTCCCTCACAAGACCTCAACCTTTCATCAGATTCCCACAGCTCACTAACCCAGGAACCATAGTCAAGGAGTCTACTAGCCCCTCACTCTCATCAGCCCAACTAGCCTTCTGCCCTTCATTATTACTAGCAACATTACCTGATACACAGTCTCCCTCCAAACTTGAGCAGACTGACATACAATCTGGAGAGCGATACAGTGACAATGGGAGCACTAATTTCCTGCCATCACGCAACTGTAATATCCAATCTTTGGAATTACCCCAGGATTTATCCAAGTCTCCAACCAAATCCCTTATATTTGGGCCAGGTAGGTGAGCTCCCTCACATTCAGTAGTAATTGAACCTTCTGAACCCACACAATCCTCTTCCCCATCCTCCGATGCCACTGAAGAAGTCAAAGGCACCAGCTCTGACACTATCGGTTCAGCAAAACTCATTACCGGTTTTGAAATCATGGCCGATGACACCCCCGGCACCAACCTCGACCCACACGAAGCACTGACCGGCTCAAAATGATCATGAGAGGCTTGGGCCACCACCGCCGGACCTGTCGGCTCAGTGGGTGGCTGAGCAAGCCGAAGCGAGTTGGACTGACCACCATGAAGTTTGCCTTCCGCCACTGCTAGGTCCATCGGTACCTTCAGCGCCGTCGCAAGTTGTTCCGATGTGGTGGATGTGGCCATCGGTACCTTTGGCAATGACGTAGGTTGCTCTGATGTAATGGGTTTGACCGTTGAGCACGCAAACTCCTTCGTGGCAATGATTTCATCTCCACCTAAACTTGGCAACGTGAGTCCATTCTGATGAGAAGGCTCCAGCGTCCTTGGTCCACTAAAGGAAGTCTCTCCAGCCTCAAAAGTAGATGGGTTTAACAGACCTAGGCCCAACATGTGCTCTTTAGTACCCAATGAGGCTTGGGCATTCTTCTTGGCCGGTCCCAGACCCATATTATTATTAACAGCCCTATTACGTGGTACCCATTTGCCAGCTTGTTGACCTTTTTTACCAGCATCCCAAGACACCCGCCTCTTTCCATATTCATTCACAAACACAGTCAGCCCTCTCCCTAACCAACGTCCCTTCCTATGATCACGCAAATTTCCAAACTCAACCATTTTTGAATTCAAATCAGACTTCAATGGAATATTGCAATTATTTCCTTCCGTGATTTTCTCTTCAACATTATTCTTACCATTAATAACACCTTCTCCACCCTCACCACCACCCACGGCTGCCTGATGAAAGCTTCCAGTCTGAGTTTCAGAAACTACTACCTTTGTGCGAGAATTGTCAGTCGGAATCTCCACAAAATTCTTCATGGAACCAACCTTAACCTTATCTTTGTGGAGGGGCTGCTGAACATGCTCCAACATTGGCTGCACTGGAGTGTTGACAACTTCCACATAGGACCTGGTAGGATGATATTTTGGGATCTGCTTAATCCTGTATGGTACAAATTTCAATCCACTCAACGCATATTGAGAAGGTTCCAAAAACCTTCGTAATTCAATCCCAAAAGTTCTCCATCCTTGTTGTAATTTTCCAGCAGGGATAATGATAGTTCGTCGCCACCCACCGACCTTAAGCTCTGTCACTGATAAATACTGCCCAAATGAGTTGGACTCCCGTTGCAAGGTGTACGCCGTATCACCGTCCCTGATCGTGAAAAATTTCTTAGGACTAACCCCAATCACAGTGTGTTCCAAATTCCGCATTAACCAAAGAGCTGCACTCTTGCCCATAAACACCGATTGCATGTAGTATTTTCCCCGTTCAAATATCTTCAGGGAGAAAAAATTCCCTCCTTTCTCAACCACCAACTGAAACAACTTAGATTCAATAAAGAAACTTCGGAATCCCCCCATACTAATCCTAAAAAAAAATGAACTAAAACCTGGGTTGCACCGACACGGCATTTTTGGCGACGTGTCGGTGTCCGACACGTGTCGGACACGGATACCGGCACGACTCGCCGGACACCGGTGTCCAAGAGGTGTCCTTTTTTTTTTTTTTTTTTTTTGCTTCTCTGACACGGCGCCGACGCGGCTCCGACACGGTGGACACGCCAGCGGTGAAAAAAAAAACCAGAAAATCGCAGATCAACCCTCCCTCTGGCCTCTGCCCCGCTGCCCTCTATCCCTCGCCGGTGTTAGTCGGGCCGATCGGTGAGTCGGCGAGCTCCATAGACAGTCGCCGTCGACGCCGACGCCGTGCCTTCCGATCTCACTCTCTCTCTCGGCGTGGAGAAGATCCGATCTCTTCTCTTCTCTCCCTCTCTGTTTTTTTTTTTTTTCTTTCTTTCAGGCGAAACTGTCACTGACTCGCTGGTTACTTAAAGGCTAAAGCGCGTTTTTGTTTTTTTTTTTTCACTCTCACTGTTACTGTATTATACTATATAAATATATATATATATATATATATTTTCTTTGCTTTTTGGTTTGTCCCTGCACATTTTATGTGTATTATTGTACCACTTTAAATTTTAGTTTACTTATTTGTAGTCCTTACAAAATTTAAATTTTAATCATAAACGTATTTATGTCTAAAAATATTAAAAAATATGCCTATATATAAAATTTAATTAATTATTTAATTGCCGTGTCCACGCCGTGTCGTGTCCTTATTTTTCAAAAATTGCCGAATCCCCGTGTCCGTGTCCGTGTCGTATCCGTGTCCGTGTCCGTGTCCGTGCATCATAGACTAAAACAGAATTTCTGGCTAATTCGAGGTAGCTGGGCCTCTATCTAGGGGAGGAATAGCATAGGCCATTCGTATTCAAAAAATCACCATCATCATGTAGAGCTTGTGAAATTTCAAAGCAACATCTGAAGACACCATCAACCTAGAAATTTATTTTATTAAATGAAAAAAAAAATAACAATCTAGATCGATCCCAGACTTACTTTATGGTTGGTGGAATTGGTTGGGGAAGCATTCGTCTCAGATCTGGAACTTAGTCCCGTTGTGCATCCTATGGTGTATTTGGAAGGAACGGCATCATAGGACTTTTGAGGATTTGGATAGCTCCAGTGATTAGTTGCTTGCTTCTTTTAGTGGAACTCTTTTTGATTGGTCTCGGGTGTGGGGACTTACGTCTAGTGATTCCCTCCCTTCTTTTCTTTGCTCCCTTTTTCTCTTATAATTTCTTTATTGTTTGGTTTTCTCTTCTGTTTCTTTGTTTTCTTCTCCTTGTATTTTCTGGGTTTGCTCTATGTTTTTCATGCATAGAGTAGCCTTTCATATATATATCATTCTTACTTATCAAAAAAAAAAAATTCTAATTTTAGCTTTGCAGTTATGACTTGAAATAGCATCAGAATTCAATTATTGATTTAGCTGAATTTTTATTATTTCCCAGATAAAAATGATTTTTTTAGTGGTTCAATTTTTGTTGAAAGCATTTTCTAGTTCCAGATTAAGGTTTATTTAAGCCAGATTAAGCCGGGGTTTACTTGAATTTATTCACTGATCCAGGTTATTAAAAAGGACCACATCACTTGTCCTTCCTATGCTGTAGTATGTAGAGCTTAATTTAAATGTATTAAGAGATTTTATGAGCCGTTCTTTATTTTCTCCTTTTGGCAGCATTCCTTTTTGTTCAAACATATATGTTGCAAACTCTTATTTTGGCTAAACTTATGACTTGAAATAACATCACAATTCAATCAGAGATTTAGTTGAATCTGTATTATTTCCCAAATAAAATTGATTTTTTTAGTGGTTGAATTTTCACTGAAAGTATTTTTCTAGTTCCAGACTAAGGTTCATTTAAGCCACAGATTAAGCCAAGGCTTACTTGAATTTACTCACTGATCCAGGTTATTGAAAAGGACCACGTTGCTTGTCCTTCTTGTGTGCTTGTTCTTTCTATATTGTAGCATTTAATTTCAGAGTTAATAAACTTTATGAGCTGTTCTTTTATTTCTCCTTCTAATAGCATTCCTTTTTGGTCAAACATATAAGTTGCAAATTCTCATTTTAGCTTTACATTTATGACTTGAGATAACATCAGAATTCTATCATAGACTTAGTTGAATTTGTATTATTTCCCAGATAAATTTTTTTAGTGGTTGGATATTCGTTGAAAGTATTTTCTAGTTCCAGATTAAGGTTCATTTAAGCCAGGTTAAGCCAAGGTTTACTTGAATTTACTCACTGATCCAGGTTATTAAAAAGGATCACGTCGCTGCTGGACTTTGCTGTATTCAGTTGTTTATGAATTCTTCTGCACAAGAGGAAGCTATCAAACATTTGGAACATGCTAAGGTATATCTTTATTATTGCTCTGGAGCACCCTTGTTTGTTCTAATGTATAGAATAATGGCCTTTTTTAGATAACTTGGGATTTTCAGTGCCATGGTTTAAGAAATAGGGTTATGTTTTCTGGATATTATGTTTGGGTGATCTTGTGTTGATAGAATAGGATTGTTGGAGTGCAACTAAGATTTAGGATGTGCTGTCTTCAATGATTTGTTGTCCCGGTCTTAGAGAAACTAGAAAAACAGGATATAATTGCATGAAACAGAGGCAAGTGGAAAACAGATAAATTTACAATATGCTGTTCTTTTTTGGATAAGTGCAATAGACATGCTAGGAAAGCTTCTGTTGATGAAGCTTAGACGTCTCTGTTGGGAACAACAGTATCTGACAGTTGAGATATAAATTTAAGGCTCTATACTTATCGAAAAGAATTATAAGGCTCTTGGAAAAACACTCTATATTTTTATTTATTTTTTGATAGGTAATCAGAAAACTTTTATAAATGATAGAAAAAAGAGGAATACAAAGAGTTCATGATGATGAACAACTAGAAAAAACAAAAAAGAAACAAATAGCTCAACAAACAGAGGGAAGTCAGGAAACTAAACTAAGGGAGGACAAAAACACAGAGAGAGAAGAACAATTAGTAAAACCCCAACACCAAGATCACTCCAAAAGGCTACGAAGGCACAAAAGCTTTAACTCATCCAACGTCTTCTCTTTGTCCTCAAAGGATCGGCGATTACGTTCCAACCACACAACCCACATTAAGCACCCCGGAACCAACCCACATTTAGCATAAATATATCTAGGACTTATTCTTGATCTAGTAGTATTAGAACTCCATTGTAGTAGTATTTGAACTCCTAATTTGACTAGTAAATGTTTTTGATAAGTCCAAATTTGACTAGTAAACTAAAACCTAAGGTAATAACTGATAAAAGACTAACTTGAACCCAAAGAAAAGAAAACCAAAGATGCTTAGGATCTCCTAGAAAATTCTAGACTCAATTAAACTATTAAAATATCCTTAATTTGTAGAGATTGCAGTTTTGCCCTTGAATACAAAATTGACCATAACTTGTTTAATAAAAACCCAGATTAAAAACTGTTAGGACACATTTAACTAGATCTTTATAATCACACGACTTTTGCTTTAATTGGACCATGTGGACCCCATTGAATTTGCGAGGTAGTAACAAGTCAGTCAACCATGGCTGCATCAGCTGCCTGAACAAGAAATTTATGTCTACATAGTTTATCTATATATTTAAGTTTCATCCTTCCTGGGTTTGTATAGTTCCTCTTGTTTAATTTATATCCATTTTATTTCCTCACTGATTTTCATATATTGCTTTGGTTATAGATGCATTTTGATGAAGGTTTGTCAGCACGACATAGAGGTGGAGATTCTACTAAGCTTGTCACAAAGGGCATTAGAGGAAAAAGTGCCTCTGAGAAGCTTACTGAAGAGGGACTTGTGAAGTTTTCTGCTCGGGTTTCAATTCAGGTAATGACATCTATTGATTATTGAGAAAAGTTTATTACTTTTAAGGTGAAAGCAGTCCTGGAAGATGGTCTTTAAATATTAGGTTAGGACATCGGAGGTTGACAGGTATGTTGGTTAGTATATCTGGAAACTTAAAGACGGAAAGGAAAGTAGAGAAAATATCGTCTATTGATTCACAATTTCTCATATTGTTTCAGAAGATTTGTACTTATCAAAAAAAAATTATTTCAGAAGATTCCTTTTCACACAAGCCCTTGTTGAAATTAGATTCACCAAAGTTACATGCTTCCTAACTACATACATAGAGTGTTCTTTTGTGCAAGTTGGCATAGTTGTAAGTGCGTGTGAACATTTGACCTACTTATGCTTTCTGCCTCATCTTTAAATGTAATGCTCAGAAGGTAGCAATTGTACATCTAAATCATTTGTTGTTATCTCTCTCTCTCTCTTTCTCTCTGTTTTCTACTCATAATTGATTGGAAGTAATGGATTATTTTGAAGTGTACACCCAGTCGTTGAGGTAGGAACCTTGCCTTGTGCTTGGTTTTACTTTTGGAATTAGATCATTGGTATAAGAACTGCTAGGAAATAACTATGCTAACATCTCTGTTACACACACGGTCAAAGGAAGGGTCATTTTTCCTGTAAGCTTGGACCATGTATCACACGTATCTACTCAATCTTAATAGTGTCAGTTAGTAAGCTTTCACTTCTTACTAAGAGACAATCTTCTATCAAATATTTTCTGGGATGGAACTTTTATTAATTGCCTGTTGTCTCTTAAGTCAGATTGTACATTGGTTATAATACTCTATATAAATCAGATGAGTAGATAATATATTTTTTATTTGTTGAAAACTGAAAAGCAAAGAATGTAAGTATATATTTTATCTGCATAAAAATATCTTCTCTCCCTAACAATTTCGTAGGTCAATTTTTTCACTTATTCCCTTTGGATTGTTTATATATTACAGATGGAAGTTGTGAGATCCTTTAATGATTCAGATGGGCCACAGTGGGAATACTCGCTTTTTGGGAATCCAAATGATCCTGAAACATTCAGGTATATACCTTCTTAGTGGAAGTTGGTTTCAATCAGAAAGTATAAAAAGCAGATGTTGGCTTTAATCAGTGAAGTTCCTTTTCTTTTTGGTAATTAAACAGTGTTATTTTTCTATGATGCATGATGACACACCTGTACATATGCATATATATATATATATATATATATAGAGAGAGAGAGAGAGAGAGAGAGAGAGATGTACACACACACACACTTGTACATATGCATATATGTAGATAGATGGGGGAGAGAGAGAGGATCAGGTTACTATTGATGTCACTTGGTTAATGTTATGCCGCTTAATATTTTTATAAGGATCAACATATTACCAAATCCTCTATTAGATCACATGTCCTTCCCATTCTTATCATGTATATGAAATTCCACATCAATTGGATGCTAGTTAGCATTTAATTATAAACTCAAGATACTTAATTTTAAAAATGATAAAACTATCGTTTTTAACATTTTATAGATGAGGTTCTTTGTTGCTTCTAGCACACGGCCTGTGTGCTTTGTTTCCTTTGTGGGGAACGTGTAATTCATCAGTGGATTTGATAAAAAGTGTTGCTCAAATCAAAAGTTATTGGGTGGTGTAATATCTATCAAGTGTTATGCATGCATACATAACAGGCATAGGATTGCTCCTGTTGTTGATAAGGAGACTGATGCTTTAGGCTATGAAACTTATTTATCTTTATATTTACTTAATCTAAGCAAACTTGGTATCCTCAACACCAAAGGGTCACAAATTTTTAATAAATTGATTCCGAACTATGAAATCTTACCTGGCATTTATTTATTTCTGTAAGAATGATTTCACATTTGTACATTTTTCTTTCATGGCATATAGTGCTCCAGAAATGTATGGACATACTTGGAGAGACTTATTTGCTGTTTCTCTGCAGGAGAAGATGTAAAATTGCTGAGACTCTTGTGGAGAAGAATTTTGATTTAGCTTTCCAAGTGATCTATCAATTCAGTCTTCCCGGTAGCCATTACATAATGACTTCCGATTCAATCTAGTATTTCTTTGTGGTAATTTAGCATTTGGAATTAGTGCATTTGTGCTTATCTACATCATGTCTTCTTCTCATACCATGCAGCTGTTGATATATATGCTGGTGTTGCCGCATCACTTGCTGAGAGGAAAAAAGGCAGTCAACTGACAGAATTTTTTAGAAATATAAAAGGCACAATTGATGATGATGATTGGGACCAGGTAATACGATTACATTCTTTTAGTATTCTGTGTATGGCTAATAAAGTCAAAAGAAAAAGTCGTTTGATATTCTCAATTGTTTGCTAGTTGAAATGCCCACACTTAAGCCAATCATTAGAAGACAGCAGAAAATTAAGTATGATGTTTAATTAAGGTTCTGAGTACTATTGATCATGCTGATATGCCAACATGGTATCCAAGTTGTTACTTAGTTTTGAACTGTGTACTTGCCACAAAAATTTTGAATCAGTTGTTTTGTACATATGTCAATCACTTTGCTCTTTCTGCAAGATTAGGAAGTTTTATTATTTCTTTTTGGGTACAGTATGCCTGTTTTGTCTATTTAAATAAGAAAACTACGTGTGTATCTGAAATTGTGTAGGTCTTGGGAGCTGCGATAAATGTTTATGCTAATAAACACAAAGAACGCCCTGACCGTCTCATAGACATGTTAACCAGCAGCCACAGGTAATGGTTATTACTAATTTATATGTATTCGATAATTTTGCATAAAAAAGATCTTGCACCGTATGTGATCCTTTTTAGAATGAACTTAAAGGCATGTTTGAGCTTTCAGCGTAGTCTATCATTAATGCACTTGTACTCATTTCCTGTTTGACCTTCTCAAAATGGATAACTCTAAATGCAACAAATGCAAACAGATTGTGGGCAGTTTGTTTTCAGGTTGGGTCCAGGAACCCATTTAACGCTTTTGCAAAATTTACAACTTGGTATCCAGAAGAGTTTAGGTTGGCTGACTTGTCAAAAACAAATGAAGGTTGACTTTCTAGTCAGGATACAGTAATACTGCTTTGTTTAAAAGAAATTAAAAGTTGAATTTTTCTATGTATTTATCTATGCTTATTACTTTTTTAAAGTGTCACTTGTGATAAACATATGAGAATGGTTGCATCAAATAGGTGCCTTAATATAACACCATAAGATTGACAATAACATGACTTTTGTCTTAATATATGACCATTTGTCTGGTTGTATTCCTTTATTATCTTTTTATCACTATGTGAGACCTCCGTGCTTTGTATCTTGACTTATGTGAGCAGGAAGGTTTTGGCTTGTGTGGTTTGTGGTCGTTTAAAAAGTGCTTTCCAAATTGCTTCTCGAAGTGGAAGCGTAGCTGATGTTCAATATGTAGCCCATCAGGTTAGCCTTCCCCCTCAACTTCTACTTTGGGAATTCTAACATTATTGTTACTGTTTAGTTACATTGTGGTGCTTCTCATTTTGAGATCGAGTTTTGGTCCTTCAAATTCAACACCTAATGCAATTAATAGGAACATGTGTACAAATGCCCTTTTGAAACTAGTGGTTGTTTAAGTCAATGGCATAGTCCAAAATTTCGAGATTGTGTTGAAATGAGCCGTCTGTCTTGTTCAATTTAACACCTTAATTTTGTTTTATTCTCTGATTTTAGTCACACTGGATTGTAAGGAATTTTTCTTATCTTGGTACCTACTTTTTTTCAGGCATTACATGCGAATGCACTCCCCGTGCTTGATATGTGTAAACAATGGTTGGCTCAGTACATGTAATTTGTTGCTAGAGAAAATTACAGCTAAAAGAATTTGGCTTTGGGCAAGGTGGAATTTCTGTCGACTTTCAAATCAATGAGGTTTCAACAGCTATTGCTTAGGGAAAGTGGATTGCACTGAGGTTACTTGAAGACGCTATCTTCTTGAAATTGACAACCCTTGAGACATTGAAAACAGAGCTGGTTTACCTTATTGGTTTTTGTGCTATCACCTTTTTGGTTCTGTTGCCCTTTTATCTGCTATGTGGCATTGGTGAGGCTGCTTTTAAATTGTCATAGATTTGAACCATTGGGTTGGCTCCATTTTATGGGTAACATGCTGTAACGTGGTCAAAGGTTGAAGGATGGTCAAAGGTTGAAGGATATACAAAGAAAATGTAGTCACAAGGCTGAATAGGAATCGCCGTGAGTCAGGAATCATCCCAAGATGCTCATATTAGGTCTGAGGCTGAGACCATTTGGATGTAAAATATAACAGCACGGCAACAGCAATAGTGGATTTCCGTTGCCCTGTATAGATTGTGAGAAAGGAAAAAGTAAAATAGGGATTAATATGTATGTATGTATGTATGAATTTATGTATATCTATTCCCTCCAAGGGGTTAAATTTTGCCGTATAAAATAATTAGCTTGTGCATCTCTTTTGTTCCTGTATTGCGTTCTATATATTACGTCATGATTCCCCAGGGAAGAATCTGTTCACTTTTCACTAATGCCGTATAGGTAGATCTTCTCAGAGTCCTCACCATTCAAATGATACTCATCAGTAATAATTTTATGCTTGTACACGGCAGTTTATGATTCCAGCCTGCATGGGTTCACTTTTGTTGCTGTTAATTGCGCACTGAACCAAATCCGATCTCATTTTTTTGGTTGCTGTGGAACAAAATCCATTCTCATCTCAACTTGTTTTCTGATAACGAAAAAAAGATTCTTTAGTTACGCTTTAGTTTGTTGTAAAAGCTACCCTCTTTTTATTTTATTTTATTTTTTTGTTTCACAAAAAGGGAACTTCGGCCAATTAGTTCTTATTCGTTCAAATGAAACTCTTGTATCTTTTCGTGAGTGAGTGATTGTGTGTTTAACTTATCAATAAGATTTATTTATTTTTCCCAAAAATGGAACTGATGGTAAGCATTAATTTACTCATTTCAAGAAAGGTTAGAACTCGTGATTTACAAACTAACAACATATACAAAGTATCCACATTTCTCGGATGCTCTATAAACATCGTCCATCCTTTATCATGACATGTTTATCATGTGACTACTCACGCTAGGAGCCACCTGCGAGCTTCTTTCGCATGATTATCATTTCCTTTTGGCTTATTAGCCATCATTGAGTTGCCAAATGCCAACTGAAGGATTTGAAACTGATTCCAATGTTAGCTCAAAAGAAAAAACAACTAAAAGCGCAAACAAGGAGACTACACTATTGAATATTGGTAAGTTTAAAGCGAAGTCCATGCACATGCATTATTCCTTGATGATACCACATATTGGTGAGATGCTGGAGCTTACTTTAGGAAGAATAATATTGACACCACGTTCTTAACGGTGACGGTTCTAGGAATTTTTTTAGGGTGCTAATTAAAAAATTTAAATTATATAAAAGTTAATTAAGCGATAACTTCAATATTTGCTATAATTGTGAGTCGAGTCATTAAAGAGAGTAAAATTGTTGCAACTTCAAAGCTAAAAACAATATAGCTGTCATCACCATTGACAGGCCAAAAAAAGTATTGACTATTTTGGCAAATTAATTAATTATTTAATTATCCAAGTTAATTAATTAGGTCAATTTAACATGTAATAGTGCGGTAGCACAAACAAATCACTAAGTTAAATGCAGCCAAAAAAAAAAAAAAAATTGAAACAGGTGATTTGTTTACGAATGGGAAAAACCACTGACCCTACCGGGTGAATTTAAGGTCACCACTTCGAGAATCTATTATTATTAAAACAAACAGTTATAAGTAAAAGAAATCTCAGTACCTAATATTAACCTTCAGTTGAACCCTTACCCCAATACCTAATTGAACTTGTATTGTAACGGCAATCTCTCTGTTCAATGCACGAATCCCAGTACGTGACTAACTAATGATGCACGGATCCCAGTACGTGACTAACTCCTTTGCACGAATCCTAGTACGTGACTCACTCTAGTACGTGACTCACTCACCAAATTGAAGAAGATATTGGCTGCAAAGTTCTTCAGTTCATCAACATTAAGATCAAGAAACTCCTTGATCACAAAACCCTTGGCGCAAAGACGCAGTAGCTTCTACAAAGAGAATAATGAATTAGAACAATTTCTGTCTCCGGTCACAATATGCGTGTAACAACAAGTGCAACAACCTTTGCATCATCTGTGACAGCTCTTAAAATAATCCTATATATGTCTAGGATTGTGAGAAAAGAAACCCTACACAAATACTTAAGGATATGCGTGTAATCAGATCTGAAAATTCTGATTTCGTAATTATCAATAAATACAGCTTGTGTCGAGCTTCAACATTAAATCTCGATAGATAGGCTTTTGTTAAGACATCTGTCGAGTTTTAATAAACAATACTTCTTCACTTATTTCTTGGATAGATTTGCATGGCTTTAACATTTGACTTGAATAACATATTTCTTGAAGTCTTAAACCATCCTAGAACTACCCAATTACAAGTAAAGTATATTTTGTCAAAGGACTAGCCAATTACATTAAATATGTCCCTAACAATCTCTCCCTTTGGCAATCCATGACAAAACCACAGCAAACAAATGAATCACGAGAGAAATCTTAAATCACGAAACTCATAATCACTTGTTGAATTACACAACAAATCTAACCCTAACACAAACTCTTGAAAAACTTTGCAAGAGGAGAGTTCATGGCATAGTAGACTTTAACGACCTGTCTTTCTGAAACGTTTAAACAAAACTCATCAAGGCATCTTGTGTAAAACAGAAATAAAAGATTACATACATAAAGAAACATGTGTATAAAGAGAGAAAAGAAACAACACATGGAGAGATAGGTGAAGAACAACATATATCATCATATATATATGTCAAAAGATAAGTACAATGTATGCCAATATATAAATGGTCACAAGACCAGTATACATGAGGTAAAAGTAAAGAAAGAAAAGAAATACATAAGAACCTTACTACATCCCTAAAAAATGTATAGACATTTCCCCTAACAAAAAATGTCATATACTAACTCCCTCCTTAAGTACAAGATTATTCTCATCCCAAAACTGCTCTCCCTTTTTGTCATTAATGACAAAAGGCAAGTCACTGAGAGGTCGGCATCTCACCATCACTAGAAGAGCTAGCATCCTTATCATCACCATCATCACTATCCTCACCATCCTCATCTGCCGAAGCCTCTGGAAAAGGAGATGGAGAAGCAGTGAAGCTATCAAGGCAAGTCTGTCGTCGTGCTATACGACTAACACAGGTGTTCACTTGACACAACTCATTAGAGAGAGTGTTAAGGCAAGCATCCATGCGCTAAAGTTGCGTCATGATAGCCTTCAGGGTCACATCACTAGTTGAGGAAGAAGGAGCAGAGGTGGAAGGAACAACAGAAGTGGCAGGATGGGTAGACTCCACACGTGGCCGCATCGGTCGAGCTGAGCCTCACTTCGTTGAACAGAACCGGTGTCGATGGCTCCCATAGTGGTGTAGTAAGGAGAATCAGGAATGGAAATGGAAAAATGGCGAAAGAAAGATGAGTTTATCACGGGTCACTGTATCCTGATAGACATTAAGGATAGAAGTGATGAAGTGAGAGGGGAAGTCTATAGAGAGGTCCTTTAAGAGAGATAATAGAAAACTAGCACGAGGCTCTATGATAGAGCTATAGTGAGGCAAAGGAGTAAGAATAAATGTCATCACCATGTTAAGGAACCTCGGGCCTTTGGTAAAGCCCGAGCATGGGGTGTTTAGCTTACCACCCCATGTGGAAGGAGTCTCATAGAAGTGAAAGAGAAGCTCGTCTCTAGACACGGTTTGGAGATGCTTATAGCCAGGGTAGTCAAGATGCGCTACCCTAGGTATATGTAGTACCTCGGATATAAGATCTGGGGTAACTATGATACGTGTACCTCGAATGAAAGTAGCAAACTGAGGTACAGAGGTATCGATGCCGTGTATATTGAAGTAAAACTCCCGTATAATCATGATGGGACACCTTAACAGACTCTCACAGAGAGAAGCCCAACCCTGGGTCCAAATTACAGCGGGGAGAAGAGTGTAGGAAAAGTCCGATAAAATGACTTGGCACTCTAGATGAATGCCACATTGCTGAAAGTTCTCCGAGAAGTCCTTTTAGGCCTTCTCATCACGGAACCAAACATAAGACGGAGGATTGGAAGAAGAAGATGACCAAGAACCTCGAAGAGGATTCTAAGCCAGAGTAGATTTGTGTTTGGGTGCCATAACGCAGTCTATCCGCGAGCGAGTGAGAGAGAGAGAGAGAGAGAGAGAGAGAGAGAGAGAGAGAGAGAGAGAGAGAGAGAGAGAGAGAGAGAAGGAACAGAAACACATCACAACACAGGTATATAAAAGAAAGAAAAGATATGTATGCATGAAATATGCATGAACATGTGACGTGCAAAATTTAAGTGGATTATGGGTAAAACCCAATCCAAACCTACCAGCACATAATCCACATTTAATCAAACACACATCTAAAATGCATGAAACATGGTTATAATGCAATGAGAATGCAATGCATGATCATATAACATCAATTTCACAAAACCCAACCCAAAAATTTGTAGAAAAACTCAAAAACCCCAATTTTTTTGAAAAACCCCAAAAACCTAGGTCTAAATGCATGAAATGCATGAAAAAGAGAGATAACGAAGACTTACCAAGTGATTCGAGCTTGGAAAAGGCCAAAAACAAGATGGGTAGAGGGATTTTGGAGAGAAAAATGGTTTTGGGTCGAGAGAGAGGTGTTTTCTGTCGAAGAGAGAAGTGAGAAATGAAGTCTAATTTGCGCTCAACCCTTAAATAGAAATCGCAGCTTGATGGATTGAGATATTTGTCAAAATTTGTCGAGCACTAAATCTCGACATAAATGAATCTGTCGCGGTGCTGGCGAGGATCTGTCGACGGAAAAACACCTTGATGGATAGAGAAGCTGTCGAGAATTTATTGGCCAGGCAGAAAGTTGCTCGATGGATCGAAGAAGTTGTCGAGCATCCATTGAGAAGAAACCCAAAAATCTTGATGGATCAAGATTGCATTAAGATCTGTCAAGATAAGAAGAAAGAGAGGCTCGATAAAAGAGAATCTATCGAGAAGCTATCAAGTTTGAAGAAAAGGAGTTTTTCAAGGAAGGAAAAACACAAAGAAATGAATGCAACAAGCAAGCTACTCAAGCATAGATCCAATCAACATATTAAGCTTTCAAAACACTCTCAACGTATAAGCAAAGCATTTAAAGATCCAAACGCGCACGCGCGCGCACACACACACACACACACTAAACAAGTCTAACCAATTTTATTTTTCAAAAACAAGTTAAGAGAGTTTAGTGAGCACATATTAACACATGTATTCCTTGTGATGGCCAAATCACATTGCACCTGCACATGTATCAAAAGTAGCAAAGAATTTGTGTGTTGTGTGTGAAAACATAGCAAGAGTGCATAAGTGTCTCATATTATGACAATTTGAGATATGAGAAAATCAAATATACTTACACACAATCATAACTGCTTGGTGGAGACTATCACCTTCGGAGTACATCCTATAACACCTACCCCACATTTCTTAGAAACCATGGTTTTGAAACCCGAACCGTTCAATGAACCGTAAAAAGAAGAGGTTCAAGGTTTTTGAGGTTGGACCTAGGTCGAACCGAGGTCGAACCGTGATGACGTCATAATTAATTTAATAATTATTTAAAAAATAAAAAATATATTAAATTAGTAAAAATTGAAATTTTAACTAAAATAAGGATAAATAATTTTATATGTATATACACTAAACATTTTGGCTGGTGCTCTTAAGTCATGACATTTGAGTACCCAATAATATTTATTTTCAATTTTATGAAATTGGTCTATTTGCCCATGGCCAAGCCTATTTGACAACCCAATCAAAAAAAGTTTTATGCCCAAGCCTATTTGAATAGTCCACCGTTTATGAATTAAAAAAAATAAAAAAAAATATAAGAATTCTATAAGATGCCTGCCTATTCTTTTTTTGACCGAACAAGTAGAATCATTTATTAAAAGAAAAAGTAGTAAAAGTCCATGGGCTACAATAGGCTGATCAGCTAGCCTGAGCCCGTGGACAAGACATACAATATTAAAATACAATTCAAAAAATCTACCTAGGATGCCTATTTAAAAATGGGTTAAATACAAAAGCTTGTAGTGCTTGACTGTAAAGCATTGGTGGTTGACAGTAAAGCAAAAATTTTAGTGGCTGAGTTGAAGTAGCAAAAAAGGAGACTCCATTTACTGAAGAAGACTCTAGCGGGAAAAATGCAAAACCAGTATCATAAAAAACATAGAGGGTGAGAGTAGAAAGAATGCGAGCAAGACAGAGAAGAAGAATAGGAAGATAGGGGTGCGATCTCAAGTCTGAAAGCGTCTCACAGTGGTTGAAGTTTCTCGTAGTGATTGAAGTTTCAGCCTTCAACAATGGTGGTAAGCCTGTAAGTACCAAAAATTTTTCAAAAAAAACCTTGAACAGTCTGACCTGAAGAACCATTTACGGTTTTGAAACTCGGAAGGTTCAACTGTGGTTGGCACGGTTCACTGACTTTCTTGCATAGGCCGGTTCTTGGAGTTTAAAGAACCCTCTTGATGAACGGTTCCCGGTTATCCTAGTCGAACCTTACGGTTCGGTCCGGGTTAACAACCTTGCTAGAAACATGCTTACAACTATATTTAAAAGCATTTTGATTCTTTTTTATTTTATTTTTCTTTGCATATTTTTCTTTTTCTTTTTATGCATAGCATGCATGGGCATATAAGGGAGAGAAGAAATACTCAATTATGTAATCTTTAACATCACAATTTTGCTATGCCGAAGCACACAGATGTTGTGCATGATTGGCAGGCTTTAGTGGTGAGATGGTTATTTATGCCTTTCTCTTATGATTTTTTAGTCATTCCCATTAAAAAGAGTGATATGAGTGTTAAGTATAAGAGATTACTTAATCGTACTCAGCACAAACACAAGCCACAAAGCTCACTTGCTTAGTTTTGCATTGTGATGCTTATCTAAGCTACAAGAGATACAAAATTTAGAAAACTTTGCTTCAATGGCCATCCAAGGTACACAACTACCAATATACACATACACACACTATTTTTGTATTTTTTTTATTTTTTCAATTTTTTTAAAAATTTTTTATGAAAAAAAAATAGAGCAAAACTGAAAACAAACAAACAAACAAAAACATGTTAAACAAACAAAGCATAAAACTAGACTGACTCAAAAATAGGAAAGCAAAACAAACAAGTAATGCATAACCATAAGAGAGAGAGAGAGAGAGAGAGAGAGAGAGAGAGAGAGAGAGAGAGAGAGAGAGAGAGAGAGAGTGTGTGTGTGTGTGTGTGTGTGTGTGTGTGTGTGACTTAATCACTTTGAGCATTTTTCCTTCCATACCTTGGAAGAATCTTTCATTTGAAGGAACCTTTGATCCGGTGGTAAGGGGGAAGAGTTAAAACTGTTCAAGTTTGAAAGGAACATAAGGGCCTTGAGAAGATCTCTAAGAGGGGCTAGAGAGGGTGGAAATTGATTCTGGTTTCTGAAAAAGAGCATACTATTGTTTTGTTGAGTGTCTAACCACTAGTATCAATTTGGACGAGTATGCCCTGAAGTTCCATAATGATGATAGAAATGTGGCTTCTTTGGTTAACACTTCTTATTTTTAGCCTTATTGTCTTTCTTAGCCCTAGGGTTTCTAGTCTCTTTCTTCTCTATCTTAAGGGGTGCTCCTAGAATAGATTTGCCCTTGTTTATGTTCTCACTAGCTATATCAGTTTTAGATTCATTGTTCTCAGAATTAACATTATTAGCAAGTGAGACAAAGACAGTTATACTAGAAGAGGCAATATGAGAAGAGTTAGAAAGTTCATACCCCAAGCTGGTTCTGTCATAAGCTGATTTCTAGAGGTTCAGAATTTCATCCAGCTTTGCACTAGGAGTCCTTTCCAATTGAGCTTGAACTTGGAACAACTCTGCTTCAAGTTTCTTGTTTCTTTTAGCCAAGAAATTGTTCTCGAAGCGCAGTGCTCCAATGACTTGGTTGGCTTCATCAACCTTGGTAGAGAGCTCCTTTCATTCCAGCTCCACTTCACTAAGCTTCTTAGTGGACAGCCTATACAATTTCTCATACTTTTCAGATACTTTGTATAACTTTGCATAGGCTGTATGGATGTCATCCTGATCATCCATCTTCTCGAACTTGGATTCCACCAAGTTTTCTTCTTCATCCACTTCTTCTATGATCCCCTCAGTAGGACCCACTGTAGCAGTGAAAGCACTCAAGATTCCCTTATCATCACTGTCATCTAACTCAGTATTAGGTTTGGTGTTACTCAAGGTAGCAGCAAGAGCCTTGGCTTCCCTAACTGACTTGAGATATGTTGGACATTCTTGTTTCATGTGTCTAAAATCTTGACATCTGAAGCACTTTGGTTCGAAGGGAATAGTATACTGACTGTCATCCTTAGCATCCTTCTTTCCCCCGTCTTGGCTCTTGAAATGAGAAGAACTGGATTGCTTACGATCCTTATCAAATCTTTTCGCATTGGCATTCTTCATGAACTTCTTGAACAGCCTAATGATGTAGGATTTCATCTTGAAATTTTTATCATTAGAAGACTCATCAGTCTCATTACTTTTGGCCTTCAGTGCCATGCTCTTACTTTTGCTTCCTTTCTTGATTCTAGTCAAACCCAATTCATAGGTTTGTAAGTTGCCAACTAGCTCCAGTAAAGGAATAGAATCAATATCCTTTGATTCTTCAATGGCAGTGATCTTGGCATGAAATCTCTCAGGCAGAGACCTTAGCACCTTTCTTACAACCTTGGGTTCGGGAATGGTTTCTCCAAGATTAAATGCTGAGTTGACTATGTCCTTTAGCTTGGCATAGAACCTATCAAACGACTCATCCTCCATTTTTATCTCCTCAAAGCTAGAAGTGAGCCTCTGGAGCTTTGATCCTTGACAGCCTTAGTCCCTTCATAGGTTGTTTGGAGGATAGTCCATGCTTCCTTAGCAGTTTCAGTTGATGATATCTTCTTGAACTTCTCATTGGTCACCGCATTACTGTTGAAGTTTGCTGCTTTGATCTTGGTATCATCCCAATTAGCCGGCACTTCTTTTGGCTTAGTCCAGCCAATTTCCACAGCTTGCCACACCTTTTCATCTAAAGACTTCAAGAAAGCTCTCATGCATACTTTCCAGTATGCATAGTTAGTGTCGTAAAATAAAGGATGTATAATAAGAGATTGTCATCTATCTATGATAAACATGGGTCAATGGATCACACAGTAAAGATTAACCCTAATCAGAGTGTGCCCACTCTGATACCACTTGATAGGCCAAAAAATGTATTGACTCATTTGGCAAATTAATTAATTAATTATCCAAGTTAATAAATTTCGTCAATTTAACATGCAATAGCATGGTAGCACAAACAAATCACCAACTAAGTTAAATGTAGCGAAAAATAAATTTGACACTGGTGATTTGTTTACGAGGGGAAAATTACCGAGGCAAAACCCCACTGGATGAATTTAAGGTTACCACTCTCGAGAATTCATTATTATCAAAACAAGCAGTTACAAGTAAAAGGAATCCCAGTATCTAACACCAACCTACATATGTACCCTTACCCCAATACCCAATTGGACTTGTATTATAGTGAAAATCTCTTCGTTCAATACACGAATCTCGGTACGTGACTAACCAATGATGCACGGATCCTTGTACGTGACTAACTCCTTTGCACGAATCCCAGTACGTGACTCATTCACCAACTTGAAAAAGATGTTGGCTGCAAAGTTCTTCAATTCATTAGCATGAAGATCAAGAAACTCCTTAGTCACAAAATCCTTGGCACAAAGACACAGTAGTTTCTACAAAGAGAATGATAACCTAGAACAATTTCTATCTTTGGTCACAATATGTGTGTAACAATAAGTGCAACAACCTTTGCATTTCTTTGCATCATCTGTGATGGCTCTTAAAATAATCCTTATATATGTCTAGGGTTGTGAGAAAAGAAACCCTACAGAAATACTCACGGATATGCGTGCAATCAGATCTGAAAATTCTTATTTTGTAATTCTTAACAGATACAGCTTTTGTCGAGCTTTAACATTAAATCTCCATAGATAGGCTTATGTTGAGTTATAATGAACAACACTTTTTCGCTTGTTTCTTGGACAGATTTGCATGGTTTTAACACTTGACTTGAACAACATGTTTCTTGAAGTCTTAAACCATCCTAGATCTATCAAATTACAAGTAAAATGCGTTTTGTCAAAGGATTAGCCAATTACATCAAATATGTCCCTAGTAACCATTAAGGAGAACTGAAAACCACAATATTTTTCTGGGTACCATTTTTTACGGAAAAAAATGAAATTCAAGATTATTTTTATCACATAGGTTTAACGAACTACAAATTTGAATGTTTAGCAATTTTTATCTTATTGTTTTATAGTAGACTTTTTGTTGAATAATTAGATTATTTGTTGTTGTTTGGTCTTATTGTGTTTTTGTTTGGTTTATGTTTGTTGTTATTTGGGCTAATATTTATTGTTGTTATTTAAGTTTTTTTTTTTAATAAAAGAGATTAAGGATTATTTTTGGGGGGTAGAATTAATTTTAGAGTAATGCTACGTTCACAATATTTTTACAATAAATCTTATGCTAAAAACTATTATTGGTGGGTTAAAAAATAATATCAATATTAAGCCCAAATTAAAATCAGTAACAGTTTATCACATTTGATTTATTGTGAAAATGTTGTAAATGTAGCATTATTTTTACTTTTGTTGAACCCAATTTTTTGTAATTCTCAAGTCAGGGTATATAACATTTTTATTAGAGTGGTCACAATATATTAGTTTAACATATAATTTTTTTTTGGCAAGTATATATATGCCATTATTTGCAAGTCAGGGTGGTCCTATGACCACCTTGGCTTGCATGTAGAGCCGCTAGTGATTCTTATACATATGCTTTGATATCATATAGTAAGCTCAGCATAATGTCACTATAATAACATAGTATGCTATACTTAAATATTCACTTTGATTTCAGAAAATTCTTAGGTACTTCCAGAGCGCGGTGAAATGGTGCTCCTCTTCCTTACTCTCACGTTCATATGAACGTGAGAGGAGGGAGTAGGAGCACCATTTCACTATGTTCTAGAATTGCCTAAGAGTTACTAATTGATTTCCACTTATAATTTATCAATAACAATAAAGCATGAATGTGAGAGGTATGAGCAGGAGCACTATTTTACAGTGTTCTAGAAGTACCTAAAATTACTCCTTGATTTCCACTTATAATTTATCAATAACAATAAAGACTATGCACTAGCACTAGAGGGTGTAACCCCCCCCCCCCCCCCAGTTGCTATTTTACTACCTAAACTCTTAAAATCATGCTACATCCGGGTATGTAAACCCAATTTTTTCCCCATCCTTGCTACAATAAAGGTTGCATATATGCAAAGAGCACTAGCATCTAGGGATGCAAAAAAAAAAAAAAAAATCTATTTTACATCTTTAAAGCTTATTTTATCTATTTTACCATCTCATTTTACGACTTACACAACATTTCAATTTCAATTTTTACATACAACTCATTAAAATAATAGAAACTACCAACAAATAATATAAAAAAATTACTGTCTCTCTCTCTCAAACCCATACACCATTTAAAATAATAAAATTTAAGTTCACCACCTAGCTATAGTAAGTTGCAAATATGCCAACCTACCGTAGCAAGGTGGCATATTTTTTTACAACTACATACCCGGATAGAGTGAATTTTGAGTAAATTTGGTTATAAAATGGCAACTTGGTCCAATGTTAGTGCTTACTGTTCATGGGGTTGTAGACCAAAATAAAATATTTTAATCTCTCTCTCTCTCTCTCTCTCTCTCTCTCTCTCTCTCTCTCTCTCTCTCTCTCTTTTAGACTTCATGGAGTATTTTTCATTATTTTATTAGGTAGCTATATTAGTTTATTGGGTTGTATGTAAAAATAGAACTGGAATGTAGGGTGAATTGTAAAATGAGTTGGTAAAATAAATAAAGTAGTGTTTGAGAATGTAATATAATTTTTTTTTATTTTTTTTGCATCCTCGGATGCTAGTGCTTGCGGGAAAAACATCAGCTAGCCAATGACATGCTTCTAAAACAGAATCCCATGGGAAATAGTGGAGATTCTAGCCTTTTGCCCCTATTTTGTAAAAAATTTGGCAATATGGCCTTGCTTCCAAACTATTTAGGTCCATACCCTTATTTTGAAACTTGATTTTCTCTAAATCGAGTTCAGCCCTATAGTAGCGTTTTAAGGAGCTCTATAGCAACGTTTTAAGGACTTATAGTAACGTATTGAGACTCGATTTTCTCTAAATCGAGTTCCATGCAAGTTTTTTTTTTGGTCTATAGCGACGTTTTAAGAACCTATAGCAATGCTAAACTCGATTTTGAGTAGATCGAGTTTCAAAACAGGAGCATGGACCTAAATAATTTCAAATTAGAGGTATTTTGCCAAAATTTTTACAAAATAGAAACAAAATGCTAGAATTTCCGGGAAATAGTAACGATAAACTAAGAGATGTTAAGAATTACAATAGTCTATGAGCCACGATAATCGATATAGTGGTTCTAAAAGCAAAAGGTTCCACGCACCATATCATGCTGCAGTAATTAATATTTACAGTTAGCCAAAGGACAAAACTTAAACTCTGTATTCGCAAAGGTTACAAATAGTCCAGTTGGCTCTTTGGAGACATTGTGTTTTCTTAAAATGGCCAAGTTAGCAATCTAAAAGATAATCTATACCATACCTATAACCTAGAGAGACTCACTCATACATCAATGGTCAACCTCCTTCACTTAAAAGAGTATGAATCAAACGGAGAGTATGCATCTTTCTTCACACCCCACATTAATTATAGGAAGCCTAAGAAAGAAATTGATATACTCTATATTAGTTTGTTATCTCAAGTTCTCAACACACTGTCGTTTCTATTCAGTGATTTTCTTTATTGACATGATTGTCACGGTGCCTCTAACCAACCACACTCGTTGCCCTTAGGCCTAATGAATAGGTAATTCTCATTTTATCGACTTCTTACCTGTGATCCTTGGGATGTCCGACCTTTGGCCTTATCAGAATCCACGAAGCAATTCTCCTCTTTATTTCCCACCTACACGTACAACATCCATTCATTGTTTTCAAGTATTCGCTTTTTCTTTTTCTTTTTCTTTTTTTCAATATGTTTTCCAATCTGCTTGTTTATTTATTTATTTATTATTATTTTTTAAGAAACTAATCTGCTTGTTCCTCCTAACAAGAAAATCGAATTCAATGTCAACATCCTTTCTTCACGTAGCACTTACATTGGTGGGTGTACAGTCTATAATAGAAAAATGTGCAATGTGCGTAGTTTTCCATTGAAGACTTAACCTAGTAATTGGGCTCAAAATTTACTTGTTTCAGTGAGTTTTTTAGTATCCTACAATGGGTAGCTCCTGGGTGGGTTCGCTTAGGGTCGGTTTGGTTGGAGTGGTAGAAAAGTGAGAGGATAGAAAATGATAGGAGGATGGAAAAATGGAAGGATAGAAAAGTGGAAGAATAGAAAAGATTTTAATTTCTCTCAGTTTTGTTTAGTTGGAAGTGGAAAAGTAGAGAGATGAAAAATGTAAGTTTATATAAATTTACTCATACACCCTTGTTAAAAAATGATGTCCAATTAAAACAAAAAAGTGACAAGCAACCAAAAAAAAAAAACATTCACCCAATTTATTAAAAAATAAAAATCATATAAAAAAATCATGTCTAGTTAAACAAAAATAAACAAAAAAACAAAACAACTATCACACACACAGCCCATAAAAAAGAAAAAAGAAAAAAGGCAACGACCAGGAAAGAAAAGAAAAAAAAAAAGAAAGGAAAAAAAAAAAAAGAGGCAATGTGACACCCCTTGCCTAGTAAATCAAAAAATGGAAAAAAAGAAAAAAGAAAAAAGAAGCAACGTGTAGAGGAAAGAAAGAAAGAAAAGGAGGTAACGTGCCCAGCAAAAAAAAAAAAAAAAGATAGGAACTGGACATGGGCATTTTTGTCCATTAAGCAGCTCCATTTTCTTTGTTCAGTTTTTTCTCCATTTTGGAAAGAACACTTTTTGGTGAGCTTGGGGAGAAAACACTTAGGCCCCACCATTTATTTTCCTTCCTCCCAACCCAACCAAACACACTCAAAAAAGTTTTCCTTCCCATTTTCTCTACAAAGTTTTTCATCCACCTTATTTCACCTCTAAACAAACACACCCTTAAGTGCCTGGTACAGTAGCTAGCCTCTCTCACCGAAATCTTTTCCTTGTATGCTCGGCTATTCTACCAATTTCTCCCCTCAAATGTCTAACCCTTTTCTCCTCTTTTCTTCGTATATTTATAGTTTAAAGATAGTGGATTGAATCATGATTGCCTTCTGGCACCACTCATGTGGGTGGGGCCAATTTAATTATTCCTGACAAGGATATGCTTTGTTGGGAATAGGAGCTAGGACGTTGAAACTAGTGCTGGACGCCGAAAGTTGCTCGGCAGCGGAGTCCCTAAAGGCACTTCCGGCATGACGAGGTATGATCGAGCAACAGCGGTACACCCACTACTGAATATGAAGCGCATCTTGTCGTGCATTGAATTCCCAAATGATGGGTTGATGCCTTTGGGCAGCCCAAGGTTAATCATGAGGAATGGTGGGCCTATGGCCAAGTACCGTTCATAGGCAGATTCGGATTTGGGCCCAAGGGAAAATGGGCCTCTTGCCGTATGCTGTACAATAGCCCCCCCTTGATTCGTTCCCGACGTTCGAGGACAAATTAAGGACCTATGTCACCCTATGAGCTGTTCCTTGGGAATGCGAACCGTTAGTCATTAATGGAAGATAAGGTAGCAGTTAATTTTTTGAAATAAACGTAATGACAACCTGTCACGTTCAGCGGTAATTATGAACTGACGGTTCGCGTACCGAGGCTACGTGTGTGGAGGTTACAATAAGTGATTTGAAAAGGTTTTCCTGCCCTAATCTTCATTAATTATTTCTCTCCTAAAAATGATAACCCTCCTCTTGCCAAACCATCTTTTCACTTCCTTATCTTTCTGAGTTCATCATCACCGAGCACACATTCTCCCATCAAGCATAGATTCTCCCACCAAGAGCACATTTCCTAGAGCCTATAATAAGTCCCTTTGCTCACTCCCTTAGCTTTATTTAGTTACCTTTTTCATACTAGCATTAGAAATGAGTTTTTCTCATCTTCTTAGTACTAAGGCTGCCTAGGCCAATTTTAGGGCGAGGTTTGCCATCCCTCTAGATGTAAATGTAGCATACTATCATGAAGATAATATCGCCCTCGAGTAGTGTTCTCAAGTAGTGTTTTTTCCATTAATGTCTATTTTAGAGGGTGGGGTTAGGCTTCCCGTAGATCCCTTGATAGTTACGACACTTAGATTTTATGGATTGTGTCCAGACCAACTTCTACCAAATTTCTACCGAGTAGTGAGCTATGTTAGTCTGCTAAACAATTTATATGGGCTGCATTTAGACGAGCATGACATAAACTACATGTATAGATTGTGTGGTAAAGAGAGGTCGGGGTACTACTTAAAGGTTAGGGATACTCGGGTGCAGCTGATATCATGCCTCCCTGACTCTAATAGAAACTTAGCTGGAGAATTTGTTCTAGTGAGCAATAATTGGCACGTCAATGAGCTCACTTGCCCGACCTTGCCCCGAAATACTAGTCAGTACCATTCATGTTGGATTTGTGTTTAATATGTAGTGCTTTACCATCTATTTATAATTACTTTTACATTTATCTATGTGCTTATAACTCTTGTTTACGGCCATGCAGACAGAAAAAAGTTTAAACCGGACATTAACGCAGTGCATGTGCAGGACTTGAACTTTGTGCTTAGGTCATAAATTGTCGTACACTACGACGGCCAGTTGCGGGCTTCACGCCTTATCCTCGATTGCACTCCAGTTTACATGAGCTACCAGGATCGCCAATAGGCCTTGACCATAGGAAGTCCTCTGTTATCCTACATTGATGTCTGGCACCAAGGGTTTTTGCCACCGGGGTTAATAGTAGGTGAAGCCTAAGATCTCGGTCCTCGGCTAATCAGAGTGGGATCGTTACTACCTATAAGGGACAAATCAGCAGAGACTGTCTTTCACGGCCGTGCCGAGAACATACTAGCTGAGCAACCCCCTGAAGGAGTTCTGGTTATTGAGCAAGTAGAAGCTGAATTAGTTGACTCCTCAGGGGCTGAAGCCGAAGACCTAGGTGAAGAAATGGTGGTACGCCGAAACATGACAGCTGACCGGTTCCTGCCTAGCAGGCGACCTACTGCGCAATAAGAGGCTCCTCCCCCTCCTGCTCCCCAAGGTAAAAAAAGACCTTGTAATGCTAGTCAACCTTCTGAGAGTCTAGAGGATGCGCCCTCGAGAACTCCTCTTAAACCGACCATAGTCGTTGTGACTATTCGGGAGCCTATCACAAGCACCCGTCCACTCATGCAGGTAGGGTCTAATGTAGCTTCTTCTTCAACCCCCCTACTACTGGATGGCAGAGAATTTTTATTCTCAGAAACAAACCTCTTCCCGTGACTTCTAGCATAAGGAATTGGTCTGCCAAAGAGGGTGGTCGGGTTGCTCAAAATCTCGGGCAAGCTTTACAACTGCTAAATGATGTGCGCGCTGTTTCACGGATGGCAATAATGAGGCAGTAGTGGTCAGACTTTAATGGAACACCATTGCGGTAATATTTAACCTTTACTTGTTGAATTGTTGCTTTAGTATTTCCTGGTTTTTTTTTTTTTAACATATCTTTGTTGCCTTGTTAAGCTGCATAATTGGCATACATGATGGAAGACCGACTGAAAAGTGCAGCAAAGGAGGCTGACAAGGAAAAAACTTTAAAAGAAGTTGTCGAGGCCACGACAAGGGAGAAGAACATAGCAGTGGAAAATGCCGAGGAGAGGGCGAGAGCAGTTGAGGGAGCCCGAATACTGGCTTAACAAAAGGTGGCAGAGATGGCAGCCAAGTTGGAGGAGGTTGAGCTCAAATTAGCTAGGGCCAAGAGCATAAATTCAGCCAGAGACATGGAAATTACTGAGTTGAAGGCCGCCCTGGAGAGGAGTGAGAACAAATGGTATAACGCGGGTTTCACAGATGCTGAGAACTTGACTAACCTGATCATGTTCCAATCTAAGCGGTACGGGTTTGGTGAAGGATGGATGGCAGTAGTGCTGGCCATTGGAGTGCCTGAAGACTCACCTTTCAGAAATCCTGACCAGATCTTTTACCCAAAACACCCCTTCCTCCAATTCAGAACCCCAAAGATGCTGAAGAAGAAGATACCTTAAGTATGAGGGAGTTGGTGCAGGAGATTGACTCCCATGCTAAGTTAATTGATCTTGAGATCACTAGTGACGCAAACATCATGTAGAGTTCAGCTCAACCTCAGCTTCCAGCCGACTGTGGATGTTACTCTAGCTAAGCCAGACCAGCCTTGAGACCCCATCACTTGAAAGAAGAAAATAATTTATTTATTTCCATTGCTATTTCCCTTTATTTGCTTTACTTTAATTTGCTTATGGTTACCGAGATGTGGTGACGAGACCAATTTATCTCAGTTTAGAGAACTAATACTTTTACTCTTTGATAAATACTTAATGCTACCATGGCTTGTTAAACTTGAATTATTTTAGATTATTTCCTTTTCTCTATGTTGTTTACACGGCTTTGTAGTGGTTGGTATTTTATACGTTATAAAGTTTTCTTGGCTAGATTTCCATATTAGGAAATGAGATAAGGTTTCCACCTGTTCGGTGACCGAGGCCGAACTGAATCCAGGTTTCCATCCTTAGGAAAATTTTGACTATAAGGTTTCCACCTGGTCGGTGACCAGGATCGAATCGAGCCAAGGCTTCAGTCCTTAGAAAGTTTTAAGCATAACGTTTCCACCTGGTCGGTGATCAGGATCGAACTGAGCCAAGGTTTTTGTCCTTACAATATTTCAAGTGTAAGGTTTCCACCTTGTTGGTGACCTAGATCGAACTGAGCCAAGGTTTCTATCCTTAGAATATTTCAAGTACAAGATTTTTACCAGGTCAGTGACCGAGCTCTAACTAAGCCAAGGTTTCAGTCCTTAGAATATTTCATAATTAGTTTCAAGCAACAAATTCCAAACATTGAGTATATATACATTATCTTTCACATGTTAGTTAATACACAATCTAAATCCTTATGACTTTTCTAGTTAATGATAAAACTTTCTTAAATTTTGAACATTCCACGGCCGAGGAAGCGGTCTTTCCTTCATGTCCTCAAGATAGTATGCACTTGATCCAGCAATAGCGATGACTCTAAATGGGCCTTCCCAATTCGGAGCTAGCTTCCCAGCATTAATATCTTATGCACTCCCCACTGCTTTCCGTAACATAAGATCACCGGCACTAAACTCCCTTGTTTTCAAGTCCCTGTTATATCGTCGAGCCAGCATCTGCCGATCATTTGCTAAGTGGATAGTTGCTACTTCTTGGCGCTCCTTTAACAAATCCAATTGCTTTAGCATTAATTCTTCATTCTTGACTGAGGAAAAATTCGAGATCCTTGAGCTACACAAACTTATTTCTACCGGTATGACCGCCTTTGCCCCATATGTCAAGGAGTAAGGGGTCTCACCTGTTGATCTTCTTAGGATCGTTCGGTACGCTTATAGAACATTTCGCAACTTCTTAGTCCACCTTCACTTGGTCCCTTCTAGCCTCTTTTTCAAACCATTAACAGTTACTTTGTTTGTGCTTCGATTTGACCGTTGCTTTTGGGGTATGTCAGGGTTGAATATTTATTCTTGATGTCGAGGTCATTACAGTATTTGCGGAAAGCTTTACTATCAAATTGCAACCCATTATGTGACACTAGGGATTCCAACACTCCAAACCTTATCACTATGTTTTTCCACACAAATTTCATGACATCCACATCCTAAATATTAGCTAATGCTTCAGCTTCTTCCCATTTAGTGAAATAATCCACTGCCACCAAGACATACCTTTTGTTTCCTGTAGCTCGGGGAAATGGGCCAATGATATTTAGCCCCCACTGTGCGAACGACCATGGATTACTAATGGGATTCAAACTTCCTATAAGCTAATGTATCAATGCGGCGTGCTTTTGACACTGCTCACACCTTCGAACATAGTCGGTAGTGTCTCTCTGCATTTTGGGCTACCAAAATCCTTGAGTCATTGCTCTGTGAGCCAATGACCGTCCTCCGCCATGATTGCCACATACTCCTTCATGGAGCTCGATTAAGAGCTCATCAACTTTGTTGGGATGGAGGTACAATAGGTAGGGTCCCCTGAAAGATCTCTAGTACAATCTGTGATCTTTAGATATCCAAAACCAAGTAGAAACTCTACGCACCCTTTCAGCCTCTTTCCCTTCACTTGGTAAATGATTTTCAGCCAAAAATTCAATAATTGGGTCCATCCAACATGGCTTAGATACTGTAATGGCCGAGACATTCACTTTTATATTAATACTGGGCTCCTTCACCACTTCCACTTTGATCAACCGCGACACCTCCTCGGTCAGTGATGATGCCAAAGTTGCTAAGGAATCCACATGTCTATTCTGCCCTCAGGAAATTTGAACTAACCTCGCCTTCTGAAACTTACTTATTGTTTGCTTTACTAGCCTTAAGTAACCAATCATTCGAGGATCTTTGGCCTCAAAGCCACTCTCAACCTAACTAACAACCAGCCGAGAATCCGAATACACTTCTAGATTGGTCACTCTAAGGCTAAGAGTGGCTCTTACTCTAGCGGGTAAGGCTTCGTATTTGGCTTCATTGCTCGATGCCTTAAAGCCCAACTTGAAAGAATGTTTTACTCTTATTCCATCCGGTGTCACTATAAAAATTCCAGCCCCCACTCCCATTGCAGTGGACTCATCGTCCATGAATACCCTCCAAGGTCAGGCTTCCACATTGCACACAATCCTTGACTCTCTTCGTGGGTGAACTCTGCGACGAAATTGGTAAGAACTTGACATTTGACCGAGCTTCTAGGCTTGTACTGTATATCAAATGAACCAAGTATTGTTCCCCATTTGGCAATCCAACCCGTGAAGTCAGACCTCTTAAGCAAGGATTGCAATGGATAATCGGTCAACACATACACTGTATAGGCTTGAAAGTAATGAGGCAACTTTATAGTTACATGCACTAACGCCAATCCCAAATTTTCCAAGGACAAATACCTCGTCTCCTTATTGACCAAGGTTTTACTAATGTAATAGATTGGCTTTTGGATTCCTTATCTCTCAACAATATCGCGCTTACTACGTGCTCAAACACCGACAAATACATAAACAAATCTTCCCCTGCCTCCAAGGCAGACAATATCAGTGTACTTACCAGATACTTCTTCAGATCCTGAAAAGCCTTCTTACACTCCTCGGTCCACTGAAAGCCTCTCCACTTTTTCAGCAACTAGTAAAATGGACGGCACTGATCAGCAGATTTTGAAACAAATCGGTTTAGTGCAGCCAACATCCCAGTCAGCAGTTGCACCTCTTTTTGATTACTCGATGGCTTAAGTCACTCTATGGCACTTATCTAATCGAGATTCACTTCTTTTCATGGTGGGTGAGCATGTACCTAAGGAATTTGCCATCCCTCACATCGAAAATGCACTTATTGGCATTGATATGCAACTTGTGCTGCCTATGTACTTCAAATATGTCTACGAGATCACCGACGTGCCCCTAATCTTCCTTGCTCTTCACCACCATGTCATCAATGTAGACTTCTACCATATTGTCGATCTTCTCTCTAAACATTCTGGTCATCATCCCTTGATAGGTGGCACCTGCATTCTTTAAGCCGAACTGCATTATTGTGTAGTGGTAGTTAGCTTCAAGGGAGTTAAATGACGTTTTCTTCTGGTCCTCTGCAGCCAGAGCAATCTGGTGATAGCCCTAAAAAGCATATAGAAAATTCATCCTAGGGTGTTCGTACGTGGCATCCACCAACTGATCAATCTTCGGCACAGGGAAGGAATCTTTTGAGCACGCTCAATTGAGGTTGGTAAAGTCCACACATACCCTTCACTTACCGTTCTTTTTCTTCACTACCATGATATTAGATAGCCATTCCAGGAAAAGACTTCTTTTATCGCCCTGGCTTCCTTCAACTTTTTAAGCTCCTGTCTAACAGCTTCAATGTGCTCTTTAGCCGACCTCCTTGGTTACTACTTTTTAGGCAAGAATAATGGGTCCACATTGAGTTTGTGGGTTATAAATTTTGGATCCACTCTGGGTACTTTGTAAGGACTCCATGCAAAAATGTCCAGATTCTAGACTACCAATAATAACAGGTTCACCCGATCCTCATGCTTCATACTTGTTCCTACTTGAAAGCTCCTATTTTCATAAGGTAGTATGCATACCCTAATTAGGTCCTCGGCACTGTCAACCCCCTGGACCTCTTGGGGCTTCTACAATTGCTACAAAGAGACCTTTTCAGTAGATTCTTTTTGCTTTATCTCCCAGTTTACGGCCACTACTAAACACTGTCTCGCTGCTCGTTGATCTCCTCTCACTATTGCGATATCATGGTCAGTATGAAACTTCACCTTAACATGCAAAGTGAACGGGACTGCCCACATTACGTGAATCCATGGCCTACTGAGTATAGCCGTATAAAGAGAAAATACATCGACCACAATGAAATTTACCATTACCTCTTTTCCTTCCATGTTCATGAGAAGTGAGATCTGCCCCTCAGGGACCACCATCCAGCCATCGAATCCCACCAGAGGTGTGTCATATTTAGAAAAATCTTCAGTCTTCAAACCCAGCCCTGTAAATAGATCAAGATACATCACTTCAGCCCCACTTCCTTGGTCCACTAACACCCTTTTAACTATAAAACCATTTATTTGAGCGGTAACCATGAGCGCATCATCGTGTGGCTGGGTTGTTCCTTCTAAATCATCATCGTTAAATGCAATCGACTCCAGAGAAGTATTCAGTCTCTTTCCCGGTGGTCGGTCTGCTGACACCATGGTCAACACCCCCCTTCGTTGAGTTACTAAGGTGCCCATTAAGGCTACATGAATAACTTTTATCACTCCCAACAGGGGTGGAAGTGTGTTACCTCACAGCCTCGTGGTTTGACCAGTTTTTCCACTCCTAGGCTCCATGACAAATTATTTCAGATGCCCGAACTTCACTAGTTGCTCTAAGTAGTCCTTCAATATCCCGCATTGCTCGGTGGTATGCCCCTTATACCAATGGTAAGTACAATACAAGTTTTGATTTCATTTCGATGGGTCACCCCCATTTTGCTCAGCCACCGAAAGTAAGGCTCATTTTTTATTCATTCCAGAATCTTATGTACGGTTTCCTTAAAAGCCACATTGACCTCCCCTGTCCAGGCATTAGGTTCTTGGATTCTCAACTCCCTCCTAGGCCTTAGCTGGAGGCCCCCTTGCCGAGACTCCTTCAAATATTGTGACGCGGCTGGTGTCTTCCCTTTACTTTGCTGTAGATCATCTTCCAGCCTTTCATATTCCTCAATACACCTCATAAGTTGTCTCATATCCTTGGGGGGGTCTCATTGCCAACGATTCTCGTAACTTTGAGTCCTTCAGTTAACCTAACCTGAAAGTACTTGCAACAAATTTCTCATTACCCCCTCCAATCTCATTATACAACTCCTAGTACCAATTAGCATAGCTTCGAGGAGTCTCCCCTGCTCCCATCTTCATAGAGAGCAATGCGTTTACTAGTTGTGGTACCCAGCTACAAGTCATGAATCAGACTTCGAAATCCTGAATTAGCTCTCCAAAATTGTGAATTGATCTCTTCCTTAACCCATTAAACCACCTTAAAGTAGTGGGCCTAAGGCTAGAAGGAAACACCTTACACATCAACGCGTCATTTTGATTGTATAGAGACATCATTTGGATATAATGACTGACATACTCCATGGGATCTGTCTTCCCATCATAAGAGATGAATGGCGATCTGCTAAACATGTTTGGCATCTAAGCTCATTCTATCTTGTCTGACAACAGTGATCGGTCACTCTATTGTTGGGATATGTGTCCTTAAATCCTATTGTATGATGCTATACATTTTATTATGTATGACATTATATATAACTTAATGTTGTAGTTAATAAAGTTGTTTTATTATTGTTTGAAAATAATGGTAACATGAATATTGTGACATTATCATATAGTCCATGAGATGCATAGTATGTGATTTATGTGATTTAGTCACAGAAGATATAAATCACAAGTTCTTTGTAAACTCAGAATTGTAGTTCGTAGTCGGTGATGAAATTGGGCATTTCATCTGCGAAGACTATAACATATCAACTAAGATGATTTGTCTTGATCATGGAAATGGAGATTTCTAGTTGATGTGTTGATATGTTTTAAGAGTTAAGACATATTGAACTGGACCGGTGTGAGATTTATTATTCTCCTAACGACTGTCAATTGAATAATAAACTCAGGACTTATATTTACGTGAACCCTTAATCCTGAGAGGATAATGGACCTGATCATGAAGTGTAAGTTGCTTTGATATATCAGAAGTGAGATCTATAGTAACGGTCAAAATCTCAGTATGTTAAGCAGCCACATTAAGTGTTGATAGAACATATATTTTCAAGATGGAATTCATAATCTCTTAACAGAGATACAAAATATTCCCTTAAGATAAGTTTAATGGGTTTGTTATTCAGAGAGTTGGGCCTAACCACTTTAGTAAGGAGTTGCTAAAGTATATATTTATGGAATTGAATTTCATAAATATATGATGAATAACTTAAAGAATTAAACCGGGTACTCAAGGAATTAAGATGTAGTAATAAACAAAGTGGCAGTCTATTTTAATGATTTTGTATTACTATGAATATTTTATGAAGGGGTTGCATGTACAATAAAGTCTTGGGATATAATTTATTAATAAGGCCTAGAGTGCAACTATATTTATATAGTGGTATTAAATATAGTTAATGGTAACTTTGGACTTGTCAAGAGTTGACAGAAAAGCCCAAGGCCCATTGGAGCTAGTGTCTTATTGGTCCATTTTGATCCCACTCCAAGCCACACACTTAAGCCCATTTGGAAAAGCCCAAAAGGCCAGCCCAATTAGATAATCAGTTAGATATAAAGGGAGAAATATACAGAATTTTCATGGATTAGAAAGATTTTTGAGAGAGATTTCATAGGAAATTGTATGAACCCTCTTGTGAAGTGGTGTAAAAAGTGTTAGACACTTTTTGACATTCTCCTTTTGGTACTGATTGAGAGACCACACATCTTGGGCGTTAGTGGAATTGGAGTGAAGATTGAAAGTATTCCCAAGTGCTTTTCATCTTCAAGTTTTGAAATTCACCACTGCAAGGTACACTCTTTTGTTCTTATATTCTGAAACTTAAATAACGCATGTTAACTTTTATGTATGAAGTAGATCCGTTATTTTTCCGCTGCGTTTACTCTGATGCGATACAAGCACGTTATTTTTCCATCATCTATGTAGCGCACGGCTCATAGCATCCATTGCTGCATTTCGAGGTCTATGCCGTTCAGGGGAAACTGAGTCGCTGTCAATGAAATCTCGTGACCTATCTTTAAACCGATGGGAACCAAATTGGCAGGATGCTTCTCTATGACTACCCCCTCACACTTACCGATCCTTCAAGAAACTCATCGCAGTCCCTTCTTTGGCACTTGCCCCGTACCTCCAACTCCAGTTCCCTTACCATTCTACGCAGGCGCTTTAATTCCTAATCCTTCCTATCATGTTGCTCTTGCTCAGGGACTTCGGATGCTGATCGATATGTCTGCGACGATCCCTCTCCTGAACTAAAGCATTCCTCGTCCCGTCCGTGTCCCTAGTCTTCATTCCTCTTATACCTCCTTTCTCGCCAACTGGAACTCCAAGATGACCCTCCTAACCCGCTATCGGCGTAGCTCGCTGAGCGATGGTCAAAAATGCTTAGTCAACTAAACCTCGGAGGAACTACATCTGAGTAGGATATTCCCACAGACGGCGCCAATTGTGTGTACCAAATTTTCCATTGAAGGCTTAACCTAGTAATTGGACTCACAATTCACTTGTTTTGGTGGGTTTTTGAGTATCTTACAATGGGTAGCTCCTGGGCGGGTTCACTTAAGTGCCTAGTACAATAGCTAGCCTCTCTCACCAAAAACTTTTCCTTGTATGCTCGGCTATTCTCCTAATCTCTCCTCTCAAATGTCTAACCCTTTTCTCCTCTTTGCTTTGTATATTTATAGCTTGAAGATAGTGGGTTGAATCGTGATTGCCCTCTGGCACCACTCATGTGGGTGGGGCCCAATTTAATTATTCTTGACAAGGATATGCTTTGTTGGGAGTAGGAGTTGAGACGTTGGAACTGGTGCTGGATGCTGAAAGTTGCTCGGAAGCGACGTCCCCCAAGGCATTTCCGGCATGCCGAGGTATGACTGAGCAATAGTAGCACTAAATATAAAGACTGTCTTGCCGTGCACTAAATTCCCAAATGATGGGCTGACGCCTTTGGGCTGCCCAAGGTTAATCATGAGGAATGGTGGGCCCATGGCTGGGTACTGTTCAAAGGCTGATTCAAGTTTGGGCCCGAGGGGGAATGGGCCTCTTGCCATATGCCGTACATGTAAAATTTACACAATTTTGTCTAAAAATGACTCACATCAATCAATGTATAATTATATAAAGTTACAAATTTGTTATAGTAACCGTGTAAATTTATAGTTTTATATTGACACTATTCGCTTTACATTTAATTTTTTTTTTTTAATTCTTTCTTTATATATCCTGATGATGAAGTTAGGAAGAGAGTGAATATAATTGGTGTGTGTAAAGAAAGAGAAACAATTAAAAAAATCAAGAAAACTTAATATTTTAATGAATGTAGTGTAAAAAAAATAGATAATATGATGTGAGGTGTTTTAAAAGTGAGAATGTAAAATAGAAAAAGTAAGTCCTTATACTAAAATAGACATGAATTTTTCCACAAATTGATGTAAATGAACTGGGCAGGCCATTGGTCTTCCACTATCCTCACGAAGAAATAGGATCCTCTTTGTCCTTCTATGGTCATATTATTGCAAAGTAACATTCGTTGCCTTACAAGACTAAAATGCATACTGATCATTCCATCTTTGATGTTATATGTGCAGCAATCAGATGCCTTCTCATGTACCAATAACTTGCACTATGTTTACATAATTTCTTCTTTGATGTGAACAGGATAACAAAAATGAAGGAAAATGCCGTTTCAAATTGACAACGAGAAATGCATCCTATTTATAATTTTAGATACGACAATGGATGGAAGGATGAAATTGATTGAAATGTTAAAATCTAAAGACTAAAATGACAATTCATCCAAACTTAAAAGGTGTAATTAGTAATATTGCACACATAATGCATCTAATATGATTGTAGTTTAAGGACACAGCTCTCGTTTAAGAAATTAATATGGCTATATATTTTGGAAATCTAACCGTTAGATTTGCATTTTCTTTATATCTTTAAAATTCAAGTTTCAATAAAATAGGTATTAATACTTATATTTGGAAATAATAAACAAAAATGTTACTGTAAGGTCACAATTTGCACCCAAACCCAACAGTAAGAAGGGGATAGGCCCAAACAACCCAATACAATGAAATTTGTAGAGAGTGGGCTTGAAATTTAGGTTCTAGCGATGGTGAATGACAAACATGACGAGTTAGATTGCAACATCATACACACTGGATTGTTTACATAACAGAAACTGTCCTTGACCCAAGCCGATGATGATTTATATTATCTTTCACTCTTTTAAAGATGGATTACAATTATGGATGCTAATGTGTACAGTGTTTTCTCACTCTTTTCTCTGATCCCCTTTCTTGAATTCCCCTCTTCCTTTTATATCACCCTCCTTCTTCTCCCCATCTTCCACGTATGGATTAAATTGCTAGTTTAGATACTTGTCATATCAACCAATCCCTGAAGCCTTTAGAGGCAACTGTAAGGCTGAACCCTGATGCTCAGGCATCACTTCTACATTAATGCGGCCAGAGAGGTAGCTACAGAGCATTCAATGCGGTGGTAACAGTTTTATTTAGATATTTCATAGCCCTTCTTCTTATCTTGTACATCCATCATGCCTACCCTTACCTATAGGATTTCCTAGAACATTGCTTTTGGATGCCAGACAGCCCTTCCTACCTCAGCTTTACATAGCCGAGGACATACTCTTCCTCGGACCATCTTCTTGGATAACCTTGATCAGACCTCGCGCCTTTATCCATCAGTACTACCTCTTGGGTTGAGATTCCCACATCCTCGGACCTTTTAGTGTCCTCAGATTGGGCCTCTAACCCAACACTTATTCCTAGGCCCAATAACCCCACAATAGCTCCTCGAGATTCTCATTTCTGCTACTTCGGGAGGAAAAGAGGATCTCGACGTTTGTCATCGTTAAATTGTGTTCGCCACACCTTTTTTCTGACAGTGATGATGTCTCTTGAACTGCCTACTACACATTCTTGACGTTTTGGCATGTGGAGCGTCCCCTAATTAAATTCTGACGGCATTTTGTCACCCACATTTGATGATGCAATGCACATCCAACGGCTAAGGATTGCATAAGAACATAGGCAAGAACTTTCCCGCTTCATAACTCTCGCCGATATATATATCAACAATTTAGACCATCTTACTCACTTTAACACTCATACAATGAACTTGCCAACCTTTTTGATCTACACGTGCCCTCACAATTACCAAGAATTAGGCCGAAGTGATTTTTTCGTCCTAAAGTAAGTCTTCCCAAACTTCCTCATTCATTATCTTTTTACATACTTTTCTCTTTTTTGTGTTTCTTTCACCTCGGCTCACCTGTTCCTTTCTATATTCGTCAACACCTCTAACCTTCTTCTACAAATGGGTAGATTCGCTTCCCTAGAAGATTCTAATGAAAAGATAGAGCAATTTAAGGCTAGGTATGGAGTTCCACCGGGGGAATCCGTTACTTATTGTACCGAAGGGGAGTGGCATGAGAAAATGCGAACAAGAGAGGTAGTTATCTCAATGATCGCTTTCCTAGAGGGAGGGATGAAAATCCCAATGGGGACAGTTACTAGGGACTACCTTAGGGCCTTTAGATTAGCTGCTACCTAGTGTGTCCCAAATATGTTTAAGATTTTGGGCTTTGTAGATGCATTAAACAAAAAGATGGGTCTAGGGCTCACCCATCATGACGTGAATTGGATTTACAATCTTCAGCACCTAAAGGGGCAGGGGTATTACTTAAAATAGAGGTACCCCAAAGTTAGATTAATCCAATGTCTCCCTAAATCTAACAAAGGGATGAAAAACAATTGCCTAATCATATCGAGGGATTGGCACGATGGTGTCCCCTGTCCGATAAGGGAAGGGAACCAGGTGAGACTCTAAGTTTAGACGAATTACTCGCAACCATTCTTCCTTTTCTTTTCTTTTATTTGGATTCATATAAAAGCATTTGCTCAATTTAATCATGTTTTTCTTGACGATTTTGCAAATCCATACGCAGCTATTCGCTACTTCGACCTTGTCAATCATGACAAATTAGACGAAATATTGAAGGCCGAAGTGTTCATGCATACAGATAACCAACTCCGAGCAGCACATCTAATCCTCGGTTACAATCCTATCTCTAAAGCCTTTTAGGCGCCAAAGTGTGTAATTAGAGTGAAAGACCCACGCTTACACCAGATAAGTGTTGCTATTGAGGGTTTCCTTTTACCGACGGGTGCTCCTATTCCTCAAGGCACCCTCGTCACACAACCCATACTAGACGGTATTCCCCTGATCCCTCTTCCAACCCAACGCAAAGCCGGTGAAGCGACCTCTTCTCAACCCATTATAAAGGAAGAAAAGGAAATTGTTGAAGTTTCAGATTTCGAGGACGAATTTGAAGTCTTCAACCAATCCCCTTCTCCTTAGGATCAAATTGGTGACCTCGGCACGTCATCTTCAAGTCATCCATTAGGAGAAACTCACATCCCTGACATCATGGGAATTCATCGCAAGCACAAGCAGAACCTTAGAGACATAATGGAAGCCCAAGTGGGGAATCAAGAACCTGAAAAGGCTGCTCAGACCAAACATCCTCAAACCAAGGATAAAGGCTTAGATAAGTCCTCTCAATAGAAACTCCCTCCTCCCCTACCTTCCCAATCTCAACGCCTTGACCAAGCTGATCATAAGAGAAAGAGAGATCAGCATAAAGGGAAGGACGTGATTGAGGGAGGGAAAAGCCTCATTCCTAAGGATGTGGAGCCAGGGAAGGGAGTTAAGCAAGCTTGCACAACATAAATGAGGTCAGAAAACAGACTGAGATCCATGCGCCTGTGTCTTCCCCAATTTAGGCTCCACCAATGACCATGGATGATCATGCAGTTACCGTCGACGCTTCCATTAGGAGTTCTGATGCAGGAACTACTGCCTGTGTGGCAGACACGTTAGAACAAGCTCTCTTGTTGCTTGAGGACATGAACAAACTAAGGCAAATGAGGGATCAAAATGTCTTTATGACATTAAAAAAGGAGCTTGCTATGGTAAGAATTTCATTTGACTGTTTCTCATTTCATTTTCTGTTACACTTAGGCTTTTTAGTCTGACCATATCCTTTTGCCTCACTCTACTAATGTGTATAGGCTGTCCAATTTGCCCACAGGGCTGAAGAGATTGTCATTAGCACTTACAAAGCTCGTAAGGATGAGGAAATAAGGCACAACAATGCCCAAAAGACCCTTGAGATAAAAGACAAAAAACTACAAGAGGCCACTGCCCAATTGAATAAGGCAGAAAGCAAAAAAATGAGCGTCGAGGCTGCTTTAAAAGTAGCTGAGAGGCAAGCTGAGACCCAAAGGCTACAACTTCAACAGGCCGACGAGGATTATGCTGCAAAGAAGAAGCTAATAGGGGACCTTCAAAAGGATCTAAGGGAAACTGAGAGGACGAAGGAGGAGGCTAACAAAGCCAAGGAAGAAGCTACTAAAGCCAAAGAGGAAGCCGAGAAAGCAAGGGACTAAGCTGAGCAAGATGGGTATGAGGTTGGGGTGTCCGAGAACAGAAAATCTTAGATCACAGGTCTCGGAGGTATGTAGGCATTATTGCCTCCAAGTGTGGAACAAGACACTTACCCGAGCTGTGGTTGATGCTTCTTTTGCCCTTTGGAAGACAAACAATGTCTACTACCCCCCAGCCATCTGAGCTTCTACTCCATCCGTTACCAAGGATGATGCCATCACCCAAGGAGTAGATGCTGAACAGGATAACTCAGCTAAAGCCTTTGCCTCCACTCAACGTCAGTCCGAGGAGGTTGAGTAGTCTGAGGCCACCAAGCAACCTACTGAACCAACAAAAGGGGCAATCCATGATGATACTCAGCCTCCTAATGCCCCTAAGGAGTCTACCAAGAAAAAGGGATCTAATGAGACAATGGAACTGGTCTTGGTGACCATTCCTATCACCATCAAAAAAGATCCAAAGGGCAAAGGGCTTGCTTCTAACTCCACCACTCCTATCCAGCCCCCAAAGGATCCTAAGGGTCATCTGACAATAAAGCTGAAGCCGTGATTGATCCTCATCCATTCTTCCTCTCAGCTTTATTTTTCCTTTTATTTGATGTAACTTGATAATTTGTAAGCAAGTTGTATTTCCAAAAGACTTTGAATCAATGAAAAGATCAAGTTGTTTCTCTTATGCGTTTGACATTTCTGTTTTTTTTTTTTTAATCACCTCTACCTTACTGAATGCTTAATTAATAAGACAATGGGAAACTCCTAGATTTGTCATCTGCATAAATGATAATTCTTTTCTGATGAGTTCAGGATTAGTTATTCAACCAAATATAGCAAAACCATCTAGTAATTGAAAAGTCTACATGTCATAACAGAAAAATAATCCACATCATTTTCCATGTAACTTGGCATGTACCAGACAACAAATATGTCTAATACCCCTACAAATGCTTTAAGTGATGCTTATGAACTCCCATCTGTTCATCACTATTTTGGGAGTCTTTAAGACATGCAATCAGGATGGAAAAAATAGTGCTAAAATCAAATTTAGATATTAATTGACCCAATAATAGATCACCAGAGGACCAGACATAGTTAAGATTCTAACCAAAATGTAATAAAATATCAATTTATACAAGATATGTGGGCCGAAGAGCCAAGCATAACCAAGTTTCAGTTTGATATTTAGAAAAAATAATTGAAATGTTAATTTCTCCAAAGTATATGATCTTAGGACTAGACATAACTAAGGTTTTGTTCAACACTTAAATAAATACCAATTTATACAAGGTATGTGGTCTGAGGAGCCAAACATGACCAAATTTCAGTTTGATATTTAGAAAAAAGAACTGAAATGTTAATTTCCCCAAAGTAGATAATTCCAGGACCAGACATAACTTAGGTTCTATTCAATACGTAAATAAATACCAATTTATACAAGGTACATGATTCGAGGAGCCAAGCATGACCAAGTTTCAGTTTGATATTTAGAAAATAGATCTGAAGCGTTAATTTTCTCAAAGTAGATGATCCGAGGACTAGACATAACTAAGGTTCTGTTCAACACTTAAATAAATATCAATTTATACAAGGTATGTGATCCGAAGAGCCAAGCATGACCAAGTATCAGTTTGATATTTAGAAAAAAAAACTAAGATATTAATTTCCCCAAAGTAAATGATCCCAAGACCAAACATAACTAAGGTTCTGTTCAACACTTAAATAAATACCAATTTATACAAGGTATGTGGTCTGAGGAGTCAAGCATGACCAAATTTCAGTTTTATATTTAGAAAAAAAAACTGAAGTGTTAATTTCTCCAAAGTAGAAGATTCGAGAACCAGACATAACTAAGGTTCTATTCAAAACTTAAATAAATATCAATTTATACAATGTATATGGCCCAAGAAGCCAGCTATGACCAAGTTTCAGTTTGATACTTAGAAAAATAGTAATCAATGTAACAGCACATCAACAGAAATAAGATGGCAGAAATGCGTTTCACGAATAATAGTACATTCGTAGATTATTTACATTTCAGGGACGTGCTATAATATTTTCATCTAGATCTTCTAGATAATAAGCCCCTATTCCAGCTACTGAAGTGATACAATATGGTCTTTCCCAGTTAGATCCCAATTTTCCCCATGCTAGGTTCTTTGCAGTATCCAAAACCTTCCTTTATATCAAATCTCCAGGTGTAAGTGGCCTTAGTTTCACATGGGAATCATACCCCGGTTTGAGTTTGTGTTGATAATAAGCTAGCTGAACCATGGCATTTTCCCGCCTCTCTTCAACTAGGTCTAAGCCTTTTTCTAATAGATTGTCATTATTGCTTGGGATGAAAGAGCTTGTCCTCAATGTCGGAAACCCCGTTTTTAGAGGGATTACAGCCTCGGATTTATAAGTCATAGAGAATGGTGTCTCTCCAATGGATCTCCGAGGTGTAGTTTGATACATCCACAAAACATGTGGTAATTCTTCCACCCATCTTTCCTTAGCATCATCTAGTCTTTTCTTGAGCCCATTAACTATAACTTTATTGACAGTCTTGGCTTGCCCATTCCCTTGCAGATAAGCTAGAGTGGAATATCTATTCGTGATCCCTAGATCACAACAATATCTTCTAAATGTTTTATTATCAAATTGCAGGCCGTTATCTGAAATAAGAGTATGAGGGATTCCAAATCTGATGATAATGTTTTTCCAGACAAATTTCTTCGCATCCAAATCCCTAATGTTTGACAATGGCTCAGCTTTGACCTATTTAGTAAAATAATCTATTCCAACGAACAACCACATCCTATTTCCTGCTGCTTTTGGGAAAGCTCCTACAATGTCCAAGCCCCATTGAGCAAAAGATTAAGGACTAGACAGGGGGTTAAAGACACCTCTTGGTTGATGGATGTTAGGAGCAAACCTCTAACATTGGTCACACTTTCTTACGTAATCTTGTGCCTCTCTCTACATATTTAGCTACTAATACCCCTGTGTAAGAGCTCTATGAGACAAAGACCTTCCTCTTGTGTGACTTCCACAAATCCCTTCATGTAACTCTTCCAAAAGTAACTTCGTTGCTTCAGAGTGTATACACAACAAATATGATCCTGAGAAGGAGCGATTGTACAGCCAGAACTAAGGTGCTTTTCTGCGTACTTTCTCTGCCTCGGACTTCTCTTTGGGCAAGATATCATTTTTAAGGAACGACACTATAGGATCCATCCAACTAGGTCCCACCCTAATTTGATGAATCTAGATGGTATCATTATTCACCCCAGTGGGTTTACACAGATCTTCAATAAGGATGACCCAAGGTAGGCCTTGGGCCGAGGATGTCGCAAGGGTGGCTAGGGAGTCAGCATGGGTATTCTTGCTCCTGGAGATATGCAACAAGGTAAAAGATTCAAATTTTGATTGTAAATACCTGACCTGGGTTAGATATTCTTGCATTCTCAGAACTCTAGTCTCTAACTCTCCTTCCACCTGGCCCACTACTAATCGTGAATCTAAGAATATTTGCACTGTTTTTCCTCCCATCTTCTGAACCATAGCCATTCCTACCAATAAAACTTCATACTCTGCCTTATTGTTGGTGGCCAAGAACCCCAGTCTTAATGATTTCTCAAAAGTAATTCCCTCAGGAGACACCAAAACTAGCCCCACACCAGATCCTCTTTGGTTTGCTACTCCATCAACGTACACTTTCCATATCAAAGATTCCTTACACGAAATCATGCCAACTGATTTTTCATCCATGTCCAACCTCTTAGCATTCTCCTCTAATGAGGGCTCAGCAAACTCTGCCACCAAATCAACAAGGACTTGGCCCTTCATAGAGGTGCTAGGCACATATTTGATATCAAAAGCCCCCAAAATGGTACTCCATTTGGCAATCCTTCCTATATAGTTAGCACTTCAAAGTATAGACCAAAGAGGAAATTGAGTTAGAACAACAATTGTATGAGATTGGAAGTAATGGGGAAGCTTACGCGTAGTATGCACCACTGCTAGGATTGTTTTTTCTAACGGTAAATAATGTAGCTCGGCCTCATGTAGGGATTTGCTCACTTAATAAACTGGCCTCTGTACACCATTATCAACCCGTATCAAAACCAAACTAACGGCATGATTAGCCATAGCAATATATGCGAACAAAACTTCATCCGTTTCTGGTCGAGACATAATGGGTGGTCGCAAAAGATACTGCTTAAGTTGCTGAAAAGCTAAACTACACTCCTCGGTCTACTCAAATCTCTTCCACTTATTCAACAACTGGAAGAAAGGTCTGCATCTATCTGCAGACCGAGAAATAAACCGGTTGAGAGCAGCAGTCATCCCTGTCAACCTCTGAACCTCTTTAGGATTCCAAGGTGGCTGTAAGTTATTAATTGCCTTGACCTGCGTAGGATTAACTTTAATTCCCCGATGAGTTACCATGTAACCCAAAAATTTACCTGATCCCACCCCAAAAGAACACTTAGAAGCATTAAGGCACAACTTGTACTTTCTTAGCGTTTGAAAGGTGTTATTTAGGTCTTCCGCATGCATGGAAACCATTTTACTTTTAACCACCATGTCATCCACATACACTTCAATAGTCTTTTCTAACTGTGGCTCAAACATCCTAATCATCATCCTTTGGTATATAGTCCTCGCATTTTTTAAATCAAAAGGTATTACCTTATAGTAATAATTCCTTGTAGAAGTGACAAAGGCTGTCTTCTCCTGATCATCCAAAGCCAAAGGTATTTAGTGATAACCTTGAAAGACATCTAAAAAACTCATCTGAGGATGCCTAATAATGGCATCCACTAGCTGATCTAAACGTGGCATTGGGAAAGAATCTTTAGGACAAGCCTTGTTCAAATATGTGAAGTCTACACATACTCTCCACTTCTCATTCTTCTTCTTCACTACCACTGTATGAGCCAACCATTCAAAATAAAACACCTCCTTGATAGCGCCAGCCTTTTTGAGCTTGACTACCTCTTTTTTTATGGCTTTGGAATGCTCCTTGGATGAGCGCCGAAATGGTTGTTCCTTGGCACCACAGCTAGATCAACATTTAGATGATGAAAAATGAAACCCGGATCTACCCCGAGGGCCTCATAAGCATTCCATGCAAATACATCAACATTATTTTTCAAAAATATAACCAACACCTCCTTCTCCTAAGGTGGTAACTGAACTCCCACTTGAAAGAATTTTTCAGGATCATTACCTATAATAACCTCCTCTAACTCCTCACACGTGGGTTCTTCTACCGCTGCCACCCTGGGCGTGGCCAAAGACATTGATTGCTATAAGCCCCCTTCAGTAGAGGCCGAGGACTCTGACCCAGGCTAATGCAGGATTACAGTCGACATGCATTATCTAGCCATAGATTGACTCCCAATCAATTCTTCGATCTGGTCCCCGAATGGAACTTTCACCTTTAAATGCAAAGTTGAGGAAATCACACCTAGGGCATGAAGCCAAGGTCTTGCTACAATGGCCATGTCGGGAGAATAAGCATCTACCACAATGAAATTCACCTCTACCACCTTGGAGCATGATTGCACAAGCAATCTAATTTGGCCCATTAGTATGACAGTCTTCCCCTCAAAGCTTATCAATGGTGAATTATAAGCTGTCAAATTCTCAAATTTTAAGTTCAACCCCTTGTACAAGTCAGGGTATATAATATTTGCACTACTGCCTAATCCACCATCACCCTCTTCACGTCGTAGCCCCCTATCCTCAATGTAACCACCAAAGCGTCATCATGTGGTTGTATAGTCTCAATCTTGTCCTCTTTTGAGAAACTCAACGCTAGTAAGATACTCCCCTTAGCCTTCTTCAGCTTAGAACTAGAATCCTCGGCTAGGGTTCTTGATACGGACATCACCCTAGAAGGACGAGAACCAGTCCTCACAAGAGCAGCAAAGATAACATAGATCGTACCCAAATGAGGCCTTGAAGAAGTGTTGCCTTGATTTACTGAACTTGAATGGTCTCCCTGCCCACTAGGCCGATACAAAAACTGCTTTAACCTTCCTTCCTTAACTAACTACTCCAAATGATTCCACAGGGTTCTACAATCCTCAGTGGTATGACCCCTTTGTCGATAATACTAGCAAGGAAGGTTCTGATTACGCCTCATGGGGTCCCCTGCCATCTTGTTGGGCCATTTGAAATATGGTTCATTCTAGATTTTTTCCAATAGCTGATGTACCGGTTCTCGAAATACAGTATTAATCACCTAAGGAGTGGTAGGACTAAATTGCCCAACAAAATCTCTTCGAGTCCTGTTATTGTTGTATCTGTCCAACCTAAAATCCCTCCTCTCCTGAGGGATAACTTTCGCCTTTCTCTACCTTGCTGCTGATCTTCCTTAACCCGTTTATATCCATCAATGGGATCCATGAGCCGACGTACACTCCTTACAGGCTTTTTGGTTAAAGATTTCCTTAAATCGTGCTCAGTAGGTAGGCCAACCTTGAAAGTCCTTATTGCTACATCGTCAAAATCTCTATCAATCTCATTGAATATCTCCTAGTATCTATTCGAGTAGGTTTTCAGGACTTCCCCTTCTCACATGGCCATGGACAGTAACGAATCCAGGGGCAGAGGAACTCTACTACATGTAATAAAGCGAGACCCAAATGCCTGGGTGAGTTTTATGAAGGAATCAATAGAACCTGCCTTCAAGCCATTAAACTACCTTATCGCCACAAGTCCCATGCTAAAGGGGAAGACTTTGCACATTAAAGTTTAATTCTTAGATTGCACCGCCATCCTCTGATTGAAATGACTCACATGCTCCATGGGACCTGTTCGACCATTATAAATGGTGAATGTTAGCTGGCTAAAACACTGAGGAGGTTTCTCTTTCTCCACCCTACGTGTGAAGGGTGACTTAGAAATTTGGTGCAACGCCCTACTCATAGCATCATTTCCCAAGCCCCTAGAGGAAGACTTCTTGCCCTCACAACCACGAAGGTTATCCTCCTCGTAGGAAAAAGATTCACTAGGAGGAGTTCTTGACCTTGGCCTATAACTATTGCCCTAGGTGTCCTCAGAAGAAGGGTCAGAGAAAGAGAGAGTTCGCCTTCACCTTTCGCAACGCAAATTCTTCTTCAGGTGGTCAATCTCCAACTGTATGACTTTAGCATTTTCCTCATGAGGAATTCTACTTCCACCTTGTGAATGACTCCTACTAGTGTGGGCTATGTGCACACTGCCTTTCCAATCTCTTTCCTGTTCAAGATGCAGGAACTGATCTTCACGCTGGGACCCCATAAACTCTGCATGGTGTGGACCTGAGCCTACCATAATGTTAACCTTCCTAGAACACAAGATTTTCCACAGACAACACCAATTGTAAGGTCACAATTTGTACCCAAACCCAACAATAAGAAGGGGATAGGCCCAAACAGCCAATACAATGAAATTTGTAGAAAGTGGGCTTGAAATCTAGGTTCTAGTGATGGTAAATGACAAACATGACGGGTTAGATTGCAACATCATACACACTGGATTGTTTATGTAATAGAAACTGTCCTCGAACCCAAGCCAAGGATAATTTATATTATCTTCCACTCTTTTAAAGATAGATTACAATTATGGGTGCTAATGTGTACAATGTTTTCTCACTCTTTTCTTCGATCCCCTTTCTTGAATGTTCCCTCTTCCTTTTAGATTGCTAGTTTAGATACTTGTCCCATCAACCTATCCCTGAAGTTTTTGGAGGCAGCTGTAAAGCTGAACCCTAATGCTCAGACATCACTTCCCCATTAATGCGGCCAGAGAGGTAGCTACAGAGCATTTAATGCAGTGGTAACAGCTTTATTTAGATATTTCATAGCCCTTCTTCTTATCTTGGACATCCACCATGCCTACCCTTACCTCTAGGATTTCCTAGAACATTGCTTTTGGAAGCCAGACAGCCCTTTCCTACCTCGGCTTTACATAGCCGATGGCATACTCTTCCTTGGACCATCTTCTTGGATAACCTTAATCGTACCTCGTGCCTTTATCCATCAGTACTGCCTCTTAGGTTAAGATTCCCACATCCTCAGACCTTTTAGTGTCCTCGGATTGGGCCTCTAGCCCAACACTTATTCTTGGGCCCAATAACCCCACAGTAACAATTCTAAAGTTATATAATAATTTAAACTTAATGTAACATGTTACATTTGTTTCATGGAACGAGAGTATACTTTTTTTTAGGGCAAATTACAATTTACCCACCTATGATTTGGTCGAAATTTAAGTTGCCTACCTGTGATTTGAAATTTAACATTTTACCCACTTGAGGTTAACTCAGTTAGATTTCTATAACCCACATCTGTTAAAAACAAAATTAAATATGTAATTGTGCTCCACTTTTATGTTTCTTTTCTCCAAAAACACAATAAACATAAAAATACAAGATTAAATAAGATCAGAAACTATCCATCGAAACACTTTCATTATGGAATTTCAAATCACATGTAGGCAACTTAAATTTTGGCCAAACCTCAGGTAGGTAAAGTGTCAAATTTCAAAGCACAGGTAGGCAACTTAAATTTTAGTCAAACCACAGGTGGGTAAGTTGCAATTTGCCCTTTTTTCTAATATTCTTAGATATGTTCAAATTAGTCAATCGGTATTTTTTCTAAGTCCTTTTAAAAACATCTTTTCCATTTATATATATATATATATATATATATATATAAATTGATACATTGATAAGTTTCTTTTTGGCTTTTAATTTGGATGGATTTGTTCCTCTTGATATTGATAAATTTGTGATATCTGATTTATCAACTACTGAACAAAATTATGTTGAACTGCCTCCTTCTATATATATATATATATATATATATATATAAATAGATCTCATTGTTGAATTCAAAACACATTATATGTTCAGTTACATAAATCTTATAAAACTATAAAATAATTTTAAATAACACATGTACTATTTAACTTACAAATTTTATAGTATATTCTTATAAAATAATTATATTACATTTTCTCATGCATTGCATAGGTTTGTGACTAGTTAGTTATAATTTTAAGGAAGAAGTATGTCCATTTTATTTATCCTCCTTGAAAGGGACGAACCCAGGTGAGAGCCCAAGCCCCACCTGGTCCAATTTTTTAGTTATTCTATATTTCATTTTTGTAGTTGGGCCTGCCTTCTCCCCAATCAGTCTAACTAGCCTAATCCAAACAGAAACTATCCAACCTAAAAATTTAATAAAAATAAATAAAAATATTCACAATGGTGATTGTATTTTAGAAAAAAAAAAATTGTTTTACCACTGAAGAACAAAAAAAATCATGTGTTATTGGAGAAGTTAAAGCTAAATTTTTTGCAATTACAGAATACTGATATAAATACCAGTTGACTATATTAAGTTGTTAAAAATAAAATACATTATTTTGTTAAGATTATATCTTTTTCTTTAATTATAAAACTCAAACTCTTGCTCTTTTTTATTATTTTAATATGTTTTTTATGTTATTGTAAAGTGAGGTAATAAAATAGAAAAAATAGCTTTTTGAGATACTAAAAACTATAAATTTTAGCACAATCACTGTGAATGCTCTAACTTAAAAAAAAAAAAAAAAATACTAACTAACTTAGTATTTAAAAAACAAATTATTTTGTTTTTGTTGGTAGATGTCTATTTGAAGTTTTTTTTTTCTTTATATTTCAGCCCCCGTTAGCTTAAAATCCTGAATCCGTCTCCGATTCTTGGAGACAAACTCGTAAGCCCAAGCATATATAGTTTGAAAATTCTTGACATCAATTCGAGTATAAAATCTTCTAAAAAGAAATCGAGTCACAAATGAAAAGACTAGAACAACTTATCTGATTCTTTCGCATATAATAATATGTCATAGTCAAGCCATGAGCTCTTGAAAATTTAAAATACAGTCGCAAATGAAAGAGCTTAAGACAGAATAAAAAAAGTTATTTTCACATTTCAGCTAGTATCCGTTTATATATCTACACCCCATCAGCCAAAGTAGGAGGCAAAGAATGAGAATCATCTTTGAGCTTTTCCCTTTAAACAAATGCCTAGTAGCACTAATTAAAATTTACATCTGATAGGTTTGCTGAATTGTATGGCTCTCTCTCTCTCTCTCTCTCTCTCTCTCTCACACCAAAATACAATTTAATTACATTTTATAGGCTTGCTGAATTGTCATTGTTGAGTCTAGGACTTAGGTTGGCAAACCGTGATCAATAAAGTTTTTATGTGTTAATCTTAGAAGTATATATATATATATATATATATATATATATATATATATTTGAGTGGATTCGGAGTTATGTTGGGTAAGGGTAATAAATAACAATAGTAAGTTCTACAAGGAAGTAGCAAACTAGAATAGTGTTAATTAGTTTGTCAAAGTTCGATCCAGTTAATAGGGTTGCTAGGTTTTACCCTCCCCTAGTTGTTCACAATTTCACAAATCATTATTTTAATATATATATATATATATATATATATGTGTGTGTGTGTGTGTGTAAAATTTAAATTTTATTCTATATTTAAACCCTCCATTAAAATCTTTACCTAGCATATTTTCTTTAAATGGTTGAATATATAATTCTATATACAAACATAATATACTTTTTTTTTTTTTTTTTGAGAAAGTCAAACACAATATACTAGAATGTATAGTTTTATATACAACTACAACCCTAATAAATTCCTGTTATAAAAAATCGTAATATATATATTAAACTTTCCTGTGCATTACATGCACGTATTATTACTAACTAGTATAACTTTTACTTGTGTGTGTGTGTGTTAGAATCAAGTTACACATGGTATAATTCTTATTATTAATTACACAACCTTATAAATTTTGATTAAATAATTTTTGAAAATTTCATCATAAGGTTACATGTTCTCTAACATAAGCCAGAGTTCATATCAGTAAGATCTTATTTATTATTAAACCATAAACTCAGCTTTTACTCATAATTTTAAAATTTTTTAAAAATTGAAATTTAAACATGTTGCAAATGAAATATCTATTAATCTTTGATTGTCTTGAATTTTGGAAGTAAGGAGGATATACATAAAATTTTCAATAATGGATTTTTCAAAATACAAATTTAATAAAAAAAATTATTAAGTAGTGACTGTAGTCTAGTATTGCTAAATTTTAGCATAAGATATAATTTGCACCAAAGTTGTAGTAGCCTAAACTTATGCTATGTTATTAAAAAGAGTTTAATGGGAATAAAATGCATTTATTTCTATTTATTGATCATATAGGCGGTGTTTCTCAAAAAAAAAAATATATATAGGCAGTTCTTCTAAAAAAAAAAAATTATATAGGCAGTCCACTAGTTATTTTTGTAAAAGAAATTTTTATAATTAATTTAAAAAATATTATTTGGGAAACAATTGATTGGGATATTTATGGTATTTTTGCTCAAGAGACTTGTAACTCAACTGGCACCTCATTTATTTCCAAATTTAGTTACTTTGAAAACAATATTTAAGAACATATACACTATATAATTAATAACATTGTGTCCTTAGCTTAGTGGAAATAATTAAATATCTATCAATTCACTAAAGAAAAATAGTTGTATTCTTATCTATATATATTAATTGTAACAATTTACATTTTTTTTCAATGAGGTGCAATACAATAAAAATTAATTTTCAAAATATTATAACATATAATGAGTATTATATGAGTAATAGAAATAATTTATTATTAAAAATTTATGAACTTATAACATATATGTGCATCACGAGAATAGTAGTGAAAATCTGATAATCGGATGGTTATAACGTGTGCTAAAACCTGTATATAAAGTGTTTCTGACATATATATTCTTTAAAAAAAAAAAAAAAGCATTTTCTGACTTTGAGATTTGGCAATCTATCTGCAGTATCTTAGTCTGTGATCAATATTCTATTACAATTAAATCATCACTGCACAGAAATCAGAATAATTAAATATACAACACCAAATAATAATATGTAACTATGAAAGCTCTTTGCCACCTTCCCTATATTATTCTAATGAGCTCAAAGACTTCGACAGACAAGAAGCTAAAGCATTCTAATACTTAACAAGGCCTAAGAAAACAAGAACACACTCTCTCTCTCTCTCAGAGTAAGTTTTTATGTTTGTGTGCGCGCGACTTGTAGAGAAACTCCGGTGAGGAATCTAAGGATGTCATCAGAAACAAGGCCTCCTGTACCGCCTTTGCAATTCCGTAGGCACTCAAGTAGTCATGAAAGCAAGAATTTGAACTCACTATCTAGCAGCCTGTTACCAGCTTTTGGAACAATCGTGGATGAAGGATACTTGCAGCTCAAGAAATATGTTATTGCTCCCTACGATCGTAGATACAGGTGATTTTGCCTTCTTCTGTTTTTTGATTTGCTTTCAGTACCCCAAGAAGTTTCTCTTCTTTGGTGCAAATTAAAAAAATTCAAATAAAAAAGATCGAAGAAGAATAAAGTGCATAGGATTAGGATGGTGTCTTCATTTTCAAATTTCAATGTCTGTAGTCCTGTCCAGTCTAGTAATGGTTCTTTCTTGAATTCTTGTGTTTATTATTGAGTTTTTTGGAAGGGAGGAGTTAACTCCAGTCTAGAATTATTTGCATCATGTTTTTTATCTTGAAAACAAAGACTTTGTCGCTTAGTGTTGAAAAAGAGACATACAGAAAGACAGAATTTCCAGTACAAGTTCCCTAAAATGTGGTGGGCGGTGTTAGACTTGCTTATACTAGGAATAACCTCGGAAATTTAAAGCCTGTATAAAAAGGTTTCTAGGTAATAATAATCCTTTAAGGAAATTTCTTTTTAGAGTTAAAACAGCCAAGACTTCAGAGTCCAGTAACGATGCCTTCTGTTTTGTTGGATCTAGTTTATGTAACGTACAAGGGAAAAACAAAGAAATTGATGATAACTGGTGTTGGAATAGAAAAGAAAGATCAAAGAGTGACAGAGAAGAAGAATAACAGAAACTGTAATAGTATTCAGCGGCGGCTCCAGGATATATTTTTAGGTGAGTTAATAAGAAGATGCATTTTAGGTAAAAAAATGTATCTTGCAGTCTACCTGATTTTTTTTATTACAAAATGCTATATTTACAAAATTTTCATAATACTTTTTTAACAATTTTAGATATAAATTGTTATTAATTCTAATTTAAACTCACTACTGAAATTACTTTTTTTTTTCATCAATAATAATCAGTAACAATCTGTTACTTAAGATTTGTTATGAAAATATTATGAATATAGCGTTTCTCATATAAAATAAACTATAAGTTTAATGCATATTGTTTATTAATACGATTTTTTTATAACAGTTTATTAATATGATGAAGATACTAATTATTGTTGCTAAGATTATATCTTGAAAATCATTTATTATTTTTAAATACAATAAACATATGAATTATTGTTGTTAAGTAAACTCCAAGCGAGATCTAAATATAATAAACTTTTATATATTAGTTTATTTCAAATTTTTATTTATCTAAATGGTTTTTTTTTTTTAAATTAAGTATAATAAATTTATACTTTTGTTGTTAGGCTTATTGTTCTATATATTTTTTTTATCTAAATTGGTTTAATATTGAGTTTTTTTTTTTTTTAAAGACCAAAATAATCATAATCAAGTTCATTTCAGCTAGACTTTAAAAAAATTTAGGTCTAGGGGTTCAAAATTTTATTTTAAGAGGGTCAAAATATTAATTAAAAAATTATATATAATTTTTTTTTTTTTTTTTGGCCAGCTCAGGTGGTTCATTTGAACCCCTGAATTGTTCCTAGAGCCGCCCATGATAGTATTGACTTGTTTAAACTATAAAATAAAGAGTGTGCATCGAATATGACATATATATGAGTAGTATTATACAACTATACAAGTAATAGACTCTATACCATCATCAATTAAGTCCAAGGGCACAGAAAATTTCTTAACACCCTCTTTTTTTGTGTGTGTTGTGTTGGGTAAATGAGGTGAGTAACAATTTTAGGTGAGAGTGGGTGTGAAAACTTCTGTGAATTTTTTTTTTTTTTTTTGAGTAAATTTTGGATAGTTGTAGCAGAACTGGTATATAGATATAATAAATACCTAGTAATGCAATGCAAGTATGCAACTATAGAAAAACCAACAGTACACAAGCTATTCAAAATTGGGGCCTTACTATTCTAACAACCAGAAACCTGCATACTCTTTTGGAAAGCTTAATCAGATGCACATGCAATTCTAGCAGCAAGAACTCGTGCATAGGATGAACTCAAGTCTCAAACCCAAGACCTCACAAGAAGTAAAACACTTTATGTTATCGTGAATGTGGCAGTATTAAAATGTATCAATGGAATGAGATCCACATATTATGATAAGGAGGATACATATTTCAAATGCATAAGATACTTTCTTGACTTAGTAGAGTTTTGAGTTCTATTTTACCACAGAGTTTTTTGACAAAAAATTACATAAATTAATGGACCCATTAATTTCCAAGCCAACCCCAAGTTCCAACTCAATTCATGTTTAGTCACTAAACTTAGTCATAATTTTGTAAATGAATAATTTAAATAATTGTAGTGTGACATCATATCATGCAGGTGGTGGCAGACATGTTTGGTGGTGTTAGTCATATACTCAGCATGGGCATCACCTTTTGAGCTAGCTTTTAGAAAAGTCGCAACCGGCTCACTCATGCCCGTGGATTTAGTCGTAGATGCTTTCTTTGCCATTGATATAATCATAAATTTCTTTGTGGCTTACTTGGATAAGTCAACCTATCTCCTTGTAGATGATCACAAGAAGATCGCCCTAAGGTACCCTGCTACTCTCCAAAGTCCTAAGTGATTTTTGGTGTTCTGATAATTAACATAAGCTCCAATCCAAACTACTAAGAATTTATTATTAAATTTATGTATGCCTAATACAATTTTTACAACATAAAACTTAAAAATTAATGTTAATTTTTAAACATATAGAAAAAAATAATTATCAAGAAATTGATTTATTATATTGATATGGTACTAATTACATTTATTATTGTGTCAAATTATAAGCATTATACAGTGAAATTGATATATTATTGAAACTTCAAGTTATGATTTTTAAAAAGTATTGTACTTTGTCAAATAATTTTGGAAGTTCTATTCTTAGTAATAGTTATATATATATATATATATAAATAAATAAATAAAAAAAGTAAATTCTAGCCAATCTGCGGCTCCCATATCAATTTTTTTTTAATGATAAATAAGTATATAATAAAGAAAAAAAAGGGAAGGGCTCTAAACCTTCTCCAACTTCTAAATTTAGGCTATTTAACGCCCAAGAAGGAAGAGAGAAGATAGAGATAGGTTCATCCCAATTATAAAAGACAACCCATCAGACCATATTATGAGACAAAAAATTTACATTCCAAGGAACAAAAATGAAATCCTAGGTTAATGTTAGTACATGCAAATGAGTAAACTAACTAGAGTCAATTTGACTTCAATATGCAAATGAGTAAACTCAAACAAAAAAAAAAAAAAAAATTGACCTTCTCATTGAGGGCAGCCAAACAAGCCCACAGCAAATAGCTAACAAGATAAATATTTCCACTTATTAGTTTTTTTTTTTTTTGGTAGAACACTTCTTATTAGTTAGTTACTTTACAAGATTTGTTTCCTCTTGATCAGATACGTCAGAAAATTATGGCTCCCCATGGACATAGCCTCAACCCTGCCCTTTCCGTTAATATACAGAATCTTCACCGGCAGAATGCATTATGGTGAGATCTTTGGCTTCCTCAACATGCTTCGCCTCTGGCGACTTCGGCGTGTCAGTGAACTCTTCACAAGGTACATTACTCTCTAACTGTTTCCATGGACACAAATTGACAAGCTCTATTAATAAAACATCAAGCAGCAAGAGCAACTTTTTATCTGATAAAGCACTTCTAAATCTTTTTCCAGGCTAGAGAAAGATACACGTTTCAGCTACTTTTGGACCAGATACTGTAAGCTGATATGTGTAAGCATTCGATTTAATCTATTGCTCCCATCTTTTTTCTTATATTATGCATACTTCGCTGGAAGGAAAAAACTTCTTATCTTAACACTTCATTAAGAAATTTAAGTAATTTATCACAGGTAACACTATTCGCAGTGCACTCAGCTGGGTGCTTCTATTACTGGCTTGCCATCCATCATCAATCATCAAAGAATACATGGATTGGAACAGAGGTCCAGGATTTTGAACAAAGGAGCATCTGGGTGGGCTACACCTATTCCATGTACTGGTCCCTTGTCACCCTCAGCACAGTTGGCTATGGAGACCTTCATGCAGTGAATACAGCGGAGAAGATTTTTAATATGTTTTACATGCTATTCAACATAGGCCTCACAGCTTATCTGATTGGCAATATGACAAATCTCATCGTCCACAGCACTGTCCGAACGTTTTCCATGGTAGAGTCTACCCTGCCCTGTTTAAAGTAGATTATTTTCTTCTTTTTTTATAATTATTAATTTTTTTTAAACCAATTACAGCAAATCAGCAAAGTGCACATCCAAACACACACATCTACTAACTTTAACCAGAAATGAAAATGAATTTATAACTTGCACTCACTAGACCAAAAGAATTGATAAACATCTTTTAGAAGGACTACTCATACATGCCTGTCCATATGAATATCAAATCATTATAAACTTCTTGTAAAAACAATAACCTAAACATGCACACACCTCAGACTATTCCCATGGAAATAAGTCAAACAGGTCAAGCAAAACTCTTACCACATCTTGTTTTGTAAAATTGATTGGAATGCTCAATTCTCCAAATAGTGCCACCTCATATATGCATTTTGATCTAAGCAAAACAAACTATTTGACATATTTTAAACTTGTACTGTTTGCTTCACAGAGAGATGCCATCAATGAGATATTGCAATATGCAAGCAAGAGTAGACTCCCAGAAAACCTGAGAGAGCAAATGCTGGCACACATGCAACTAAAATTCAAGACAGCGGAGCTAAAGCAGGAAGAAGTGCTAGGGGACCTGCCCAAGGCAATAAGATCCAGCATTGCCCAGCATCTTTTCCGCAGAACTGTTGAAAATGTGTACCTATTCAATGGAGTCTCAGACGACCTCATTATACAGTTGGTAATTTTTTTGGGGGTGTGCCATGTTGATTAATAATATTATTAATAGGGTCTGGTTAATGTGTGTCCTAGGGGCACACATTAAACCATCCATTTTTGAAAACATTTTATGGAGAATTGAAAAAAACTATAAAACTTTTTCAATTCTCGATAAAATTTTTCCAAAAATAGTATACTAAGGGCATACATCAGTAAAATCCTTGTTAATAATACCAGTAGAAGTAATAACAGTCGTACTGAAAATGACCTATCAATAGGAAAAGACAGGACGTAAATCAAAGATGTTAGCATGAATACTACATAATATTGAAGCTTGGTTATGACCATACCATATGTCCACAGCATCTTATAGTAAAATCATAGAATGGAAATACTGTCACCATCGATACAAAATTACAGTACTATATATGTAGAAAAAGCAATCTTTACTTCTTCAAAGTTGTTAAGTACCTATTTGGGTACTGCGTTTTGCGTCCATGTCTGGATCCAAAATGCGTTTCAGTATTTTTTTTTTTTCGTTTCTACTGCGAGGGACAAAATGTGCAGTGCGCGCACTGTTTACGCACTTTTTCAAAATTTTTATTAAAAATGGGTCCCGCAGTACTATTCACACATTTAAAAATTATTTTACTACAGTATTTTCAATTTTCAGCAATAAGTTTTATCTAAACGGACCCTAAATCAGCATTATCTAATAGCTTTTCTTCTCACAGGTGTCAGAGATGAAAGCAGAATATTTTCCACCTAAAGTGGATATTATCTTACAAAATGAAATACCAACAGATTTCTACATCTTAGTATCAGGAGCAATGGTCTCTCTCTCTCTCTCTCTCTCTCTCTCTCTCTCTCTCTCTCTCTCTCTCTCTCTCGTCTTCTTGCATTCTCATTCTATGCAATCTCATATACAAAATCCGAATTGTATCTGAAACTGCAGGACATGCTGACATACAAGAATGGAATGGAGCAGGTAAGCTTGAGCAACTCTACATTAAATAAAATCCCAGTTTACTACTCACACTGATATTCCTACTTCTATTTAACTAATCCAGAAGATAGTGGGGAGGTAAGAGTATTGAAACTGACTTGGAAAATAAATAGTTTTACTTCTATAATAAGTTTTCAAGTTGAAAAAAATTGTCAGTAGATGACACCTACCCCTTGTTAGAGCAAGGTGATGGGGGAGGTTGTGGGTTCACAACCAAGGGGAAAGAAAAGACAATGTTTAAGAAATCAACATAAATCAGTGAAAAATGGAAGACGATGGCTGTGTAACACCAAAGTACTTAACTCAACTTATTTATCCACCATAAAGCAAAAGTATTAGTATTAGTATTAGTAGTTAGTACTGAAAAGATGGCAATAACACTACGATCACAATGTGGGAACTCTAAATTTGTAAACTTTAATACATTGGTGGTGGTGAATATAGATACTCCTGCATAGTTTAGGCCTATGATTCAAAACCATCTTTGCAGTCCAGCATACATAGCTGAGAGAACAAGAATTGTTAAAAAAAAAAAAAAAAAGACAACCAAGAGGGTAAGAGATTCACAGTTTAATGTGTAGATACTCTTGCATAGTTTAGGCCTACGATTCAAAACCATCTTTGCAGTCCAACATACATAGCTGAGAGAACAAGAATTGTAAAAAAAAAAAAAAAAAAGACAACCAAGAGGGTAAGAGATTCACAGTTTAATGTGTAGATACTCTTGCATAGTTTAGGCCTATGATTCAAAACCATCTTTGCAGTCCAACATACATAGCTGAGAGAACAAGAATTGTAAAAAAAAAAAAAAAGAAAGACAACCAAGAGGATAACAGATTCACAGTTTAATGTGTAGATGTAAAGCAAGACAAAAGTAATTTTCCCGGAATTTCTACCACCTGTACATTCTAATCATTACATCTAGCAGTAATTTCATTCATATGACATCATAGTGAACCAAAGAATATTTAGAAAAGTAAAGGGGAAGTCACATGTTTACTTTGCACAAACCAAGAATTTTGGGAAATCATCATCATAAGATCTGTTCTGCACTTGATGCAAAGGGTGAATCAAAACTTGCAAAACATAGCATTTGACAGACTGCTGATAGCTCAGACTGTATATAAAAGAAGATGAATCCAGCCAAAATAGAATGAAAGTCCATACTTTCTCTACAAAACAGACTGATTTTTCTCTTCCATACACTTCCGACAACAACCTGCAATGGAAAATTAATAAAAGGTTCAATAATTAACTGTGAATTATTTCCATAACTTGTAGAAGAGTTTCATCTCAAATATCAACATTGTACAGGCATAAGATTGAGCATAAAAAAATATATATAAATTACCATATAGCAGTAATACTAATACAGCAGGTGAGTTCCCTAATGATCATCCCCATCCCCCCCAGAAAAAAGAAAAGAAAAGCCTGTCCTCCCCTCATCTCATAAATAAAGGAAAAGATGTTGCAGGGGAGATTATGCCATGCCTATTGCAAGACATAACACATTTTTTATGTTATTTACCAAACTAATATGAGTTTTTCAGTTTTTGTCAATACTAGGATCGGCAGACATGGCAGGAGAAATTGGGGTAATTTTCAACATCCCACAACCATTTACAGTGCGAACCAGGAGGCTGTCTCAGGTAATTCGAATCAGTCATCATGATTTCAAGCAATTGGTGCAGCCACATAATGAAGATGGAAAGAAAATTGTCTCCAACTTCATTCAGGTTTGGAAAATTGTGATCTCTTCTATTCTTAGCTTTAATCTGACTTACCATTTTATGAAGAAATTAAAAGAGATTAAACATCACAAAAGAAGTTATAATGAAAGTTACTTCTCACTGGAAAATGCCCACATTGGGCCTAACGAAGTTGAAACAACTTTTAAACAAGCACATGTAACGCTACTTTGATTTTGACACAGCACAAGAACCATCATGGTTTGATAAGAATATAAAGCAACACCTTCTTCTTGTATGGATATTATGAGCTGGAAAAACATCATTTTCAACCATGACCTTTTGTATTCAAAACGTAGCTAGTAGCTGGAAAATTTATTGTTTCTTTCCTTCTTGAGCTTTTTATAACTCACTCTGATATCATATGTATTTGTTTATACTGATACTTTCACTCAGAATTTGAGGGGTTTGAAAAAAGAGGTGCTACAGGAAATACCATATCTAACAGAATTGCTGGGTGGCATGACAACAGAGGTATATATCTTCGCCTTGCAGGTAGAAATTGATAATTTCCTAGGAATATATCTTGCCTAGGATCTAAGATTACAAAGATCCAAAAACTCCCAAGTAAAATAGTGGAGGAAAAGCCCTTGTGGCTCTTGTCCAATTAAAAAGAGAACTGAGAAATAAAGACTTCAATTCAATCACTGTGAACACGTGTCCTTTAGAAGTCCAATCATTTTTCTCCATTCAAATACACCACATGAGATAAAGTGGAATGGTATTCCAAATAATGCTACCCCAATACATCCTAAAAAGATTTTTCCAATACAACATGATGGGTTAATATTTTGTTTGAAATATGTAATCTAGTTGGAATATGCTCAAGATAGTTAATACATGCCCATAGGACATATGAACTACTACTCATCTTGTCCAATACAGATAAGCCCACACAGTCCAGATGATCATTTTTCTACATAAATACACACGTCTGCAAACATTGGATAATGATTTGAGTGAATTATATATGTATATATAGAGAGTCAAATATCAAGTGATATATATCTCTTCTTCTAGTATAACACAATGGCATTTCCAGTTTGCAAATAGACCAGGTAAAATCTTTATGAAAATTATATCATTTTAACCCTATGCTGGGAATATTTCCATAGAAAAAGTTAGAGAGGAAACGAAGGTTGCAATGGGGGGAAAAAGGAAACCCTTAGGTTGAACAAACTAATGAACCTTGGTTCCATGCATGCCAACTTGAAAACATATTTCAGACAGGTAAGAAAACTTTTACGGCACACAGACACTGTATGTGTACAATAAGATCCTAGATATTCACAAACATGTCATCTTCTGATCTTCTTCTCATTCATATGACAAATATTTCCCGAAATTTCCCATCATTTACCTGACCTTATCATAAATTTAAGGAATGCAAGTTCTCAAATAGTAGCTAATGATAATCCCTGCATGTCCTTTGCAGCATACAGCACCAAAAGAGGGCAATGAAAATTGTGAACAATTGAGTAATCAAGAAAATCCAAATGCGTTAGGTAACTTGAAGCTCATTCCTGTTTTTGGTGGTCGTGGTGGGGGGATGTGACCATATGGTACACTATGAACCCCACAAAGTTTCAATCCAATATGGTTATAGATTTTTCTTAAATAAATGGTACTATTAGAACATCTAGCAATTTGTCAACTTTAGTATGATTTGAGCTATTTTTTTCAGGAGCACAAAAAATTTCTAAAACAGTATCAAGCACATTTCCTACAAGGGTGATAGTCCATGGACATCCTCCAAATGAAAATGCAATGAAAGACAACATGATGGGAAAGCTTATAAATCTGCCTGAATCAGTAGAAGATCTTTTCAGATTAACAGGTATTACCATGTTTGAGATGCATACCTCCAAAAAATTCCATTTATTGGTAAGTTATGCATGCCGGCGGCATTTGAACCCACGCCCTTACCTTCCATCCACACTTGTGAGAGGAGGAGGCACTGTCAGAGCCATAACTCATTGGCATGCATACCTCCAAAAGATGCTCAAATGCTAGCATTTTTTTTTCCAGAATAGTTCTGGAAGACACGCTAAAGGACTTAACCTTACTACCAAGATAATATGAAATATCCTTAACGAAAAGAACACAAATCCAAATTACACCTTAAATGTTTCACCCAAAGACTAGAGGAATTTCCACATAGAATTAAATTAATGAGATCTCGAGATTCAATTACAGAAGGCTTACTGGTTTACTGATTTAACATGTGGCCAAATTATTTAGATAGCAAAAGTTATTACACTGATACAAGTTACTCATAAAATGGGAGTACTAATCATTCCCAACAAAATTTAACTTTTCCAACCCTTGATCTATGTCAATTTATTGATGCATAATTTGTATGTATAGATGAGGGAGGAATCCCCATAATGATGTAATACATTGAAACTGTCTCAAATTATGTCAATGCAGAGAAAAAATTTGGCAAAAGGGGAAGTACAATTCTCATGGCTGATGGATCAGAAGTGGAAGAATTGAGTGCTTTAAGAGAGAATGATCACTTGTTTATCTTTTGAAGACCAAGATGATATTTAACCAAATGTCAATGCAGATAATCCTTTGCTATGGGCAAGTGATGATTTCAAACATCTTCCAAGTATTTTTGCGCATGATAGAGTCATAGATAACGAGGGGAAAAATAGACGTTAAGCATGAAATGTGGTGAGAATATCCTCTTATGTAAAAACAGGTGTCTTGGAACTCATGGTATTTATAAAAATCATATATTTCACTAAGGCACAAAGGGTTACCAGTGTAAAAATAGTAGAGCTTACAGTTACTAATCTCTGTTGTCAAGCATGCCTAAGACAGTGTAAGCAGCTTTCTGAAATCGCTGCTTCTCTTCCTCCAAAATTCTCTTCCTCTCAAGAGCAGAATCTTTGCACTTCTCTATCTCTTCCATTATTCCAGCAGAGTTTTGATCAACTTCACTGCAGGGAGTTTGTCAAGGAAAAAACAAGTAGAGGTGACAAATTGTAGGCATATTGTTATTAACAAAAAGGAATAGTATACCAGAATAGAATTAACATATCCAATCCTTCATTGAGTAAACTGTTTTCTGGGTAACCAAAAGGGCAAAGATATGGTGTGTGTGTGTGTGTGTGTGCGCGCGCGCGCATGAGAGAGACTATAGAATGGTCAGATATTAACAACAAATGACCAAAAAAAACCTGGAGAAGAAGAAGAACAAGCTTTGGGTTTGTTTTGCATGCAATATAGGAGACCATAAAAGATGTTGTACATAGTTAGCAAATAAGAAGCAAAAGAAGTGAGGTGGGAAAAGACAAAATGTGATAAAATTATACCTGTAGAATCTATATAAATAAACTTTTTTTGTGTTGTGTCAACATTAGCATAGTCATTGTCAAAGACAACCAAAACTGTGATAACAGATGCAAAAGTAACCTCTGGCATAGTAGCTGTGTTCGGAAAAAGAATACCACAAAGAATATAACATAAAAGTTTTTTATTTACACGGAGGAACAACAGCAGCAACAATGTGATAGAAAAAGAATACGAAAGTAGTGATAAGTAAAGTGAGTAATTGTCTCGAAAAAGTGTGCATTGTAGTGACGAGAAGCAATATTTCTAAAATTTTATAGTACTAATTATGAACTCACTTAATCATTTTAAGCATGTTCTCCATTGCCCCTTGGAGTTGTTGTGACAAATCTGCATTCGTTAAAAGAAACACGAGGTATTAAGAAAATTCTAGGAATCTTACATTGTCATCAAAATGAGAGCAAATTGATAATTCCAAACTATTATAATACGTTTCGTCATCTATCATATAAACTAGTGCAAATTCCTTTCATTGAGAAAGAGATTCTTCCAAAATGTGACATGATCAACTATTTCTCAAACAACAATAGCCTCAAATCCAAAAAGGTACAACCCCTCAGGTTCACCAAATCAATAAGAATCCAATGACTAAAATAATAGTTAGGCAAAAATGTTGTAAAAGTTAGATATACAGAAGATTATGCTTAGTTTGAATTAGTTTCAACTTTAAAACAACACTAATTTATCAAGCATTAATGTAAAATTGGCAGGATCTTTAATAATCTTGCTGTGATAACTCTCATTTTCCCAATATGAACAAAATGCACATAAAATACAGGAAATATGTGAGCCACCAGAGTTAGCTTCAACGAATAAAAAAACTGTTTGGCGATTTTGAAAGCATTTTTGTTCCTTTTTCCTGAGCAGAACTGAAATCAAAATTTGCTTTGTTATGCTCTTAAAAGCAATAAAAAAAAAAAGTACTTCCAAACGAGGCCTAAAAAGTCGGGGTAAATCACACAAATGAAATTACAAAATTCGGACAATTAGAAATCGAATTCTCACATTAATCACATATTTCACAGCGATTAATCGAGTACATTACGAAAATTTTGAAAAAACGTACAATAGAGATAGTTAACGTAAACAGATACAGTGAGAATAATTTTCTCAGATCATAGAATATAACAAAGATGGATAGCGAGAGAAGAGACTGACCGTAGACGAGAGATGAGAGCTGAGATTCAGGTTCCGGAGCAGGAAGGAGTTGAACATCGGAGTGAGATGGTGAGGCCGCCATTGCTTTGCTTTGAGAGAAAGAGAGAGAGAGAGAGAGAGCGATTTGGGAATTATGGGCGGGAATGGATGAGAATTTGAGAGAGAAGGACGAAGGGACAGTTATGGGTGCGACTGTGCGAGTGGAATGGATGTATATTTGAAATGACAATAAATATTTTTTATACAAGTAACTTTTTATTTTTATTTTTTGTGAAACCTTTATAAACAGAGTAATGCTCACAGGGTAACTTGCACGGTAGCTTTTGCAACAATTTGCATACATGGCAAGTTATAAGCAGTGAAATTATAAATTTATTACTTTTATTTTACTACTTATAACTTACTATGTGAGTAAGTTATGGTAGAAGTTGTGTCCCTAACATTTAAGCGGCTGTAACTGTTTGAATTGAATTTTTTTTTTGTTCCAAAATATATTTACATCCCTAGGTTTAAGTAGAGATAAAACTAAATGATAGTTTGGTAAAAATACATGTCTAACTTACACTAAAATATTGCCTACAAAATAAAAACACTTTTTCACTAACCCACTTCTTTAAAGTAATTATACGTTTATTGTTTTTTTTTTAAATAGAAAAATAAGTTAAACACCTCACATTTATCTAAAAACAAATCTAAATATATAAAAAATAAAAACTAAAGGACAATTCAGATTGTTTTTGTTCTAAAATACCTTTACATTCCTATGTTTAAGTAAAGACAAAACTTAAGGACAATCTAGTAAAAATAAAATCCTAACTTCCACTAAATCATTGTCTAAAAAATAAGGTCACTTTCCTATTGATTTTCAAATTTATTTATCCACTTATAAATTATATTCTCAAAATAAAAATTATATATATAATAAAAAACATAGTTTTTTTTTTCGCTACTACCACTAAAAAAAACCTCGTCTCACGTGCGAAGCACGTGAGACAAGGCTAGTTCTTATAAATATTCTTAATTTTGGCCCGTCCTTTAATCAATTTCAGCCCACTTTAGTTTATTTATTTAGTCTCATTCAATCCATTATGTTCTAGTTCAGTTTATTTGGGTCCACTTCAATAAAGCTCGGTCCATTTCAATCTATTTTGGTTCATTGTGATCTATTTCGGTCCTTTCAATCTATTAGGTCCACTAGGCCTATTTGGTGTCCATTTTAGTTCACTTTAGTCCACTAAAATTATTTTAAAATAATATTTTTTGGAATGTGATCTTTATTAATTTAATCTTTATTTCATTAACTTTTACATATTTATACTACTATTTAAGCAGCTGCACCTGTTTGGACCGAATTTTTTTTTTGTTCCAAAATACCCCTATATCCCTAAATTTAAATAGAGACAAAACTAAAGGATAGTTTGGTAAAAATACATGTTTAACTTGCACAAAATAGAAACACTATTCCACTAATTCATTTCTTCAAAATAACTATACGTTTATTTTTTTTTAAATAGAAAAATAAGTTAAACAACTCACGTTTGCTGCTGTTTTTTTCCTTTAAAAAAAACAATTTTTTTTTTTTTTTTTGCAATGACCACTAAAAAAAAGCCTCATTGCACCAGATTTTTTTTTTCAAAATACCCCTATTTTCTTAGGTTGAAGTAGAGACGAAATTGAGGATAATTTGGAAAAATATACAAATAGAGCACTCCTAAAATTTGGGATTTTTTTCTTCACGTTCATTTTTTTTATTCCCTCTAATTTAGGATTTTTTAGAAGTAGGCTCAATGTCAAACACTACCAAATTTTAAAACACCCGAATTCTTGCTAATAATAACAAACAATCCACCAAAAACCCACTGCCTCATGTAAAAAAAAAATTTTAAAAAAAAAAAGAGGATGTTCACCTCTCCAGTATTCAAATGTCTGCTACATTCCTATCCGAAAAAAAAAAATAATTGAAACTTCTTTGTTTCCCTCTCTTTTATCCTACTAACCCATTTATCCATTTACCTCTCTTTCACCTCCCACTAAACTTAGCGGTTATTATTTAAGATAACTACTAAAAACTGACCATTTATATTTATCATTTTTTTCAACAGAAAGTGCCAAAAATGATTAATTTGAAAAAAGAGAAAAAATGGTACTCCATAGTTCATCCACCCTCTCATAATCACAATGAGGTAACTCTCTCTCCTCTTGCACTCTCTTACTTTCAATTTCATTTTCAAGTTTTTCTTTCTTTAGTCATTTAGATAAAATTTTCTTATAATTATTTTTGGTTGATGCATTTTTCTAAAGGATATTTTTTATTGATGCATTTTGACATGGAGAAGACACATTTTGAAAAAGATTAAATGGTTCTCTACAGTTAATCCACCCTCTCACAAATCACAATTTTAGGTAACTCTCTTTCCTCTCATGCTCTCTTACTCTTAATTTCATTTTTCAATTTTTTTTTTAATTTTTTTAATTTTTTATTTTGTGAGTCATATTGATATAATTTTTTTAAGGTTATTTTTTATTTATGTATTTTGACAAGGGGAAGACACATTTTGAAAGAGATTATCATTGAGTGATTAGATTAATTGCAGAATAGTTGACGATGGTGATGAATTGGAGACATGATACTACATAAGCACTTATTAAAGAGCCCAAATGAATGCAAAGGAGTATGAGGCATCTAATCTTTTATTTTTTATTTTTATATCTTCATCTATTGTTGTTGACTTATATTCTTTGTTGGATTTCGTGAGGAAAAAAAATTGTAATTCTTTTTATTTATAAGTTTTTTTTTTCCAGTAGGTTGATCTAGAAGATTAAGAAGAGTAATTGGGACGTATAAGTTACAAGTTGTAACTGTGTATATATTTCAATTTTCAAAATAAGGCAACATGCTAGGGATCCCAAAATTTTTTCTTTCAATATGAATTTGGCAAAATTGTTGGGGCTCCACTAGATTACCAACTAAATGCATCTTCTTTTTTTTCTTTTTCTTTTTTCCCCCTCAAATGGAGTTGTTGAAAACTTGGATTTGGGTGGTAATGCACAATTTCATAGGATAAGTGTTCGCATGTAGAGAGTTAGGAATTTTTTTTTTTTCTTGAAAGAGATTTAGGAAGTTAATCATGAAAGGTACAAGAGTTTTTTTAAAAAAATTTATTTTGTAGTGCCCATTTGAGAATTACTTATTTCGGATATATAATTTATTTGCATATGTGAAACAAAAAAAAAAAATTAAAAACTAACTTATTTCCAAAAAATTGAAACTTAAACTATTTGAAGTAAAGTTGAGACTCACAAAAAGTATATAAAATATGTGAAAATGCTATTCATATATATTATTTAAATAAATCACACAAATCATTAAAATAGTCATATAACTAAAATTATACATGGATAATTTTTTCAATTGCCACATAATGAGTTTGAGAAAAATTCTACCAATTCGATTCGGAACAAAACCATTTCCTAAAATAAAAATAATATCAATATGACTCACAAAATAAATAAATAAAAATAAACTGAAAAACGAAATTAAGAGTAAGAGAGCATGAGAAAGAAAGAGAGTTACCTAAAATTGTGATTTGTGAGAGGTGGATTAATTGTAGAGAACCATTTAATCTTTTTCAAAATGTTTCTTCTCCATGTCAAAATGCATCAATAAAAAATATCCTTCAGAAAAATGCATCAACCAAAAACTAGCCTCTGAGCACGCGTTTGCTCTTCTATTTTTTGAGTAAGGGTTAATTTAGAACATTTATTATAATTTGAGAGTACTACATTTTCCAATCACAAAAAAAAAAAAAAAAAAAAAACCTCGGGGTGTGATGAAAAAATTATTTCACCACAAACGCTTAACACTCATCACACCCCTAGGTTTTTTTTTTTTTGTGATTGAAAAATGTAATAATCCCAAATTATAATAAATGCTCTAAATTAACCCTTAGTCAAAAAATAGAAGAGTCTCTGAGCACACGCGAGAGCACGTGCTCAGAGGCGTGTGTGTGTGTGTGTGTGTGTGTGTGTGTATACACACTATTTTTATTTATTTGGGTGATAAGTGCTCTATTTCACTATATGTACTTAACAGTCATGGAGTTATTGTCTAATTGTTTTTAGTTCTTATTTTATAATTAAGTTTTTCTAATATAGTTATTGACAATATGTATTTGCTTAAAAAATTGTGTTATTTGCTATGTTGTTATATCCTATTGGCATTCATGGTGGTTGGTAACTTAATTTTCATTTTGAATTTACGTGTCATGACTAAAAATCAATTATAAATTTATCCAAAATTTTAGTATTTCAAGTTAATGTGTGTGTTAGTTAGGGTTATTTTACAATGTTGTGTTTATTTTTATGATCATGAATACTTTTTTTTATTAAAAAAGGTCCATGATCATGACTACAACTGTTTTTTACTTGATGGAGAAAATGATGGGATGCTTATGATGAATATATGGCAGTTATAAACAGTAGCAGTTTTAAATCTTTTAAAGTGCAATGAGATTTTTTTTTTTCTATTTGGTAGAAAAAAAAACTGTTTTTTTAATATTTTATATATATAATTTTTATTTTGAAAATCTAATTTATAAATGGATAAAGTAATTTGAAAATTAATAGAAGATGAAGCTTTTTTTTAGTGGTCCTATTTTATTAAAAAAAAAAAACTATGTTTTATTTATCTATCTATACTATTATTTAAGGGGTTTCTCTTTCTCCTATTTGGATTTTTCATTTTTTAGTTCAAAAATGCCCTTATACCCCTATGTTTAAATAGTGACAAAACTAAATGACAATTTAGTAAAAATATAACTCAAACTCTTACTAAAACATTGCCTAAAAAATAGGGTAACTCTCCTGTTGATTTTCAAATGATTTATCCACTTATAAATTAACGGGAGAGTGGTCCTATTATTAAGGCAATGTTTTGGTGGGAGTTAAAATTACTTTTTTATCAGATTATCCTTTAGTTTTTGTCTCTACTTAAACATAGGAGTATAAGGGCATTTTTGAACTAAAAAATGAGGAATCCAAATAAGGGAAGCCCCTTAAATAATAGTATAAATTACAAAACCTAATATTTCATTTAAAATTTTATTTTTTTCATAGTTCTCTTTTTGGCTTATTTACAACACTATCTAATAAAAATGTGATTGTGTTAATATAATTGACAAAGAAATATTTTAACTTTGAATATAAGAGTGTAACTTTTTATTAGTTAGTAAAAATTTAGGTATATTGTTTTCACATAATTTCATAATTTGTGTCGAGGAAAATAAAAACACAAGTCATTGGTAGCTTAAGTGATGGGAACTTAAGTGGCATCCCACTTTGAAGACCTATAAGAGGCAAAAAATTTGTTCTAATGCTAAAACCTTAATTTGGGATGTTTCAGATGATGGGACGCTCTCATGGGATCTAGCTTAGTCTTATTTTATTGTTTAGTTGTTGTTAAATCAATTTTAATTAAGTTTTATTAGAATAAGGGCAATTTGGTAATTTTTAGAAATATGGAAAGGGCTGTCCTTGGCTATACCAAAGGCCTAGGAGTCTTATTTTATGTTTACGTATTATTAAGTCTTTTATTTAATTATTATTAGTATTTCTATTCATTCTAGGAATAAGTCATTTAAAGTCCAAGTTCTACTAGAAAAAGGATAACTATAGCCTATATATAAAGGCTCTTTTGTAATTATGTTATTCGAGAATATTGTGATTGATTAATAAAATTCAGCAACTTATTTTAAGCTTTTTTTATGTGATACAAACTTCTCTGATGTGTGATGCCAAGGAACCCAAGGTGTGATGCTTAGGAAGACCTAGGTGTGATTACTTGACATTTTATTTATGTTATTTTTTGTTTATCCCCTATTTTAGCCCCAAAACAGCCATCATCATTCATTCTTTTCTAACTTAAACTCTTAAACATCAACCATTATTCAAGAATTCATCAAGAAACCTAGTATAGTGTTAAACTTCTTAACAGTCATGCATCAAATTGGTATTAACCCTTAAATTAGCACCTTGACAACTAGGAATGGTTAACCTTACAGAGGAAACATGTCTGATCAGTAGAGACAGGTCTTATTGTATTTCATGGTTGACAGAGTTGATGCTTTAGAAGTGACAGTTAGAAAGTTGCAAGCTGCTGTCTTTAACAATAGCGAAATTACAGCCCATAAGTCTGTTGTGTCAAGTAGTGGTGTCAAGGATAAGGAGAAGCCCTCAGAGGAGAAATTTGGACAGCAAGGAGAAGATCTTACCTCACCTTCTTATGTTAAAGCCGAAGGTAGGATTGCCTTCGAAAGGCCTCACCCTACACCTTGGGAACTGGAACAAGAGCTGATGGAACAAAATTATTACGAGAGACATGAGTATCATGATGAGGCTGGAGATATAACAAAGAAAATTCGTGTAGAAGTGCCAGAGTTTGAGGAAAGAATTGATCCCCAAGTATTTTCAGACTGGCTTGCTTCTTTAGAAAGCTATTTTGACTAGTATGACATGTCCGACGAGAAGAACGTAAGATCTGCTATTATGAAACTTATTAGACAATCTCAAATCTGGTGGACAGGAGTAGAGTATGATCGCCGATGCGCTAGGCAGCCTCAAATTGTTAAGTGGGATGACATGAAGCACAAATTAAAACAAAAGTACTTGCCTTATGATTATGATGATGAACTCTTCGAACAATTGACTACTCCTAGACAATGGAATATGTCAATAGTTGAATACATGAATAAATTTGAGGAGCTAAAAATTCGGTGTAGGGGAGTCGAAGATCCACTACAGACTTTGGCCCAATTTAAGTCAGGGTTAAAGGCTGACATTCGTAGCCAAATGATTACCCAGCAAACTTACACAGTTGATGAGGCATTCCAATTGGTGATGAAGCTTGAGAAGCACTTAAAGCAGCCCCTTACTAGAAGATTTTCTTCCCAAGCCGGGGAGACACCTTTAAGGAAAATTAACCTTTGGGCACCTACTATGTAGCCCAATTACAAAAACGAATATTGCTATTGGTGATCAAAGGAAAGAAGGTAAGGATCACTATTTTAAGTGTAGAGAAAAGGGACACATGACATGGCAATGCCCAAAGAGGAATTTATATGTTTATGTTGAGGCTCAAAAGGCACCTATTGGGGAAGATGGATAGGGTAATGGCTCAGGAAACAAAATTGGACCTTTGAATGTTGTTGATTTTGAAGAAGTGGAAGAAGATGCATCCCTTCTTTTGGTTGTAAGGTGTATCCTTGCTACACCCAAGCAAGAAGAGGATTGGAAGCGTACTTCAATATTTCAAATCATAGTACGTTGTGGGACTAAAGCTCGAATGCTTATTATTAATGGTGGTAGTGGCATGAATGTTGTTTCTAAGGCTATTGTGGAGAGGTTGAAGCTAACAACAAAACCACATTTGAAACCATACAAGGTAGCATGGATACATAGCACTTCTATTCTGGTAACTGAACAATGCTTGGTTTCTATTTCGTGTGGACAATATAATGTTTTTGATGACTGTAACACATATTTTATTGGGTTGCCCTTGGCTTTATGATCGAGATGTTTACCATAGTGGAAAGAAAAATATGTATCAATTCATGTTCAACAATGAGAAAATTGTGTTAAAGCCTATGAGTGTAGAGAAAATGAAACAAAGGCGAGAGATCAAGACTAAGGATGTTGCTGAAACTCAGAAAATGTTTAGTATTATTGTTGAAGCTCAAAGAACATATCTATGTGTTCTAACCAAGAAGAATTTCAAAAGAGAAAGTAGGAAGAGCGGAGTTGTATTTGCTGTTATGGCCAAAGAAATGAGCAATCCAACCCCCACAACACCTCAAGAAACATTTCCAAAAGTGTCTAAGTTGCTGTCAAAATTTTCAGATGATGCTTCAAATGAATTGCCCAACGATTTGCTACCAATGCGTGACATTCATCATGCCATTGACCTGGTACCTAGGTCACAACTACCCAATCTTCCAGCATATCATATGAATCTATCAGAACACGAAGAGCTGAAAAGACAAGTTAAAGAGTTGTTGTCGAAGAGTTTTGTTCGCGAGAGCCTTAACCCATCTGTTGTTCCATCCTTACTTATGCCTAAGAAAGATGGTAGTTGGCACATATGTGTTGATAGCCGTGCAATTAACGAGATTACTATCAGATATTAGTTTCCCATACCTCGACTTGATGAGATGTTAGATGTGATGGGAGGTTCTACTATTTTTTCAAAGATGGATCTTAAGAGTGGTTACCATCAAGTCAGAATAAGGCCTGAAGATAAATGGAAGACAACATTTACAACAAAGGATGGTATCTATGAATGGATGGTTATATGCCATTTAGCCTTTCCAATGCACCTAGTACCTTCATAAGGGTTATGACACAAGTGATCTAACCCTTTATTGGCAAGTTTCTGGTTGTTTATTTTGATGATATACTTATATATAGCAAAACCAAAGAAGAGCACACCGTACATTTGCAACAAGTAATAAGGATTCTTCGACAAGAAAAATTCTATCTTAACATAAAAAAGTGTGGTTTCATGACATCTTGTATGGTATTTTTGGTCTTTGTTGTCTCATCTAAAAGTATGAGATCTGATACCGAAAAGGTTAAAGCTATTTTGGAGTTGTATGTGATAGGCCAAGAATATATTGACCCATTGTAATATATTAATTGATTAATTACCAAAGTTTATCAATTAATCAAATTAACATGTAATGTACATGGCAGCACAAACAAATCACCAACTAAAATATAATGCAGCAGAAACTAAATTTGACACGGTGATTTGTTTACGAATGGGGAAAACCTCTGTGGCAAAAATCCCACTGGGTGATTTTAAGGTCATCACTCCCGAGAATTCACTATTAAGTAAGTAAAGGAATCTTAGTACCTTATACCAACTTACAATTGAACCCTTACTCCAATACCCAATTGGACTTATTTTGTAGTGACAATTTCTCTTTGTATTGCACGACTCCTAGTACGTGACTAACTAAAAGATGTGAGGATTCTAATATGCGACTTGATCACCAACTTGAGAAGGATGTTAGTTGCAAAGTTCTTCAGTTTATCACTGGATGAAGATCACGAAGTTGCTTGGTCACAAAACCTTATAATGTACAAACACAGTAGCTTCTTCAAGATGAACCAGGGCAAACTAGGTTTCCGGTCACAATTTGCATGAACAACACTTTGCTTCACACTTGTGCAATTATGCTCTCTGTAATAGCCCTTAAAATAATTTTTATATATGTTTAGGATTGTGAGAAAAGAAAGCCCAAACACATACTCCCGGATTGGTATGAAATCAGATCTGAAAAACTGATTTTCATAAATCTCGACAGATACCCTATCTATCGAGCAGTTGTCGAGCCTCAAACTGAAACAACTTTTTAAGCCTTGATAGATATTAGCTGTCGGGCTTTAATGAACAACATTTCTTCACTTGATTCTTGGACAGACTTGTATGGCTTTAACACTTGAACTTGAAACATTGTTCTTTGAAGCATTAAACACGTCTTAGATCTACCTAAATACAAGTAAAGTGCGTTTTGTCAAAGGATTAGCTAATTACATAAAATATTGACATATGTTCTTAACATGAAACACATATGTCCTAACAGCATGAACCTGCTAATTTTCATGAAGCTCTTAGCTTCCATGGTTTAGTGACTTTTATAAGAGGTTTATTTGACATTTCAACACAATTATGGCTCCTATAACAGATTATTTAAAGAGCGAACAGTTTTCTTGGACAAGGGTAGCAAGTAAAACTTTTAAGGAAGTGAATAAATTAATGACAGAAGCGCCTGTTCTTCACTTACTAGACTTCTCTAAGGCATTTGAAGTTGCGACTGATGCTTCAAATGTGAGGATTGGAGGTGTTCTAAGTCAAGAGGGACATCTGGTTGTATACTTCAACGAGAAGGTAAATAATGCTAAATTGAGATATTCAACATATGACAAGGAGTTCTATGTTGTCGTGCAAGCTCTTTGTTATTGGCGCAATTATCTCATTTACAAGGAATTTGTTTTAATTTCAAATCATGAAGCTTTAAAATATATCAACTCTCAAAAGAAACTGCATTATCGACATGGAAAGTTGGTTTCCTTTTTGCAAGAATATGCTTTCGTTCTCAAGCACAAAGCTGGAGTTGAGAATAGAGCAGTAGATGTCTTGAGTCGAGTAGTTTATATACTTACTTCTTTGGCTGTACAAGTGACCCACTTTGATCAACTCATTAAAGACTTCTCTTTGAGTAAGGATTTCAGCATCATATATTCTGAATTATTGAATCGGCAACGAGCACAATACCTAGATTTTTCTATCCATGATGGTTACCTCTTTAAGGGAACTTGCTTATGCATGCCCAACACTTCTCTTAGAGAACAAGTGGCATGGGAATTGAATGCTGAAGGGGTAGAATGCCATTTTGGGTGTGATAAGACAATTGTCATGGTTGAAGATCATTTTTATCGGCCTAGTTTAAAGAAAGGTGTTTCGAAGGTTGTGTATCATTGTCTCATTTGGAGATTAGCCAAGGGGAGAAAGAAGAACACCAGTCTTTACACACCATTACTGGTACCTCATATTCCTTGGGAGGATCTTAGCATGGACTTTGTCGTTTGACTTCCAAGAACTTTTAGGGGTCATGATGCTATATTTGTGGTGGTTGATAGGTTCTCAAAAACGTTGCATTCTATTCCTTGTTCAAAGACATCAAATATTGTCCATATCACTACACTTTTCCCAAAGGAAGTTGTTTGCTTACATGGGTTTCCTATAACTATTGTTTCTAATTGAGATGTCAAGTTTGTAAGCCACTTTTGGAAGACTTTGTGGAGGATGCTAAACACAAGGGTTAAGTTTTCTTCCGCTTTCCATCCCCAAACTGATGGCCAAATAGAAGTTGTGAATCGAAGCTTGGGTGATCTTTTACGATGTTTGGTGGGGGATTATGTTGCAACTACTTCCTATTGCAGAATTTGCTTATAATAGTTCTATTAACAGATCTACTGGTTGTAGCCCTTTTGAGGTTGTTACTGGGTTGCAACCTAGAAAGCCCATTGATTTGATTAATTTACCTCCAAGTGCAAGATCAAGTACTAAAGCTGAATCCTTTGCTAGTCATATAAGGGAGATTTATGATGATGTGAAAAGAAAGATTGCACTTAGTAACGAGCGATACAAAGCTCGCACTGATGTTTGACAACACTTTGCTAATTTTGAAGAAGTAGATATGGTTATGGTTCGTATACTACCTGAGCGGTTTCCTAAGGGTACTTACAAAAAGCTCCATTCCAAGAATGCGGGCCCATACAAGATTGTGAAGGAAATAAGCTCTAATGCTTATGTCCTTGAAATACCATCAAATATGGGTTTTAGTAACGTGTTTAATGTTGAAGATTTGACAATGTACCTAGGACATTTTGATCATGAAGATAAGGACCAGGCTGTTGTTCACTTGCCTCCAGCCCCTCACATAAAGGAAGATGTTGACGATGTTCTTGATGATCAAATTGTGTTGACAAGAAGAGGTGGGTATCAGAAGTATTTGGTCAAATGGAAGAATCGTCCTCTTTCAGAGTGTACTTGGCATATTACTAAAGAATTTCAACATATCAATTGTGACCTTTATGAGAGCTATCATTCTTTTTTCTCGCTGGTGTTGAGAATTTCCAAGTCAGGGAGACATGATAGGGAACATAAGTGGGAACTCACTTTAAACCTATAAGAGGCAAAAAGTTGGTTCTAATGCTCAAGCCTTAATTTGGGATGTTTCGGATGATGGGACACTCTCTTGGGACCTTGCTTAGTCTTTTTTTATTGTTTAGTTGCTGCTAGATCAGTTTTAATTAAGTTCTATTAGAATAAGGGCAATTTAATAATTTCTAGAAATATGGAATGGGCTATCCTTAGCCGTACCAAAGGCCCATAAGTCTTATTTTATGTTTACGTATTATTAAGTCTTTTATTTAATTATTATTAGTATTTCTATTCATTCTAGGAATAGGCTATTTAGAGTCCAAGTCCCACTAGGAAAATGATAAGTATAGCTTCTATATAAAGACTCTTTTGTTATTGATTAATAGAAGCTAGTGAAGAATATTGTGATTGATTAATAGAATTCAACAACTTATTTTATGTTTTATTTGTGTGATGCAAACTTCTCCGAGGTGTGATTCTTAGGAAGGCCTAGGTGTGATTGCCTAGTGTTTTATTTATGTTATTTTTAGTTTATCCCTTGTTTCAGCCCCAAAACAGCCATCATCATTCATTCTTTTCTAACTTAAACTCCTAAACATCAACCCTTATTCAAGAATTCATCAAGAAACCTAGTATAGTGCTGAACTTTTTAACGGTCCTGCATCAATTGGGAGCAATGACATTCATGTATTTGTACTTTGTTGAGAAAGACAATTGTTTTCATAATCCCTTCGATCCATTTTATTTTCTAGCCTTTAGCTTCCAAAGTTTGTATTGGTAGAGAATTATGGTCTATTAACTCATTAGCTATGGTAGATTATGGAGTGTGTTTATATGACTGACCACCAAATCATTACAAGGTTTCTCTTTGCCTCCAACAAGAACTAATGCATTTTTACATAACCACATAAACCTAACAATGAAAGAGTTGCATTCACATTGAGACCACCAAATAAAGACTTTGATCCACAAATGAACAAAACCTTGGGGTCTTTTCTAGTCAAGGATTCTTTGTTAAGATATTGTGTTTTGCTAATAATGGATACACCATTCACCAACAAGAAAACTAACTCTTAAGTGATGAAAAATATATTAGAGACCAACCGTAGTTTTAGATTTCTAAGAGATGATTGTAAATTTGTAATAATTATTAGATATGCTCACATTGAGAGATAATAGTAGAGTTTACTCCATGTATGGATTTGAGATCCATGGTATAGATATATATATATATATATATATATTGTAAAGTTGTTATTTACAACTATTTTGTGTTGACTTTAATTCTGTGCCAAATTTGATTGTAATTTTACTCAATCATGTTTACCCTGTATTTTATGTGGAATTTCATTGTATAGGTTGTGTGTGTGAGAGAATGTGAAGACTCAAGCTAGCATTGAAGAAGGAATGGTTTTTGCGGGTATCTCACGAGTAAACTTTCCGCAAAGTAAGCCACATAAAGAGTACATGACTGAAATGCGAAGAGTTATGACAATTTGGTAACAGCTGGTTTTTGCGAGTAGCTCATGAGTAAGGCCTTCCAGCGAAATACCCACGAAACATTCTGTTTTGTTATTTTGACTTATCTGCTCCACCATGTCTTCACCCACACTATATATATCCATATATTGGGAGGAGGCCATTCAGAGAGAAAAACTCTAGATAGGTTTTCAACAACACACACACACCCATCTTTTATAGAGAGAGCTACTCATTCTTAGCGAAAAATCATTTTAGCATTTTCTCATTCCCTCTCCCATTAGGAGATTTGTACTCAAACACAACTCACACATTTTCAGAGTGTAGAGAGTGTTTTGGAGCTTGGGAAGTTATGAGGATTGCCAAAAGAAGCCGGTGAGGCTTGGCGGGGTAGATGCAATCGGGCGTATTATGAAATCCGAAAATCTGAACAAGACACGGTTTCGATGAGCCTTGTTCAAGTAAGAGCTTGGAGGGCTTAGGTACATTGGGTAGATTAAGTTTGGAAAGTCTCTTACTATTCGTGTATCCCAACTTATTGTCTAGTGAATTGAGAGAGGTTTTTCACCGAGTTTTTCGGTTTCCTCTTCAATAATACATTAGCGTGTTATCTTGTATTAGCATCTTTCTTACCTTACTCTTGTGCTTTATTTTTATTATTTGTTGTTCATGTCTATGCACTAGAATAGTCATTAGTTTATTATGCGTTATTTACTCTTGTTCCATACTTAGATAAATTAGAGTAAAAATAATCTAGCTATATTTTTTTATTTGGAGGGTCTAAACAAACTCTTGTGTATTAACACAAATCCAAACTTTCATATATATATATATATATATATATATATATGGAATTTGCTCTAGAATAAATTTATGCATGAATAATCTTTACATAAAGGAGAAATGCTATTTAATTGTAGTGCATATATATTATCACATTAATGCAATTTTATTGTGCTATTCATAATAATTTATAGATTTCTAATCATTATATAGTGGAAAAATGCTATTTAATTGTAGTACATATGCATTATCACATCAATGAAAAATTTTTGTGCACAGCATAAATTAGTAATATCTAAAAATTAAAAGGTAACATTTACTGATACTATGCTCATGTCTATCAACATATCATTTTTTGTCCATTTCAATCACTTCGGTTCCTTCAATATACAAACTTTTTTTTTTTTTTGTTTGAGAAACTTCAATTCATAAACTTAAACCATAAAAAATGAGTTTACTAGTTTTGTATGTATTAAGTTGTTCAGTCACTTTGATTCATTCAGCTCATTAACTTGAACCATAAAATATGAGTTTATTAGTTTTGTTTGTATTCAAGTTGTTATGACAATCTTTCTCTTTCGGCCTTACCAAATGGTTGGTTTAGTTGTTCTTAAGACTTCATAATGTCCATGAGATCCAGAATTTAAAATATCTTTTGCCCCCACCTTAAGGTCACCTCTAAAGAATTCCTCCCTTTAATTTCCTAGTGTGTATAAAACAAAAGATTGCCAACACCCAAAAGATTAATAAGACACTTGAAGAGGCCTGAATACCACTGTTTGTATTTAAAAATAAATAAGAAGCCCATTCAGGTTATTCGTTATTTGTATTTACTTAACATCAATGTGCTCTGTTTAGGTTTATTAAAATGGTAATTGGTATGTAAAATTCCGATAATATTTTATAATTATTTAGGCGAGCAGTCTGCCCCATACGTGGTGTTATGGAGAGTGCACGGAAACAAGAAAATAGATGGCAATATAAGCATAGATGACATTCTTTAAATACAAGAGAACAATATGGGGGAACAAATGCATAGGATAAACAGGGGATTGCAAGTGGATCGTGAGGGATCTTCTGGTAGAGAGGCTGCACGACTGGATTGTTTGTGAGAGATTCCCAGCAGATAACAAGGTAAGTACCACCAAGGGAGGACCACAATTTCCCTCTATCCAAGAATATGACTCAGGTAATTGATAGAGTGAAGGGAAATCCTCGTAAGAGATGCATTCAATTTGAGTACACTTGCAGTTGTCATTGCCATTGCCAGTTTCGTTGTAACGGTCTAGCCATAGCCACTTGCTCAGCCCCGTGTTTGGCGCGTGTTATAAGATTTGCAGTTCAAGCATTTCTGAGCCACAACATGGAACTGTACCTCTGATTTTTTACCACAGTCATTGCAAAGGATCCAAACCTGCAAAACAGTATTTCCATCAGATTTTCATAAATAGTAATTGCCACTGATAGTGTTCGGGTTTTAGTCTTTGACCAGAGGATTGAATGAGAACGTGCGGAACTGAATGGCAGGTTTCCTCACACTGGCCTTTCCTAGACTAAGAACAAGAGGTTGACCCAGGGTTTCCACAAAGATATTAAACTGCTAGCTAGAATGGCATAGAAAATTGTATAGAGCTCTGGTTTAAATGTGATTACTTCCGAACAATGTGAATGGTGAAAAAGAGATAAAGATCAAACCCCAATTAGTTGATAAACAAAGGACTCAAAAGTGATGTCAATTCATTGAGAATAATGCTTAGTTGAGTTGATTAAAATCAACACGAGAAAGGTAGAGAGAGGACTCACCATTTTATTTTGATAGGGTTCTGGCATAGGTGTAGCTGCAATTTCTATGTCAATTTTCTCCCATACCTTGGACATATCACAAACAGACTTGGAGCAAAGAGGGCAAGCAAACCTGTTCAATGAAGAATACAATATGGAGATGATCAGTAAGATTGTACAGCTTATAGTAAAAAAAGAAAAAAAGAAAAACAGTGCCAGCACTCACTGAAGATGATCCCGCATTTCCTTCAAGCAGTATTTGTGAATAGTGTGACCACATGGCAGAACAGTCACATCATTTCTTGACTCGAATAGATACTGCAGATCAACATATTATCATGCTTACAATTCAGCTTTGACCATGCAGAACAACTATTACATCAACTAGAAAATGAGAGGAAGCTAGCGTGTATTACCTCAAAGCAAACAGGGCAGTCATGATGCATAGCTCCTTCTACACATGGGTGACTGTTCTTCAACAGAATTGAGTAGCAACAACCTTCATAATCAAATATATCATAAGCAAAATTAGATAAATAAACACATGTAATAATAACACATAAGCTCCCAGCTAGGATTTCAGGTAATAAGAATAATAAGACAAGAGTAGCTTACCACACTTGGAGCAGTGGAAGAAGTTCTCACGCCCTCCGATTCTGTCACAAAATATAAAAATATAGGTTATGACCAGAAAAGAAATTCAAGCATGATGAAATAGACGGCAGGTATTAAAGGAGGATTATGTGCTGGCTGTTGGGGACTTTAGGGGGGCAGTATCTCCTAAAAGTTGTCGAGATGCAAAGGTGATAAGCAATCCCTTGATTACAGCGTCAGCATTTCCACTTTCTGGGGCTCTTCGCACCAACATACATATTTAGGGAAGGGCAATGCCAACACACCATATCTTTTTTTATTTCATCATTTAGATTCTTGGTCTCATTCTTTAACTCTACTGAATCACTCACTATGATCAGCTGTAATTCTTCCCTAAAAATGCTCCAAGGCCTAACCAGATTGAGACAAGACCAAGCATACCTGCAAATTCCACAGCCATTGCAATGATACTGTTTCTTGGATGTCTGCAACATATGAAAAACAAGACAAGCAATTAAATCAATTCCTTAGTATGAATTACTAGTATAAAAGATATCATGAGTGTTGACAACAGGGCTGAAATAAGACCAAGTAACAAGGACAAAATCCATGTCTACACAATCGTCATTAACTTTCATTAATGGGTACACCATCTGTAACACCAAGAAGATACACGGAATTGACAACCATGCTGAGGTCCATGTTTTTTTTTTCTTTTTTTTTTTGGGAGAGGAGGTTGAAGGAAAAGATTGATTACATACATCATCATCAAACAACTTGCAAGTCTCGCAGAAGTATTTCCCCATACAGACACCACAATTAATACATACTTGCTGAACCTGTAGTAGCAGCAACCAGCACAATGAGTAACTAGAGTTGGATAGAAATAGTAACTTCTAAGAGATCAACCAAAAAATATATATCTTTAAAAGAAAATAAATCTTTTAAATTGGGTAGACTATGTTTTTTTGTCTTCAACAATGATCATCTCCTAGTTAAAAGTACAAACTATGGGAACACAAATTGACTAGCAAGCCACTTTTATAAATATTAAATTCATAAAGTTCTGTGATATTGCATTCCCTTTTTTATAAGTGGATATGAGGGACTGATGGAAAACAATAAGACAAAGTAATCTCTGCTCACCTCTTGTTCGGTGCCACATAGTGAACATATCACCTGATAATATTTAACAAGAAATACTTTGTCAGTGTGAAAGAGGTACTAAAACCATGAAGAATGCATAGAAAAGCCAGAAAAACAAAAGCTAGTAAACTTGTGAACGATTTCTACCTGTTTCACTTGATGGCGTGGAATGTCATGTCTATGCTTTTGATCAACATTAATGCTATTCTGTACAACAACAGAAAATTTAAAATCCGTTGATACGTAAAAAAACACAAAGTATTCATTAAAAAAAAACACATAAAAAATTATTTGAGGATGACCAGTTAACTCACCTTTGCCTCATTATGACAATGACGACAATCAAATATCTCATTGCAACAAGGAGCTCTAATGCGGCACCTTCGCCGATAATGTGAACATCTGCAATAAATGTTGCCAAGTATTAAATATCAAGAAAATAGAAAAGATAATTTAGATAAAAATAAATAAAATAGAAAAGATAAGGAGATGCAAATCCAAACAAGCAGCTAAACGAGTAAGACTTTACCCATATTGCATAAGTCCTTTCTCAAATTCTTCGGCAGTTTTTGTAGAATCTACTGATTCTTCTGCAATCATGCAATCCTGATTTGACTGTTCAGAGTAGACAGCTTCCATTTCCTTCCCTTTGAAGGCTGTATGTTGTATGTCTTGAAGTGCAAATTGTTGAGACTCAGAATGATTAATTGCCATAGCCAGTTCCCCCATTGGATACTTCGGATAGAATTATAAATTATCTAGAATCTGGCAATAAGCCTAAAGCACCTGCATAAAGGAAAAATTTAGAAATTATTCTAAAACTTTGAAAGACAGTCTCAGTCACCCGACCATGCCAGGCAAACACCGCATGCTACTGTTGATTTCTTCTACACAGCTGCAGACCAATGGAAATCAGCAACAACATAATCCAAGTAAGGTTGAAGTGCTCCAATCAGCAATACTCCAAGACAAGGATTCATCAAAACAAGTAGATCTATAAGAGTCCCATATATCGGAACTCCACAGCCTCCGTCTGTGTATACTTTATAGAAACGAATAGCATGGCATGATCACTTCTTGATTGGAACCAAATCGACTATACTGGATACGACCAATAGAAGCCCCAACCTAAAGTAAAAGCAATACATCACACAATCAAATGTGCTCCAGAAAGCAAAAAAGAAAATTGAGGGGTAAGTGAGATTGAAAAGTGTCATTTTGAGTGTCCGACAAGGACAAGCCTACCTCAATTGGCATCTCTGAACCAAGTCTCCATTGAGAACTGTACTTACCACAATCTTAAAATCTTATGTCAAAAGACTTCAGAGGCTTCTACCCAGTCACAATTCAGTTCATCTGTGTCTTAGAAAATCTTCTCATTATCTAATTAATAGAGTCTTGAACCACAACAATTGTCATAGGTTTAAGGTCTGATTGCCGGAAGATATCAATAACCTCCAAGACTGAGGGTCCTCAATCCTCATATCCAAGAAGATACAATCCTTACCCAGATCGGTGGAGCGTCATCTCTCTCTATTAACATGGATTGTAAAATTGATAGATTTCAACAACAGTTTAGGATTTAGGAAGGGGACAGAGGCCTAATGCCATTTGGATAAGGGTAGAGCAATGAAACTAAGGACCACTAAAATAGGTGATGCAGTTAATTACCCATTTCCCAGGCGTGTTTACACTTTATGTTGGCCCACTCTAGAGTTTATGACAGTGTGAAGAGTTCCTATTCAGTGGCAGAGGTGGTGGAACTTAACAAATGCTGCTTGTTTGTCCAGAACAATTTTTCTTTTTGGAGGGTTCACAAAGTCAGAAAAGTTTCTTTTTTTTTTTAATACAAAATAAAAATTCTCCTCTAACATAAATATTCATGTGTGAGCTTCCTAGACTTAACCGCAGCACTTATCCACACACCCCACAAGAACTAATACTTGGTAAGAGAAGAAGATGTAAAGACCGATCACAGACCACGGGGCATAAAAGAAGTGGCTCTTTATTAGCTGGCTTTTATTTAGACAGTCAACACAAGATAGCTTACTAGAGATAGAATAGTTGTTTATGCTATTCCACTCAATTTACTTTTTCACTGCCATTAGCACGAACAGCTGTAGTAGTCGTTAGCCTAAAAAATGTACCAAGTATGTCACTTACAATCCAAAATGCCTCAAACGTTTATAAAGAATTTGTAAATAGCACAAGATATATTGAGCAATCTTACAGAAATGCTGAGTTATTGAGTAGTGGTGTTTTCTTTTTCCGGTACGTTATTTCTTGTCCATAAAGACACTACCAATACAAAAACCTTTTTCACCCCCAGCTTCCTAGGTCAGTAAGTTGCTTCATGAATTCCCTTTCATTCTATTTATATTTGCAGTAACTCTTTGTGTCCATAGAGCTATTTCCAAATTAAAAAAAAAGCCATTTTACCCCGACTTTCAAAGTTATTTTTTCCACTACTTGATGTCATGTTTGTTCTGATCATATTTCTAGTTTACTTCCTTCCCCCATTTCTTCCTCCTCTTAATTAGAGGTTCACAATATTGAGACCTATTAGCAAGAAAAAGAAAAAAACACACACAACTAGGGTGTGTTTCTAAATTCCCTATGCCATTGCCATTATAAAGGTTCACTCTTTGTCAATTAAATTAATCCTAATAATACCCACATTGAATGATGAGTTGTTGTTTCCAAACACAATACTCTCATGATGCAATGTAATTATTTCATAACACCTTCATGGAAAAATATTTCAGCTGTCGGTTTCTCCATTAATATAGAATTCAATACACCGAAAGCAGACATAATTTCGACTACTATATCTGCTTAATAATATTTAATTTAACGAAATCAAAGTCAAATGAAAGGCTGGTGCCTCCTTTACCAACAAAGAGTTTTTCCTAGAAAGATTACTGGAGCAATATCAACCCTACTAAGGAACTGCTTTATTGACTTCCAACCAGAATGCACATAATCAAGAAGTTCCTAAATATGCTCACAAAACTACAAACGATATTTGCCACATAAAATATCTACTCCAAACAATAGCATCGATAATGATATCACGCAACGACAAAAAAAAAAAAAAATCTACTGAAGCAAGAAATGACCACACGCGACAAACAAATGAAATAACTCACGCAGTGCTCTCTTCCCGCGTAGATTTAAAAACCACACAACATGTAAAGACAACCAGATCACAGAAAATGCACCAAGACAACCGTATCACCACACTAATTGAAATTAAACAACCATAATCTAGCAGAAAAAAACTTTGAATGGAGCATAAATCAGCCATAATCCAGCAGAAAAAACTTTGAACGGGGCATAAATCAGCAATGACCAGAAAACTTAAGACAGATCGAATACGAAATTCTCACAATTACTTCAACCAAAAATAACGTCCACAACAGTCCACGCATTGCACTTCAATTTCATACGCAATCATAGCTCAACCAAAATTCAATTTCACACACGCAGGCAGGGAAAGAAACAATGACACTCTAAATTATCCAATTTCATCAATTTGACCCTAGTGTACTGTTTGGCCACTGAGAAACCTAAGCGTAAAAGGGAAAAAGGAGTCCAGAGCTTTGAAACCTTATATTCTCCGTGTAATCGATCCAGAGAAGAAACTTTAAATTTAGTTATCTAGGCAACTAAACCAGAAAATGTAAGATTTCAAATCAGTTTCTCTATCCTCAGCTGAATTTTCTCAGAAACCAAACAAAACCTAACGAACACAAAAACAAAAACAAAATCGATAATTACATTACCTAAAAAAGAGGTAATTTATAATTAAAAAGAAGAAAACAGAGCCACTTAAATCACGATCAATTGAAAGAAACTAGTATAAAATTATACGAATTAACAACAGAATGACGAACTTTCAATATGCGGAGAGAGACGTCTCGGTCGCCAAGTCGAACACTGTGAGATTGATCCAACTCAGTCTTCGTAGCTCCAATTCGCCTTTGCTGTGACTCGCTGACGTTTTGAGTTTGCTAGAGAGAGAGAGAGAAACAGAGTTCGAAAATAAGATAAAAAAGAGAAGTAAAGTTTGGTAGAGAAAATTCGAAAGCGCGTAGTATTTATAGCTCTGAACAATTCTGTTTCTTCCAGAGCTTTCTAATTATTTTCGAAATTACTTTTATACCCTTGTTTGTCTAAAAATATCTTCTACTTTTAAAGTGGGAGTGCAGAACATTGCCACTCACAGCCGTCCGATCTAATTTTGTTTAATCAAACGGCTGAAATCGAGGATCGCTTGTTTTGTAGTTATTCTTTTCTGAATAATCGGTCGCCTTGATAAGTGTGCCCTTGCTGGAAAGCCATCTGTTATATTTTTCTCTGTCATGGAAAAAATTAACGGCCAGGATCTGAAGTTGAGCGGTTAAGCTTTAACAGATGTGATTACCGCCTTTTTCAAAGAAAGTTAAGTTTTTTTTTTTTTCTAAGTAGAAACGAATTGGAAGCTGACGCGTGTTACTAAATTCGGTTTACGTTACTGTAATTTGACACCTGTCATATAAGCCCGACAGGCGGTGGGCTGAAGTTACGGAATCTGACGTGGAAGGATTATCATGATATTAATGTAATCCTCTCTTGGCATGATCTGTCAAATTTCTATTCGTACAATGAATTAAATATATATTTTAATTTGTACTTATCCACTAAACGTGATACACAATGATTACATAGATTTTTGCCCAAAGAAAAAAGAGTCAAAAACTATATTATCTTCTTTTATTTTTTCGATAAGATTCTGTTGTCTTATTCTATATCATATATCATGGCATCTCAAATATCCTATCGTATATTATATAATAAGAATTAGCTTAATATCATGATTGTATCAAGCGACTTTATCACATTGTCAATTTTTTTTTAAAATTTTAAAAATATATATAATTTTTTTTTTCTATAATTTTTAAGTTGATAAAATATATCTTAAATTTTATTGTTACTAATTTTTATTTTTGATAAAGTAGCAGTTGTGTTTTTATAACAATTGCTTTTTTTATAATTCATGTAATTTTTACTTTTTTTTTTTTTTTTTTGTGAAGTTGTGAGAGATTTTAGAATTGGAAAAGGGATAATTAAATAGGTTAGAGACAAAGTTGCTTCATGCGATACAAATCTTAATTTGATTAGAATTCAATTACATTTGTTGTGCTTAATATGTTTCTATGCCGTTTCTTTAAGGATTATGTATTCAAATTAATTAAGTTTGAATTTAAGAGAAATTGAGTTGATCTAAAACTATTTAAAAATGCTAAAATCAATCAATTAAAAAAAAAAAAACCAAATTACTACACATAAAAATAAAATAGATATAATTTTTTTTTCTTATCTTTTTTTCCTACAATTTCTAAGTTGATAAAAATCTTAATTTAATTACAATCCAAATTCTTTTCTTCATCTATTTCTTCTTAATTTGATTACAATCCAAAATCTTCATCTTCATCTAATTTTTTTTTTCCCATTTAAATTATATTACTACACCTAATAGCTACAATTTTTTTTTTGGATTAAAAAAAATAGAAACATGATTATTTTTCACACCTCCACAAATTAAATTTGAATCCAAGAGAAATTGAGTTGAACTAAAACTTTACTAAGTCCACTCTACTCTACTATTTAAGAATGCTAAAATCAATCAATAAAAAACCAAACCAAATTTAAGTGAAGAAATTCGGAAGGAAGGATTTGGCTTTTTTGGTGAGAATAGCTATCTTCTTTATATATATATAGACGTGTGTGTGTGTGTGTGTGTTGCATTTCTATTTTTCTGTTAACATAGTTCAATTATTACTTAAATTCTCTGATTTTTGTTAATATTTTACATAATGCAACTCATCTCAATTATTTATTCATTTTTTGATTTGATGTTCTTAATTGATTGTGCAGATTATTTTTATCACTTATGGCAATATAAAAATGGCTAGACAAGTAATTTATATGTAAACTTTTACATTTACATTGCAATACAATTTTTGTTTCTCTTTATGCACTTTTATTTATCTATTTTTGAAATTATTTTGATTGTGGTACCCTTGAAGGTTTAGATATATATATATATATATATATATATATAGTTTATGGAATTTTTATTTTAGTCAAAATTTTATCACTGAATCTATTTGGGATGAAACTCATCTACCATATGAAATTAGGAGATTTATGTGAGAAGAGCTATCTTCATTTTTTTATGAGTATCTATTTTTCTATTAATGTAGTTCAATTATTGCTTAAATTATATGATTTTTTTAAAATTTTAGATAATGCAATTCATCTTGATTATTGATATTATTTTTTGATTTGGTGTTCTTAATTGATTATACAAATTATTTCCTCACTTATGGCAACATTAAAATGGCTATGATTGATAATTTATCAGTAAATATTTACATTGCAATCTAAATACTTATATTTTTTTCATTTATGAAATTTGTTTTTGGTCATATATACAAGAAATTTATATATGATTAGCACTTCTGCTACTATACATATTAGCAAGTGTAGTGCCCATGGGCCCAAAGCGTGTATTGGGCCGGCCCAAAGGCTCCCATAAGGAGGAAAGTCCAACCCAACATCATGAAATGGTTCGAGGACATAACAACTCCAGCCTACGAAGTCACGTGACAAAGAAAGGTGCCATGCATGAGCAGGACACCATGAAACATGACGTCCGAGGATGACCTTGTCCTCGGCCGAGGACAGTATTAGTGATCTGGTGGTTCAAGGACTCCCGTACTAAGGACCTTGTATGCAACAACTGAGAGAAGGAGGATAAGGGATAAAGGGAATTGACAGACAAATATCAAGGAAAAAGCTGCTACCACCGCATTGAAGGCACCTTACCTACCTCCCTGGCCGCATTAATGAGGAAGTGACGCCTGAACATTGAAATTCAACCTTACCCTCACTGCCAGAGACTTTAGTAAGAGGGGGTGATGTGACAAGTATCTAGAAAGGAACACCTGGACCACACGTGGAAGAAGAGGGAAAGAGGGACAAGCCTATAAAAGGCAGGGGACATTGCAGAAAGAAAGGAGGAGGGGTACTTGGAAGGAAATACAAAGGATTGTCCTTGGCATCAATATATAAAAATATATTTCATCCATGTATGAGAGGAAGGCCTGTGTTCTTTAATGGAATCCAACTCTTGTATTATCTACCGCTCAAAACCCTAGATTAGAAGCCCACTCTCTATAAATTCATTGTTTAGGGCTCATTAGGCTGGTCTGATAGGTCAACTTCGATCCAGCACGAATTGTGTCCTTACAGCAAGTATAATGGAAAGATTTTTAAGTACTACACACATGCACTTACACATATAATTAAATTACAATTTTACTACTAAGAGCTTTTAGAAATTTAAAACTTGCCAAAATTTTTAAATATATTTTATAATATCTTTTTTTTTTTTCCAAAAAAAACTTACACAATATACATTTTCCATGTAATTTAATTTTTAAAAATATTTTTACTATTTTATTTGTTATTAGATTTGATAATATTATCAAAAAATTTATATTTTAAAATTTATATATAATTTTTTTATTAAACCGTGCATCGCACGGGCATAATAGTAGTCTATATATATAAAACCGAAGCCTCTGAAACTCTCACAATATTCTACGCCAGCACAATATTTAAATAAAATTATCATATTGATTTAAATAAAATTATTTTTGTTAAGTAAAATTGAAACTTCTGAAACTCTCACAATTTTCCACATCAGCATAATATTTAAATAAAATTATTTTTGTTAGTCTAAACTTAACGAGGACTAAAACTCTATCTCTTTAACAAAATCCAACTTAAACTCAAACTCATCATTATCATTTTTTTAAACAAAATATTTTTCACATCAGCACAATATTTAAATAAAATTATCTTTTTTTTTTAAGTTGTTTAGTCCAAATTTAACAATGAGTGAAACTCTATCTCTCTAGCAAGTCCAACTTAAACTCAAACTCATCATTATCATTTTTTAAAACAAAATATTTTCCATGTTAGCACAATATCTAAATAAAATTATCATCTGTTAAAAAAAAAATTATTTTTGTTTATTCCAAATTTAACAAAGAGTGAAACTCTATCTGTCTAATAAGTCCAATTTAAACTCAAACTCAAATATTGATAATTTATCTCCAAATTTGCGAGGTTAATCATGAACACTATAAAAGTAAAGCAAACCCCAATATTTTTTTTAAAGCCGAGTAGAGGTATGAGCTCTTCTTATATTATTTTCTTTTCATCTACTTTGTTTAAAAAAAAAAAAAAATTATTCTATCGTTTTTTATATATTTTTTAAAAAGTAATTTTCGTACATGAACTACCAAACTCTCTTTAGCTGTTTTTTGCAAAATAAAAAAGCTTGCGATAATTGAAATAGTTCTTTTGAATGTAACCCCATCTTTCTCTATTGTTTAGTCATATATATTTTGTTTTATTTCAATAATTTTTAAGCCGTGAATCATCTGATTCTTTAATATTTTTTTGTCTTTCAGAAGTTTTAATATTTGAATTTTTGAGTTATTTTTTTGTAGTATCTGAAATTATCTGACAAATTTTTTGTAAGCTATTGCATGTTTAAGCAAAGACTTCTTTATCAAATTATAATACAAATTGAAGTCACACAAGAGTAAATCATGCAAGGGTGTAGTTTCTAAAATTTTTTATAAAATTATTTCAGTCTACTTCACAAATAGGTAGGTTAAAACCGAAGCCTCTATTGGTACCACAATTTTCTAGTTAGTACAACACAATATTTTAACAATTAAAATAAAATTAAAAACACTATTTTTCTCTCCAAAACCCTGATACTTATCTTTTTTTTTTTTGTGTGTGGATAAAACCCAATATTTTAAGCTGTATTTAATCTAAAGATGATTATTCTTAAAAAAAATCTGCAACATTAGATAACAACAAAAAATTAAATATAAATCACTATATGCCACACCCACACATACCATTATGTCCTGGTGCTATTCAAACTCATAAATTTATTTGGGACTTTAATTCTATCGTTTAATTTTTTTAAAATAATATAATTTCCTATCATATATATATATATATATATATAGAGTTGGGCTCAAGTCACACCTGGTGTAACTCTAAGCAATGTTACACCACCCAATAACTTGTTATTGAATTAATATTTTAAAAAATCAAACCCTTGAATTACATGTTCTATATATTATTAACATGCATTCCAACTTTCATATCAATTGGATGTTATTTACCATTTGATCTATAAACTCATCTTTTATGCATTATTTTAAACTACAAAAATTTAAATTTTAATAATTGATTGATGATATGACTATTAATCTTTTGATCACCTTGAAATTTTGCAAGCATGAAGAATATACGAAGATAATGTAATCTAACGGTGAATTTGTCAATATTTGCATTCAATTAAAGAAATATTGAGTGGTGTAACATTGCTTAGAATTACACCAGGTGTAACTTGAACCCAGTCCATATATATATATATATATATCAAGATAATTTACAATGATCTCTTTTTATTTATTATGCCAATTGATAAAAAGTTATTGCAATTTTTATAAAGAGTCCCTACTTATTATTATTACTTTTTTTTTTAATATTATTCTTTTATTATTTTTCATGTGAGAGGGAATCCTTTTACCCTATGTTACCAGGTACGATTGGTACTAGGAAACCGGCACTTTCATATAAAATGTGAAACTCATAAACCATAAGCAAATCAACGTAAAACTCAACAACAAACATTAAAAAAAAAACTATTTTTCATCCCAAAAACAAAGTTAATTAACTTTTTAAAACATTCTCCAAAAAAAAAAAAAAAAAAAAAACTTTTTAAAAATCCTACAACCATGCCACAAAAATGCGGAACTCAAAAACCCTAAGCAAACCAAAAGTCTTTGAATTAACATAAAACTCAACAACAAACATAAAACCCAAAAATCCAAAAACCCTACACTTATAATCCGGAAATGGGCGCAACATATTCTTTGTCGCTATGGGTTACAATTAGCTTAATTAGTAAAGTCTTTGATGGTTGTATAAGAAATCTGAGATTCAATCCTCACTTACATAAAAAACTGATGGGTTTCTTGGTCTGATGATAAAGAACTATCATCAGAAGTAGATGTTATATGTTGAAACTCTCTAAAAAAAAATTAAGATTGGAATTGAATTTTTATCATCCATTCAATGATTATTGTTATTCATTATTACCATTAAGTGTGCATTTGACTCCAAATTAAAAAGTTAACTTATTTTACTATTTAGCTTATTTTTGCTATTATTCATGGGCCTCACTACACTTTTGGTACTATTCAGGGATTCACTGTTTTAGTTCAGCTAACTTTTATCTTTATTTACAGTACTTTCAGTAAAAAAATTTCAGTTTCAACAAAATAAACAGATCCCAAACAGATTCTAAATCAAGATAATTTTTTTTTAGTATAGATGAGATTCCAATCTAAATTTCTTATTCAACAATAAAAAAGTTAAGTCTTTAATTCTTTTTATATAGGGGCAGCATTATGTTGAGTTCAAGGGGTTCAAATGAACCCCTTGAGCTGGAATGTTTTTTATAATATATAATATTTTTTATTTTTCCTCCTAAAATGAACATGTGAACACCTTGATCTTAAAATACTTTTTGTTAAGTTGAAATAAGGTTAAACATGATATTCTTAGCAATATCTTGATCTTCTTAAACAAGACCAACAACAAAAGTAAAAATTTGTTCATTTTAAACCTCAAATTTTTTTTTTTTGAAATAAACTGATAGAAAATTCTTAGTTTACATTATATTATCAATATAAGATACATTGTCTCTAAACAAATGTGTATTGTACATTTTTTTGCAAATTTGTATAATACTGTACACATTTGTTTAGTTTACAATGTAAACCTTATATTGATAGTACAATGTAAACATATAATTGTCTTAAACTAATAGATTAAAGTATTTTAAGTAGTAAGCTTAAAAAAAAAAAGTATTTTAAGTAGTACTAATCAAAGTTCACTTAATAAAAATAATTAATATGTTTATTGTATTAAGAAAAAAATATGTCAAATGAACTTATAATTTATTTTTTATTCTTTTGCTAGTACATACTATAGACAAATTTGTAATAAAAAACCTTCATAAAGCGCAAGATACTTCTCTTACCCAAAATACATCTTCTTGTTTTTTTTGAGAAAAATCTTCTTGTTAACTTTCTAAGAAAAAAAAAATCCTAGAGCCGCTACTATTTTTACACGACAGTTTGAATTAATTGGAACCAAAGTAGAGGAATTAATTGGAACCAATATAGAGCAAAAATGAGAGCCCTAAGTGTAATGTATTATAAACACAGTTTAAAATACTATTATTAGGAGCACTATATTTTTCAGCAAAAATATAACAAAATAAAAGGAGCAGCCTTCATGAACCATGATGTATGGGGATTTAATTACAACGAACTACGTGGCGCACGAAAAGCATTATTCGTGAAGTATGGGGCTTTACAATTAATTACGTGACGCATAAGCTGATAAGTTGTAACGGAATTTGGATTTGTCGATTCACTGGCCAAAAAGAGGGATAAACGGGAAAAGAAAAGGAAGATACAATATGTTAGAAGGGAATAGTTATCAGTTATTACTTGGACAAAAAAAAGGGTTATTACAAGTTTTGATCAATCTTGTGATGCAGACGTCTGAGGTGCCATATATGAGAAACTTCTTAAATTGATATATCATTTTATACAAATTAAAGGCTCGTTTGGTAAAGTTGTTTTAGTAATGTTGTTTTGTATTTTTGGGAAATACGTGTGGATGAAAAAGAATATAGAAATACGTGCAATGTTGTTTAAAAATTAAAAATTGTTGTTTAAGTTATAGTACCAAACACCCCCTAGTATGATGACAACTATATAGTAGGATTAATGAAGAAAAATGTGATGATAATAGAGAAAAGCAATACTGAACCACAATGGAATGTCAAGTTATTAACTTATTATACCAATTCCTAGCCAATAGATTCTAACAAAAAATAAATGGTTTACTTTTAAGTTATATTAATCTAAAAACTGAAGTGTAGTATTTATTTTTGTTGTGCTTTAGTTGAGCCACATTATTGACCATGTCACATCTTTTTTATCCTAAAATTTTTAAACAATATTAATATATAAATAAATAGTGCAACTTTACACATTCTTTAACTCATTAAATCCAACTCACTATTAACAACCTTACACATTCTTTAACTCATTAAATCCAACTCACCATTAATTTAGCCTTCTTCCAACTCTCAACTCTTCATTTTCCACTTCAAAACCGTTTCGCTCTCTTAAAGTTCAAACCCTTCAATTGCCACTCTTGTGATTAACTATATTATTCTTAACACTATAAATTTCTAGTTACTCTCTCTACCTCTGCAAAAGTTGTCAAAGTGGCATTAGATTTGGAAAGTCCCTTTGAGGTGTGTTATTTCCCTTCTTATTTTTTCTTTTCCTCCAACTTCGGTTTTTCCATTGGATTTCTAAAGTTTGTGGATGATATGCTTTTTTATGGATTGCCGACAATGTGATCACTTTGGGGCTATAGGTAGCTAAGATTGATTTGTCGGTTATGAGAAGGGTTTTCAAGAATTAAAATTATCTAAAACAACTTCTTACTTCATATTCAAGTTGTTAAATTTTTATTTTATATTTTTGTTTTACCCGTTCACTTTGTTTATCTTTGACATTTAAGTTTTCTTACATTTGATATTTGTTTAACTCTATGTAAAAAGAAAAAAAAAAAAAGGGAAAAAAAAAACCAAAGTTTAATGTATTTACCTCTGATAGTTTTGAAACAATAATAGAGTATACGTTGTAATTATACTCCAACTAGCTTGTAACCTCATGCATATACATGAATACACTTAAAAATATATAATACGATGCATAATATAATTCCTATATATATATATATATAATTTAAATACTATTGATAGTCGTTTTTATATTTTGTTAATTCTTTAAAAAATTTTGTAAGGATATTATTAGGTATAAAATGTAAATTGTCTACTTTTTTTTTTAAATTATTGTAAAATTTTTTTTTTTTACAATTCATATATTCTAAACTCTTTGGTTTTTGTACTTAATAACTTACTTGGATAAATATTTATGATGTGGTCCCACATTTGATTGTAAAATTAAAAAATAAAACTCTTTAAAAATAAATAATTTAGGACACATTGTGCAATATTGAAACTCTAATTTGGACTTCTAATTTGATTTTCTCTCCGCTTCACCTATTATTATATACTAGCATGTAACTCCATACAAACACATGGATACATTTAAAATTAAATAAAATTTTTATTATAAAATATAAATAATTTGTCAAATTATTATTTAAAAAAAAAAACATGTAACACATGCATTTATGCATATGTATAAATACATTTAAAATTAAACACAACTTTTATCATAAAATATAGATAATTAGTCAAATTATTATTTTTTAAATAAATATAATTAGTCACATATTGAAATTCTTACCTAAATTTAATACTACTGATGATCATTTTTTTTTTCTTCTAATTTTTAATAAGATAGAACTTGTAGTGATTTTTATTTTATTTATTTTTTAAGAAACATGTGGTGATTTTTATTGAGTATATGTAGTTATTTTTTTTTTTAAAAATTTTATAGTTCATTAATATTATATTCTTAGTATTTTGCACTCATTAACTCACTTGACACAAAGATAAAAAAAAACTTAAGAAGACACATGGCACATGCTTAAGTGGATAATTATGGTGTAGTCCCCACATAAATTTAGACACGTGTAAATTTGGATTGTAATTTCAAATTCTAATTCAATTTTCTCTAAGTTTTACCTATTAATATATATATATATATATATGTATGTATGTGTGTGTGTGTGTGTGTGTGTGTGTGTGTGTGTGTGTGTAGGGATACAATTTGTACATAAGCCCAAAAGACGAAGGAAATAGGCTCAAAGAGCCCAATACAATGAATTTATAGAGAGTAAGTTTAAAATCTAGATTTTAATGAGTTTGTATATCAATTATAATGGGCTAAGATAATAATAGAATAAAGATGAAACAATTTTATATAAGGTAAATCGTCCTGGAACCCAATATGAGGAGGCTAGTTCTTCTCTATATATCTCATTTAATGACAAATTACAAATATTGTTCCTCAGTTTATAGTGTTTTTCTCTCATTCTTCTTCGATCCCCTTATCCTAAGGGTTTCCTCTCCCTTTTATACTATCCTTCCTTCTCTCTTTACCCTTCACATATGGATTAGATTGTTGGTCTGGATACTTGTCTCATCAGCACCTCCCTGAAGTCATTGGAAGTAGCTGTAAGGCTAAATACTGCTGCTCAGGTATCACTTCCTCATTAATGCGACCAGAGAGTTAGCTACAGAGTATTTAATATGGTGGTAGCAGCTTTATCTTAGATATTTTAGAACTTCTCTCTATCTTGTGTTTCTGTGATTCTTATCCGTATCAATAGAATCTACTAGGACGTTGCCCTAGATGGCAGGCCACCCCTTCGGACCTCGGCTTTGCTTAGCTGAGGAGACAGTCATCCTCGGACCACCCGTAGGGATCCTTATGATCAAAACTAGCCTCTTTTCTTATTAACGTGAACTTCCCTAATAATGTGCATCTCTCCCCGAACTACTTCATGTCCTCGGATTGGGCTCCCGCCCATTATACACATGGGTATATATATATTTTGCTGAGCTTAACACCCCTACAATATAGATGACTTATAAATTTGAATTTTTTTAATTATATGATTATGTTTTTTATGGTTTATTATATTGGACTTCTCGTTTTCTACACTAAATTAACTAATTTGGCACAAAAATTTAAAAATTTAGATTAGATGAGACATGTGGCGCAAAATTAAACTCTAATTGATCATGAAGTTCAATTTTTACACTAAATTAATTCTGCACAAAATTCTAAATTTAGATTAAATGAGACACATGACACAAAATTAGACTCTAATTGAATTTCAATTTGAAAATTAATTAGATTTTCTCTCTGCTTTATCTACTATTATATATATAGATTACTGCTTTCATATTTTTTGATTCAATTGTTCTTTTTTGTTGTGGGACATTTCTCAATTTCTGTCTGGCTTCGACAAATACTATGTTTAACAAGCTTTTTCTTATTATATGCAGCACATAATTGTTTGATCTTATAGTCCAATAGACCAAAAAAAAAAAAAAAAAAAAAAAAGACTACCTCAAAAATTTGGTCATGAGGAAATAGAAAATCTCAAAATATGATTGGGGGTTAATTTTTTAACCGACTTTGATAATGCTAAATGTGGAGTTTGGTTTTTGCAGGGTTTAGGATTATTGACCTAGATACATGAGAGTTTGACAATGAAGGTTTCTTAGGTGGCCAGAGACATTTTTAAGGAACTTTAAGAGAAGAAGAATTTTTTTTTTTTCAAAACTTCTATAATTATATATAGTATAGATATGTCTAGACATTGTTTTTGGTTTTTGAATCTTCATTGATTTCATAATTTAGTCATTAAAAAAAACCCAAAATAATAGAACGTAAATGGATCATACTTTCAAAATAGTTAAATTTTTAAGGGAAACAAATTATTTTCAATAATTTTTAGAGAATAAATTATACACTGTATTATATTACAAAATAATTATATATTTTCACACATCGCAAGGGTATGCGACTAGTAACTTATAAATTACAAATCACCAAGAGTTCAACCTGCTATCAATTTTTAATCTTTTCAAGAAATCCAAGATTCAAATTCTTCATTTTTTAATATTTTCAAGACATCTAAAATTCAAATTCTTCGGTTACAATATTTTTATTGTACCTGTCAAAGTTTTCAAATTTACCTTACAAATCAGGTATATATATTTTTAGGGCATGTGCAAATTGAAGATGAAAAATATATTACCAGTCAAACAACATAACAACACCCTTTTTTTTTTAAGAAAAAAAACCCATGTTATGTGGCATAGTTTCCTTGCAAGAAACTTTGAACAAGCTCTTCACATTTCTAGCTCCTAACTTTTTGGTTTCGGAGAAAATTCCACTCTTGACCAGAAAATTTAGCCTCATTATTGTGAAAAGAGTTGCACCGGCAAAAGCTTTGCCATCAAAAACAGGAAACGACTAGCAAAAAAGAAAAAGAAGCCGCATTGTGGCTATTTTTGCTGTATAAATCTTGATCCCTTAATCTTTCTCAGACCCAGCAAGAGCTCTAAAATCTAAACCAATCAAACAAATAGAGAGAACTCCATCCCATATATGTTCACTGGAGTGTGACGAAGGAAAAGATTCACATTCTTCTGTCCTTCACTTTTCTCACACTCTTTTGCGTCAGCACTAGCAGTACTCAACAATTCCATATTCCCAACAATGCAGTCCTCACACAAGCTTCACACATCAAGCAATTAGACAGCTCCTGTATTACAGAGACAAGTTTGGCTCAAGAAATGAGCTTGCCTCAGTCCCACACTCCCTTGTTTTTGACAGCCCAAGACTCAAGAATGCCTACATTGCCCTCCATGCATGGAAACTAGCCATCATTTCAGATCCTCCGAATTTCACATCCAACTGCGTGGGATCCAATGTTTGCAAGGCGTGTTCTGCTCCAACGCTCTTGATGACCCTTCGATCCAAACTGTTGCTGGCATTGACCTAAATCATGCTGACATTGCTGGGTACCTCCCTGAAGAGCTTGGCCTCCTTTCAGATATTGCATTGTTTCATATCAACTCCAATAGGTTTTGTGGTACAGTCCCAAAGAGTTTCAAAAAACTAAAGCTTCTGTTCGAGCTTGATCTAAGTAACGATCACTTTGCTGGTAAATTCTCTTATGTTGTTCTTGGTTTGCCAAGCCTTAAATATCTCGACCTCCAATTCAATGAGTTCGAAGGTAAAATTTCTAAGCTCTCTTTGAAAAAGACCTTGATGCCATATTCATGAAACATAACAGGTTTGCCTTTGAACTCCCTGATACTTTTGGGAACTTACCGGTCTCCATTGTGGTTCTTGCGCACAATAGTTTCCAGGGGTGTGTACCTGCGAGTCTAGGTAACATGTCAAAGACTTTGAACGAAGTGATTCTTATAAATAATGGTTTAAGGGCATGCTTGCCTAAGGAAATTGGATTGCTGAAGAATGTCGCAGTGTTTGATGTTAGCTACAATAGTCTAGAGGGTGAATTGCCTGAGACAATTGGAGAAGTGGTGAGCTTGGAAGAGCTGAATGTGGCTCATAATATGCTCTCAGGGACTATACCTGACAGTGTGTGTTCGCTTCCGAGTTTGCGTAATTTTAGTTATGAGTATAATTATTTCACTGGTGAAACGCCTTTGTGTTTGGATTTGGAGGGTTTTGATGATACAAGGAATTGTTTGCAAAGATCAACATTAGAGTGCAAAATGTTTTTGTCTAGGCATGTCTTCAATTGTAGTGCTTTTAAATGTCATCCATTTGTTCCTTCTTTGCCTCCAACGTCACCATCACTGCCACCAATTTACTCACCTCCACCTCCTCCTTCAATGCCAGCACTGTCACCACTGCTGCCTTCACCACCACCTCCTCCTATATACTATGTTTGCTCTCCACCACCACCACCACCACCACCACCACCACCACCCATGTATTCTTCACCACCCCCTCCATCAAAATCACTGCCACCTCCGCCACCAATTTACTCACCTCCACTGCCACTACCATCACCACCTCTGCCTTCACCACCACCACCACCACCACCTCCCTTATATTCTTCCCCACCCCCTCCACCAAGTCCTTATAAGTCACCACCACCACCACCACATTCACCTACTCCGCCTCCACCTCCACCCACTTATTCTAACGCTTCTCCACCACCCCCCACCAAATTCACCGCCTTCATCTTCATGCATAGAAACTCCACCACCACCTAGTCCAACATATAATGGTCCAATGTCACCAATTATATGGGCACCCTAAGTGTCTCCACCACCACCACCACCACCACCACCACCATTCAAATTTTGATTTTTTTAAATGGATCTTTCTCCTTTCACCATCCCTTTTGAGTGAGAAATTTTTGATACATTTCAAATAGTTTCCATGGATTCTTCATGTAAACTCTCTTTGCATTTTCTCCTTTTGAACATGCCAAAGGAGATACAACAAGGTAGAAGAATGCGATTGCTAGTGCTAGAATTGTCAAAGAAGTGGTATGTGGTGAAGTTCGAGAGTAAGGAAAAGTATAGTGCTGAGAAAGAGGGGACTAAGGGAGAGTTCTTCCATATTATTTGAATTGTTGTGAATGTTTTTGAGTAGATAATAAGATGAAAGATGTAGTTAGGCGGATTACTCGCAGGGAATGTAATTACAAAGATGAGATTCATGTTAGCCATGACGGTTGTTGAATTGGAATTTTAGCAGGACTGCAGGTCTATTTTCCATTCAAATGCTGTTTCTTTTGTACCACAGTTTTGTTTCTTTGCTTTTACATCTAGAATAACAGTCAGATTCAGATTCATCCCTTTCTTGATGTGTGAGGGGGTAAAAATCCTGTTTGTTTTGTTTTGGATTTTGTTTTTTGAAGTAGATGTAGTGGGGGAGGTGAGGTTGATAAATAAAGTTTCCCGATCAAAGTCAAAGCCAATTGCAATCAGCAACAATTAGCATAATTTGTTCTCCCCTCCGTCTCTGAGGCAACTCTACCTAATTGGTTTAAAGGTTCATATCAATTAACATTTGATGCTGATCGAATCATTGCAGTTGTTGTAAGGGTCCATATGGGCAAGTTGGCGGCGGGGAACACATACATAATTGCAACCCAGTTAGTGTTGGTAACAGAAGTGCTAGCAGTTTGAGAGGACATTTGCTTGCTAACTAGCATCATGTTTGTGATGCATGGGGCTTTCACACAATAAAGTAATGATATATATGATGGTGCCACATTGTTCTAGAATAAAACGTAATGTAGTAATTTGTAGCCTATAGTTCAGAAGAAAGGAATATACCAAGAAAAAGAAATAGTATGAAATTTATTAGAAATGAAATTGTGTGATACATATGTGGTATCATTCCAATGTTAAAAATGTTTCCCCCAAAGAAAACTACAATAAATTAATACTTACAACGTGAAAATGATATAATCAAGGGCCTTCTAAATACATTCTTCTAGGAAAAAATTTGCTTGCTTCTGCAGGGTAGTTAGACTTCCAAATCACATCTTTGTGGCTCAACAGCCTGCAACCTGCACAGAATTTTATGTACTTTTATTCAAAATCCAAATTCAAGGTCAAACCATCCACATATGAATGGAAAAATGTGTTGAGAAATAATTTCTGTGAAGAAAAAAGACTTCCAATGGCCATGAGCTAGGGGTTTTAAGTATCCTGGCAAAGTTTGTTTAATAACTGAGCAGGTTGAAGTGTGTTGTCAAGTCTAACTTCCACAAGGTCCTTCCTTTAAAATGCTTCTAAAATGTCATGTAAATAAGTCTTGCTCAGTACCATCTAATAGTAGAACGAGGTACAAACGAGAACTAGCTTAGGATTCTGGAGTTGGATTCACATTTTCCTTTTTCAGTAATTCGAAGATGATCATTTTGAGTCGTGCCTTCTCCAAGTTCTTACCTGACGCTATGTTTCCAGGTCCTTTTTTTTGGTGCTTTGACCCAAAGCAATAGCTTCTACCTAGCTTAAGGATACGATGTCTGCGCTCCAGCTGTTCCTTTTTGCTATTTTTGGGGCTTCTCATTCTTCTTTGGTGACTGCAGTAGGGATCGGAGGTCTTTGGCTGCTAAAAGGGAGAGTTTTTAACTTTTTCTCTCTTGGGTGGATGTGGACTCCAAAAGTAGATCCTTGTTGCCACAAGTTTCATGATCTAATCCTCTAGGGCGAGGGCGACCCTTGACCCTAACCCGCAAGCATAGATGGATAGGAAACAAGCACCTGGAGAAAGGAAGGGCCACAGTAACCGAGGTTGAATAAATACAAGCCCGCCACTGCTCTTTCCGTTTCACCTAGAAATGCATACAGTGAAAGCTGCAACGAGGAATAGCAGCCTTTCCGAGTAGAGAGTAGAGAGTGGGTCTTTCCTTGCCTCTGAAATGACAGGTATGCAGTCTGATGTCCCTGTTAATTTGTCCCCTTCCTTGATAGCTTCTCCAAAAGTATGAAAAGCTGGAGGAGTTTGTACCATCCATTTCATTGTAATTGGATTTTGTTCATTCTTCACAATTTCTCCATGTGATGCAGCAGATCCACCAGTGCACAAAGTGCCCAATTTTGCAGGGTGTGGGAGAGGTGATTGGTAGCCAACCTTAGCCCAAATTTTTTCAAGAGATGCTGATTCCCTGACTTGGTCAGTTACCAAAATTAAAGATGACCAACCATGGAATCTGCCTTGATGTTTACTGCAGTCAGAAAGTCAAGAAGCTACAGTTCACCAAGAAAATTGAGCAAAAGAGAAAAAGATAGGAGAATGCATAAGCTGAGAAGATATGAAACACATTTACATATATGGAAGAGAATTTTCATTTTTTAAGTGAAAAGTAAAACACACCCTGTGGGTTTTGAACTCAAGATCACACTCTCCACGCTGTACTTACCTGGGGAGGAGGTTCAATTTGAGCTTTCATTAAGGCAGCAAGAGGTACCTTCACAAGCAGAGAGTCAGACCTTCATGAAGCCAAATTCTCATATAATCAAACCATGCTGATTTTATCTGACTTGTTTCGAAGTGAAATGTGGGCTGATCAAAGAACAGAAATGTCACAACCCTATCTAAAACGTTTGGCATATAAGCAGAAAAGCTTCAGCCCAAACATGGATGCTCAATCACCTGTTCAATGGTCTGCTCAATGAAGACGTGGAAAAAGCAGAACATTATCTGCCAGTTGAGAATTAATTTCAGCAGGTAATGGCTGGAGTAACCCATTATTAGACAAGTCTTCCAAACCTTTGATGTCCTGTTGCAAGCGGGTTGCATGTAAAATGGCATGCTCTAGAACTAGAGGATCATCTGGGGGGTTCTGCAGAAGGGAAACCAAGGTCTGCCGATAAACTTGAGCAGCCAATAATGGTCTTGCAACCTGCCGATTTTTACATAAAACTGCCACCTTGATAACATGCTTACAGAGATTTCCCACTCTTGACCAGGGGCAATCACAGAGGGAGAATTCTGAACCAGGATTCCAAACTGTATATGCCAGGCTTCTATCTGTTTGAGAGATGACTTTTGCAAGCTCAAGATTTTGCTCGTCCAGTATCACATCAACATCAGCGATGTGTACAGCATGAAACCAAGCATTGGTTAAGAAAGATTTGTCCCTCAAATTTTCAAAATACCCAGTCTCCACACTGTATTGGTCTAACCAAAATGAGGAGTGAAATTCAGTTGTCAAAAAGTGGATCAACCAGTCAACTCTTGCCCAGGAATTGGCATGTTGCTCATTATAAAGCTTAGATTTTAACCTAAGGTGATACGACTCAATTGCAGCATGGGGCTCTGGACTGGCGACAGGAAGAGACCTTACACCATTAACCCACAGCTCTACAAAACAAGAAAGCACATCAAGATCAGATTTTGTGTGTAACAGCTCAGTAGCTCACAATTTTCGGGGTCCAGGATCCTGCTTTATTATTAAAGAAGAAACATCAAACATTATAACATTAACCTCATTGATTGAATTTTATATATTTGAAGTTTGAATACTAATAGTAGTTAAATTGGGCATCCATGTTAGTAAGGTGAATCTTAAAAAGGATTATGAATGCCATTTACCATGACATTGTCAGAGTTGGAAAGACAAATTTAATCAGTAATGTGATGATCCTCTACACCTAGGTCTTCCCATTCTTCATCTGACTTTTGTTCTTAGCATTTAAACCAAATGACTCTATGAAAATACGTCAATAGTTCCACATGTTACAGGTAAAAGTACAGAGAAGAACAAGAAGAAGAAGGTTCTAGCCCTATGACAGTGAAGAAATCCTTCCAAATAATAAAAATTCAAGCTTATATGGGAAAATACCTATGGTTGGCAACCACCGGATCTTGAAATAATTCATAAAGGCACATTGATCAACAAATACTTGCATAAACTCTTCAATCGCATCCATAGCATTTGGCCCATTTCTTGTGCAATATAAAATCCAGCCTAAATGCTTAAACATTTCTCGCTGTACATCAAAGTTACAGCATTTTTTTAAAATACTTATCATCCAAGCACGGCGAATATGCCAGACACATAATAGGACTCGGCATTGGAAAACCTCTCTGCAAATAAGCATAATCACAGCACTCACATTACTTTTTTTATTATCAAAACTATTACTAAAGCTGGAAGACCACACTTATAATTTACCTTATCATGGAAACCTCAAAAGAAGGATCATCCACTAAGAAGGCATTGAGTCTCCATCTGGGGTCCTTGGTATGGACTCTTTCAGCAAGTAATCCAATCCATTTATGGACATCTTGACCAACAAAAGATGAGGTAATGACCCAAGCAACTGGAATTGCATTGTGGGTTGAGTCAAAAACAAGTAAAGTACAGACGGGATACTGTTCAGAGAGACAAAAAGAAAAAGAAAATTTAAGTATATTGTAGTACACAATCAAACTCAATAACCTTAGGCATGAAGAAGTTAATAGCTGTTTATACATCGAAACACGGTAAACTCCTTCCTTCCTAAACTGCTTCTTGAGAAAACTCCCTGTGCAAGATGTTAGGTGCAAGCACATAACTATCCAGTGGTATTAATTTTCTAATTACGGGTTACATCACTATAACCAGGTTTAGCATAATAGTTCAAATAGATACCAAATCCTTGACATGTATTCATTTCTCTCAGATTCCTTAATATATCATTAATATTATTCAAAAATGGTGTTACTTTTTCTTGGGGCACTAAGGCCAGACTAACAACCACTATATTTAAGTTCCCCAATATCTTAAGTAATAATGTAGCTAACAATTATCTCAATGTCCTGCCCTGAAGATCGTGCTCTTTTTTTTTTTGACAGGACAACAAACAGAAAAACTTATTATCCCATGCCCAAAGATTAAAAGAGAGTACACTACCTTAAGCTTCTTCAAGCCAAATGTTGAATGAGAAGCTATCGAACCATTATGTCCATAAAGGAGCATCTGTTGCAGCTGCCAGTCTGTCTGGATCCCCAAGATAAATGGTTCTGAACCAGAATTTTCCTGAAAGTAGAAAACATGCTTTTGATGGCGTTGAACCCACACCCTTATACTGCATTCATCACTTGCATGTAACTCATGTGAAGAATTACGAATAAGCCTTTCCATGTTACGAACATCATTTCGAGTGAGAAAATCATCACGATTGTGGGGTCCACCGTGCCCCTGCACCACCTCCATATGATGCTGAATTACAGTGTCCAAAGATATTCCGACATAAAGCATAGACATCACTTTCTGCCGTAACTCTTCTGAGATTCGTGGAGCATACATAGCTCGTGTCCCTACAGCATCCTGATCAAGTATCCCATGACATGGGGCCCCTGTTTTATCTACATGCTTTCTTTGATTATAGATGATGAGGGCTAGGAGGGGGCGGGTATATAATCGTTTTACAGTAAAATGGCAAAGGCAGCCTCTCATCATGTGACGCCTCCCTGGCCTGCTCCCTTTCCCTGATGCAGGCTTAATGTTTGAGCCATCTCCCATCCCGGACTCACTGTCTCGGTAGTCTTCGGGACCATAAGAACACCAGTATCTGAAGAATCACCATAACAGATAATGTTAGTTCAATGTAACTTAGAATAGATTGTTTAAATGCATTCCCTTTTTAATATTTAAAAAAGAATAATAATAATAATTATGTTATGTGAAAACTTTTATCTACTGGAATACTGTTTTGTTGAAGACAATAAAGTTAACAGCTGATGTTTACCGGAAAATAAATACCTATAATTAAACATTTAAGGGTAAAAAAAAAACTGCATTTTAAGAAATTTTTTGCTGAAAAATTTTACACAAAACATAACAATAATGAGCATAGTCTTAAAGCTTTTTTTTTTTTGGGGGGGGGGGGGGGGTGTGGGTTGAAGGAAGAAGAAAAGTTAGAAAAAATCATCCAATCAGCACCTAGAGGATTGAAATTTACATGGACAACATACAATGTGTATTCGAGATAGCCATCGACCCTTGGTTTGCTGATGCTCCCCTCAGGTCTCTTCCTTCTTGACTCAATGCGGAAACTAGCGGGACATTCAGCATTAGAAGATTCTCCTTTTACAAAATCGTCCACTCTAGCAAAAGGAATGAGAGCAATATCATCACCACCTTGGCGACCACCTTCTACTTTTACCCATTTCATCTGAGCAGCAGAAAACTCAGCACAAGGAGGATCTTGCACTGGAAGGCTTAGGATATCCTCCATTCTTGGCATCTACAAAACAAAATGAAAATATGAGTGACAATCCAAAATATGACAGGTCATGGAAAGACACTCCGAGCATCAAAGAGTATCAAGCACATGAGTGGACATAATCAGAGATTTAAAATAGGAAAATGCATCAAATAAATAAAGAGAAGGGAGGAGTAGATGTTTCAATAACTACATAATATACTTCTCAATGCCATTCTTAAACATTTTACTTTTTGGGTCAACCAAACAATGAAAACCATGAAGAAAGAAATCAATGAGGTTCTCAGTGCATAAAGACAAATATCAGAATACTAACGCCAAAAGTTGCTTTCAACTATTTACTCAAACACAATGCAAAAGCAAATTGTATCTAAAATTTTCACCTTGAAGGCTTGAACAGTTTGAACCTATCATTTAGTCTCGAATTATGTTGAAACAAAGAGCATAAATGCGTAATGTGAACAAACAAAAAGTCAAACTGTGAAATGGGATACTTGTCATTAAACAACATAATGCTCTCTATAGCAAATTGACATGGTTAGAAGCCAATGAAAACAATGACAGGATTATGAAGGTTGTCATGTTAACTTCGAGAATGAAACTAAGGAAATTCTACTGTTCAATAAAACTCTTGAAAAATCTCAGTCTAAACTGTATAATTATCAAATTCAATCAAAATCTAATTTACAAATGCTTTGGCTTGGCTATTTATAAGTGCCAAGTTGAGAAGCCTTATGCTAAAATTACTTTGCAACAGACTCTAAATGTGCCAAGAGCCTTGTAGCTCAACTGACACCTCCTAGTGTTTCCAATGGAGACGTCCAAGATTCAAATCCACCCATTACAATATGTTACAAAAGACAAATTTGATGAATTGTTAAAAGGGCCTAAGGACATTGGTTTAGGAACCACTTTTAGAAATTGTTTATGGAAAAAGAAAAAAAGTAACTCTTATCCACTACTTTTTATATTTCCCATGAAAGTGGTATTAAAACTTACTTAAAAGGTCTTAAAATGGTCCATTAAAAATGCCATAAAACTTTGTGATCCAGTGCTACATGCACTCAATGTTACATCTTGTACTTCCTTTTTTTAACAAATTCCCTAAATAACAAAAATTTTCATTTATTTTGTTTGCTATTAGTAACCTCTCAAAATTGAGACTGAAGAATTGAAGGAGCTAGTAAGAAGACCACTACTTCCTAAGCTTTCACATATATAATCAGATAATAAGACCCCCCCCCCCCCCAAAAAAAAGAAGAAAGACTAAACAAGAAGATAGAATTTACCTTTGCTTCCTGGCCCTTCATGTTCCTTCAACTGCTATAAACTTTAAACCTTGGAATCCTGCACACAATCAAGAAAATGAAATCCCAATTTTTTTCCAATTACCACAAAAGGACCAGAAAATCAGAAAGTGAGAGAAATTGAAACGGGAATTACCTTTTCTTTTTTGGAGTTTATGATTTCAACGAAAGTGGCATGAACTAGTGTGTAATTTCTAATTCAGAAAGGAAGAGGGTTTCGAGTTTCGATAATTTTGTGGAGTTCAGCTCACTCTGTGATCAGGACACAACTAGTGATAATGAAACCACCTCGAATTGACCAAAGTCCGCACCAGGTTGTCGCCTGGTCGGTACTGTCTCTGGGCTTGAAATTTCGGCTAGTTTAAGCTGGGAGATTGGACTTTCAAAGCTACTTGCACTAGACTCGGGCTTATAGTAAGCCCATCCCATTTAGGCCGGTGAGATTAGTTATTTTAGAATTTTTTTTCCCGAAATTTGAATGCCGAATAATAATATGATGATGAATGTTTGTTAATCTATACTTATTAGCTATAACAGGATTTCCCTAAGTTTCTCAAAAAAAAAAAAGGCTCTCTTTATACTGGACTTTTATGTGGTTCAGAGGTACCTTTAAACCTTAAGTTTAAGGAAAAAAACTTGAGCACAACTTGGTAAAATATATCTTAAACTCCACCTAATATTCCTACAAAATAGGACATTCTCTCACTAATCTATGCCTTCAAAACAAACTTATTCAATTTTTTTTTTAAAAAAAAGAAAATAATGACATGACAAAAAAAAAAAAAAAGTTTCATGTCATGTGCAAAACGCGTGTAATGAGGCTAGTATTATAATAACTAGCATGTAACTCCATGTAAACGCATGGATGCATTTAAAATTAAAGAAATTTTTTATTATAAATATATTAATAATTAGTCAAATTATTTCTTTTAAGCATGTAACACATGCATTCATGCATATATATAGATATATTTAAAATTAAACACAATTTTTATCGTTAAATATAGATAATTGGTCAAATTATTATTTTTTTTAAAAATTAAATGTAATTAGTCACATATTGAAATTCTTACCTAAATTTAATACTACTTATGATCATTTTTTTTTATATTTTTAATAAAATAGAACTTGTGGTAATTTTTGTTATGTGATGATTTTTATTTTATTTATTTTTTGAGAAACATATAGTGATTTTTTTTTTTACTGTGGTGATTTTTATTGAGTATATATGATTGTTTTTATTTTTATTTTTATTTTATAGTTCATTAATATTTTATTCTTAGTATTTTGCACTCATTAACCCACTTGACACAAAGATCAAAAAACTTAAGTAGACACATGACACAAGCTTAAGTGGATAATTATGGTGTAATTCCCACATAAATTTAGACACATGATGCAAAATTGGATTATAATTTTTCCAATTCAATTTTCTCTTAGTATTTTGCACTCATTAACCCACTTGACACAAAAATTAATAAACTTAAGTAGACACATGACATAAGCTTAAGTGGATAATTATAGTATAGTTCCCACATAAATTTAGACACATGACGTAAAATTGGATTATAATTTCAAATTCCAATTCAATTTTCTCTAAATTTTACTTATTAATATAGATAGATAGATAGATAACTTATAAATTTGAATTTTTTTTAGTTATATGATTATGTTTTTTATGGTTTATTATATTGGATTTCTCGTTTTTTACACAAAATTAACTAATTTGACACAAAAATTTAAAAATTTAGATTAGATGAGACACGTGGCCCAAAATTAAACTCTAATTGAAATTCAATTTTTATACTTGGTACAAAATTCTAAAATTTAGATTAGATGAGACATATACCGAAAAATTAGACTCTAATTGAATTTCAATTGAAAATTTAATTGGATTTTCTTTCTGTTTTACTTATTATTATATACATATAGATTTGTTGGAGTCAAGAGTCTTTTAACCCAATTAGAACTTTTTGTTGTTGTCTAAGCAACTTTTTTTTTTTTTTTTTTTTTTCATTTTGTTGAATTTTTATTTTTATTTTTTTATAAATGTTGGTCGATATATGCTATGGACTTGTCAATGAATTAGCATGGCATTTAGGGCTCCTTTTTTTTTTTTTTTTTTTTTTGGTACAAAGATTTTGTGTGTGTGTGTGTGTGTTCTGTTAACTACAATGTGTAGTATTATCAAATTTTTACTTATTTGTATAGCGCTTATTAAACTTTGCACTAAAAGTTAGTTTATTTTTAAAAAGTTAAAAGTTAAAGATGTTACCATAAATTTTATTTAAACTACCTATAAATGGAGACTAGCACACCATGCATGCATTGTGAAAATATAAACATGAACTGCAGGTTTAGATGACTTCATTAGATGACTTCAACTATCTTCAAAGACTTTAGATGACTGCATAGGCAGCAATTAACTATCTTCAAGAGTACTTACAAGCTTCAACAATTCCAACAGCAGTAATGATAAAAGCATAATATATAAGCACTGATGGGACACTATTTCAAAGCATAAATCTTCTAACTTGTGTACGTAGGAGCAGTGACTATCTCATAAGCAGAAGAGACAAAAGAATCCACAAAATTGAATAATTTGAAGCAATATTTGTAACTTTGAGAACACTTGATTTCTCAAAGGAAGTGAGGTATATAGGCAGGATATATATATTATCCTCGAAGGGGTTACCACTAATGCAAGAGATATGGATCGGTCCAGTGTGGGACAGAAAATTGAAAGAAACAAAAAAAGGTGTCTGAAACTTTCAGATTTTATGTTGTCTCTCATCTCAGATATGAAGATTTGGTAACCAAGTGGGTCACAAATGTTATGTGATTCAAGTTTATACTTCTTTTCTTTGATAGAGTTGGTCCACCAATCTTTTATATATAGTATTCACTTATTGAATTATTATAGGAATAACTTAACTGTTGTATCAAAAAAATAAAACTTAATATAACTGTTACAACTTACTAGGGATATTTTATTCATGATAGACTTAGAGACAGTAATGCACTGTGCATGGTTGGAGGAAGAACTAGATTTTGCCATAAGACAGCTAAGCATGGATGTACAGAATACCAATGAATAATACCCTATCGTTTTTGTAATTAAATATATAAAAAAAAAAAAAAAAACAAGTTGATAAACGAATAGCAATTAAGAATAAAAAATGTTTGATTGATCGTTACATCTTGAATATATATAGTATAATAGTATTCTCATAGCACCCACTACACTAGTTTCTTATAAGGGAAAAAGAGAGTTGTGCATTAAGTTTATATTCAAAAAATTAAGAACAAGACGTGCAAACTATGTTGATAACTTAATTAAGTATAAAATATAGTTGCGAAAAAATCATTTTGTATTGAACCCACTATTAAACTTGTGGGACACAAAAATTTAATAAGGTAATAGTGACACGTGTCATATTCGAGGCCGAGAAAGCCGATGCAGTTCCGAGGGGACCATACCCTCTGATGACAAGGTCGGGGAGGCGAGCCTTGGTCATGTCAATGGCACATTACTAGAGGAGGTCACACTGTAGAGGAAGAGCTTTAAAGAGGGGTTAGTCCTAACGTGTCTGAAGGGATGATAGTTGCCACCACATTTAATGCACCCCACCAAACCCCCTGGTTGCATTTATGTGAAGAAGACCTCTGAACAGTGCTGTCTTAGTTGTCGCAACTCATAGAAGATTTGGGAAGGTGTTTGATGAGACAAGCACTCGAGTAGTGGCCTACATGATCAACAAATGGAGGGTCAAGATTAGCTGAAAAATGCTATATAATGTAAGAGATCATCCTGAAATGGAGGGGGATGGGAGAATCCCAGAGTAGAGGGAAAAACATTGTAGTAAATCGTTCTTAAGATCAGTCTATTATAAGTATTTGTCATCGGACCTTGGCCATGGACTAATATTCTTCACTGTTCCTTGTATTTTTCTTCTTCTTCAATTGTGTTAGGTTATTTGATTCATGTTCCCACCTCTACAAATTCATTGTATTACGTCAACTCATTCTTGGCACTTACAATTGGCACCGTCTGTGGAAATTTCACTTAATCTACACACCTTTAAGGAGAATGCCAAAGGATGTCCAGCAATGAAGGATTTGTGAGTTCTCATTCTGGGCGGTAGAACCAGTTTGTAAACCTGGAAATCTGTCAGGACCGTGAGTTAGCTAGGTCTGAGTTTAGGAGTTGGAGACTAGCCCGTTCCAGTCAACGTAGCCACAGTTATTCGAGATCATGAAGCCATCTCTCAAATGAGACCGTTGGCCTAAGATGGGAGGTGAACCATCTATGCAGGTGAATGAGGCAAAACTAGAGAAATCGATGGAGTAGAATTCTCATTGCGAGCTCGAGCTCTAGTTTAGAGCTAGAACAGGGTAGGTGTATGAGAAGTAGGATGCCTCCCAGCAAAATGGAAACTAATTCTTTTGAAGATTCGCATAGAGAAAGGTGGCACCACAGGCAGCACAGACCCATCCCTCGGGGAGATAGGGGTAGGGACGCCATGAGCAAGGCCCTTTCCCAGATATCCAAGTCACCCTTCACGAGGCAGATTAAGAGGGCTGAGCTGCCCAAACGCTTCGCGCAACCCACCTTTACCGTTTACAATGGGAGGACTGACCTTATAGAACATGTTAGCCACTTCAATTAGAAGATGGCCATATACACTAGAAACAAGACTTTGATGTGCAAGGTGTTTCCTTCCAGCCTCGGCCCAGTGGTAATGAGATGGTTCGATGGACTACGTGAAAGGTCTTTTAATTCCTACAAGGAACTCACCAGAGCTTTTGGTGTAAGGTTTGTTATGTGCAGTAGGGTGCCAAGGACATTGGACTCCCTGCTAGCGTTGTTGATAAGAGAGGGAGAAACCTTGAAGACCTACTTAGGTATTGGGAACTGTACAATGAATTGGATAGGGACTTTGAGGACGTTGCGGTACGCACTTTCAAGAGCGGGCTACCCACAAAATCTGACCTATGGGAGTCCTTCACCACAAGACCTACTCGGATCATGAAACGGTTGATGGATAGACTAGCATAAAAGGCTAGAATATGACTGAGCACAAATTAAGGGAAAGGCAAAGGGCCTCCACGACTGAAAGGATAACCGCTTCAGTAAGACGGGGGGAAATTGGCCCAAGGAAAACGTCCGTAATTAGGGACAGCTAAGCGAGGTCCAACCGATCAACTTGGTGTTTAGGGTCCTAATCCACCAAATACTGCAGAAGCTCCAGAACGAGCCTTACTTCACTTGGCCACACAAGATGGGTGGAGACCCGACCCAAATAAAGCAGTTAGTGTATTGCTAGAATCACAGGAAAAAGGGCATACCACTAAGGAGTGCAAAACCCTGCGGTCGTACTTGAATCGTCTGCTTAGGGAAGGAAAGCTAGGAGAGTTTGCGAACAAAACCTTGGCACAAAGAGGAGCCCTACATCAGGGATACCAGGGAGGGTAAGCACCACGGCCCACCTTGGGGACTATTCATTTTATCCTCGCCGAACCTGAACAGACGCCGGCCATGTCAATAAGGGTGATGTCCATATCTCCCCCCGTTACCAACTTTAGTTAAGAAGACCTCTACAAGAGGGCTAGGACAGGACCCAGTCTGGTCATGGGTTTTTTTGATGAAGACCTTGTTGGCACTGCCCAATCCCATGTTAACGCTCTGATTGTCACAATGCATATTAGAGGGCTTTGACGTGCACAGGGTGATGGTTGACGGGGGAAGTAGGGATGAAATCATGTTCCTCGATCTGTTTAGAGGATTGAGGCTAAAAGAGATAGACCTGGAGAGTTACGGAGCCCCACTCATGGGATTCGATGGGAAAATGGTGATCCTAAAGGGAAGAATCAAGCTACAGGCCCAAGTAGAGAAGGGGGAGGTGTTGGTGGACGGGTATTAACCATACACAGCTATTCTTGCTCGGCCGTGGCTACATGCTCTCGGAGCGGTATCATCCACTCTGCACCAAAAGTTGAAATTCTCAATTGAAGGTCAGATAGGAGAGATACGAGGATGCCAGGCCTCGACGAGACAATGCCTCATTACAACAATCAACCATCAAACCCCTCCGGAAGGAATGGATGAGGCACCACCAAAGTTATAGCTATTAATGCTTATTGCGGCCAAGGCAGAGGACGATAGGGTTGAAGCAGTAGAGACTTGTAAGAGCCTCAACAAGGTGGCTATTAGGAGCAATCTCGACAAATACTTTCAGGTAGGAGCACATCTATCACTGGCAGAAAGGGATGAGTTTGTGGCTTTCCTCAAGTAGCATATTGATGTGTTTGCCTGGGATCCATACAAGGCGCCAAGGATTGATCCTGACTTCATATGCCATCAATTGAACGTGGATCCTGAAACTCGGCCAAAGAAACATCGAACTCAGAGATCCTCCGATGAGCATTCCAATGTAGTAAAAGAAGAAGTCAACCAATTGAAACGAGCTGGGACAATAAATGAAATTTTTTAATCTAGATTGGCTGGCTAACACTATGGTAGTGAAAAAGAAGAATGGGAAGTGGAGAGTTTGTGTGGCCTTCACTGATCTTAATAAGGCTTGTCCTAAAGACCCCTTTCTTGTCCCGAGGTTAGATCAATTGGTAGATGCCACCTTCGAACACCCTCAGATAAATTTTTTTGATGCTTTCCAAGGATACCACCAGATCCTTCTAGCTCTCGCCGACCAGGTAAAAATAGCCTTTAAGACTCCTCTTGGCAACTACCACTACCGGGTGATGCCTTTTAGGTTGAAAAACGTAGAATCCACCTACTAAAGGATGGTGACAAGAATGTTCAAGGCCCAGCTGGGTAGGAATATGGAAGCCTATATAGATGACATGGAGATAAAAAGCAAAGTTGCATCCGAACATATAAAAGACTTGGAGGAAGCTTTTTCTATGCTTAGGAAACACCAACTGCAGCTGAACGCTTCAAAGTGTTCATTTGTGGTGAGCTCGGGGAAGTTCCTAAGCTTCATGATAACATACCTTGGCATTGAGGTCAACCCAGATCAAATCAAAGCCATAAGCAACCTACATCCACCTCGGAACCCCAAAGAGGTGCAGCGGTTGATGGGCATGACAGTAGCCCTAAACGAGTTCATATTGCGGTCGGCTGACTGATGCAGACCATTCTTCCAACTTTTGCATAAGTGGAAAGATTTCTCCTAGATCGAGGAGTGTGATCGAGCCTTCTGCCAATTGAATGAGTATTTGTCAAATCCGCTGGTGTTGTCCTGTCTTGGATAGGAGGAGGTCCTCTATGTCTACCTAGCTATCACAAACCACACGGTCAGCCACGTCTTGATTCGAGTTGATTCAGGGGTTCAAAGCCCAGTGTACTACGTTAGCAAATCTCTGTAAGATGCCGAGACAAGGTACTCTCACGTAGAAAAAGCCATCTTAGCTCTCGTCCATTCTACCAAGAAGTTGCCACACTATGGCACTTATGGTGGTGGTCCTAACTCAACTTCCCCTACAAGCGGCATTACAGAAATCAGACTATTTTGGAAGGTGGTGTAGTGGGGAACTACGCTAGGGGCTTTTGACATTAAGTACCAGTCGAGGACATCAATTAAAGGCCAAGTCCTGGCTGACCTCTTCGCTGAGTTCTTGGAAGATCAAACCAAGGAAGGTGTACAAGGCCAGGAAGCTGTTGGAGTTTTTGCAGCAAAAATTTCCCCTCAATGGACTGCATACACTGATGGGGCTGCCAACTAGAGGGGCTCGGGAGTTCGAGTTGTCATTGTCTCCTCGAATAGGATAGTTTTGGAGAAATCCCTAAGGCTGTCCTTCTCAGCAACTAACAACAAGACCGAGTACGAGGCATTATAGTCGGGATTGGAGACAGTGAAGGGCTTGAGAGGAAACAACATAAAGGTCTTCAGTGACTCCCAATTGCTAGTGGGGCAAGTACTGGGAGAATATAAGGCCAATGATGCAAGGATGCAAGCCTATTTGGGCAAGATAAAGCAACTCCAAGCACACTTTCAAGAGTTCACCTTGATGCAAATACCATGGTGCATAAATTTCAATGCTAATTCACTAGCTACACTGGCAACGATGTCTGATGGTGCTCTGCCAATAGTGGAGGAATTAGACAGGCTGAGGTGGAAGGACCAGAGCCTGATTATGGTGCAAGCTATCTGAGCTGGACCTAGTTAGATGGACCTCATAGTAGCATTCCTAAGGAGTAGAAACCTGCCAAAGGATAAGGCAGAGGTCGTGAAGATCCAGAGGCGCACCCTGCAATATTGGCTATCTCAAGAGCAAAAATTGTATCGACGATCTTTTTTTGGGCCATACCTATTATGCGTACACCTAGAGGCAGTGGAGCTGTTGTTGGAACAACTACATGAAGGGATTTTTGGGAGCCACAATGGGGGAAGATCCTTGGCACACAGAGCCCTTACCCAGGGGTATTAGTGGCCTAGTATGTAGAATTCCCCCCGGGATTACATGAGGAAATGAAATCAATGCCAGAGGTATGCCCCAAACATCGACCAACCCGGAGGGGTTCTAAACCCACTCTCTAGCCATTGGCCTTTCACTCAGTGAGGTCTAGACATCGTGGGCCCGTTCCCTCGGGCTACTCCAAACAGAAGATGGTTGCTCGTTGGGACATATTATTTCACGAAATGGGTAGAAGCCGAGCCGTTGGCTAATATCCAAGACCAGGACGTGAAGAGATTCATGTGAAGAAACATTGTCACGCGGGTCAGTGTACCTTATGCCCTCATATTTGACAACGGATCACAGTTCGACAGTAAGGCTTTCAGGAGATATTATAGTGAATTTGGAATCAGGAACAACTATTCTACTCCTGTATACCCACAAGGAAACGAGCAGGCCAAGGCCACCAACAAGGTAATCCTTGATGGACTGAAGAAAAGATTGGATGAGGCAATAGGGAAATGTATAGATGAGTTGCCCCATGTATTATGGTCATACAAACTACCCCGAGAACATCAACCGGGGAAACCCCCTTCTTCATGACCTATGGAGTGGAAGTAGTTATACCTGTGGAAACAGAATTCCCGACGATGAGAACAGATCAGTTTGAAGAGCATAACAATGATAGTCAGTTGTGTGCAAGTCTGGACTGGGTCGAGGAGAAAAGAGAGATGGCAATGATAAAACTGGTCCACTACCAACATAGGCTGAAGCAGGGCTACGATAAAAAGGTGAAGTCACGGCCACTCATGCCAGGGGACCTTGTCCTCAAGAAATTTGTCGGCAATATAAAAACTCATCCAAGGGCAAATTGGGAAGGCCCTTATCGCGTCACCTCAGTAGTGGGATAGGTGCATTTAGATTAGAGGATCTAGATGGAAACATTGTACCACAACCCCAGAATGTAAATAACATGAAAATGTATTATTATTAATACAAGTATATCTTGTTTGTTATTCCTGTGTCATTACAGCTAAGGGTTAAATAGAATCTCGGCCATTCCTGATCCCTCAAACCCATGCCTTGGGTAAATTAACGCCTCATATATCTCTATGGGTTAAACAGAATCTCGACCATGCCTAGTCCTTCGGACCCATGTCTTGGGTAAATTAACGCCCCAACATATCTCTAAGAGTTAAACAGAACCTCGGCCATGCCTCGTCCCTTGAACCCATACCTTGGGTAAATTTATGCCTCAACTTATTTCTAAGGGTTAAAGAGAATCTTGGCTATGCCTGGTCGCTCAGACCCATGTCTTAGGTAAATTAACGCCTCACATATCTCTAAAGGTTAAACAGAACCTCGGCCATGCCTGGTCCCTTGGACCCATGCCTTGGGTAAATTAATGCCTCACATATCTTTAAGGGTTAAACAGAACCTCGGCCATGCTTGGTCCCTCGGACCCATGCCTTGGGTAAATTAACGCCTCACATATTTCTAAAGGTTAAACAGAACCTCGGCCATGCCTGGTCCCTCGAACTCATGCCATGGGTAAATTAACGCCTCACATATCTCTAAAGGCTAAAAAGAACCTCGGCGATGCCTGGTCCCTCGGACCCATACCTTGGGTAAATTAACACCCCAACATATCTCTAAGGGTTAAATAGAACTTCGGCTATGCCTGGTCCCTCGGATCTATGCCTTGGGTAAATTCCCCAATATATCTCTAAGGGTTAAACATAACCTCAGCCATGCTTGGTGACAGGCCACAAACGCGTTGACCCCTTGTGATAATTTAGATTAATTAAATTAGCCCAGTTATTAATTAATCAAATCAACATGCAAATTTACGTGGCAGCACAAACAAATCACCGAAACTAAGTTATGCAGCGGAAAATAAATAACACGGTGATTTGTTCACGAATGGGGAAAACCTTGCGGCAAAAACCCCACCGGGTGATTTAAGGTCACCACTCCCGAAACTCCACTATTATCACAACAAGCAGTTACAAGTAAGGAATCCCAGTACCTCACCAACCTACAGTTGAACTCTTACCCCAATACCCAATTGGACTTGTTCTGTAGTGACAGTTTCTCCTTTTCAATGCACGGCTCCCAAGTACGTGACTAACCAATTTGATGCGCGGATCCCAGTACGCGGCTTACTCCTTTGCACGAATCCAAGTACGTGACTCACTCACCAACTTGAGGAAGAAGAATGTTGGCTGCAAAGTTCTTCAAATCATCAGAGATGAACTAGGGCACGAACTTTGTCTCACAGATCACAAATTGCATGAACAGAGAAGAAGCAACTTGTATCTTGTGATCTCTGCTTGTTGCTTTTTTTGACGGCCCTTAAAATAATCCTTTTATATGTCTAGGGTTAGGAGAAAAGAAGTCCCAAAGACACACACACGGATTGGACTTGAAACAGACCTGGAAATCTGTTTTCTTTAATTCTCGACAAATAGAGGTGTCGAGAGGTGTCGAGACAGCTGTCGAGGCTCGGGCAAAACAGCTCTTTTAAATCTCGATAGATGTATCTGTCGAGGTAGGTGTCGAGATTTAAAAACCAGCACTTCCTTGCTTGTAGCTTGGACAGACTTTGACGGCTTCAACACTTAATCTTGAACCACGGTTTCTTGAAGTGTTTAACACATCCTAAATCTACCCAATTACAAGTAAAGTGCGTTTTGTCTAAGGATAAGCCAATTACATAAAATAGCGACATATGTTCACAAGCTTGAACAACTACATATGTCCTAACAATCTCCCCCTTTGGCAATCCGTGACAAAACCACAACATACAAATGAAGATATGAGAGAAGTCATAAATCACTCAACTCATATTCACTTGTTACATACAGTAAAATCTATCCTAACACAAACTCTTGAAAAACTTTGCAAAGAGAGTTCATGGCAAGAAGACTTTGACAACCTGTATTTCTGAAACACTTATAAACAAAACACATCAAGGCATCTTTGTGTGAAACAGAAATAATAGATTGCATACAAGTAAAGAAACATGTGTATAAAGACAGAAAAGAAACAACACATGTAGAGATAGGTGAAAAAAGAAAACATACATCATCATATAGAGAAGGAGAATAAGTACAATGTATGTAAGTACATGATCAATGTATCTCTAAAAGATAAGAAAAGAAGAAAATACATAGATCACCTCACTACATCCCTCAATCCACACTCCCCCTAACAAAAATGTCCTATATCCTATGCTAACACTCCCCCTAAGTATGACTACTCTCATACAAAACTACTCCCCCTTTTTGTCACGAGTGACAAAGGGTAGAGTGTCAAGTAGACATCTCATCTGAAGAGCTAGCATCTCCACCATCATCATCGAAAGCATCATCATCATCGCCATCATCATCAGCCTCGGTCTCAGTCGACACATGAGGTGGCGGAGGAGAAGCCTCTGCAGCAAAGCCGCCCATGGTCGCTTGTCGCCTGGCGATGCGACCAACACGGACATTCACCTGATACAACTCCGTGGAGAGTGTATCTAGGCGAGCATCCATGCGCTGTAGCTGCGCCATGATGTCTCCCAAGCTGACATCGCTCGAAGAAGTAGAAGCAGAAGCTCGAGCGGATCTGGAGGTGGTAGGACAGGTGGAAGGAGTGGCATCGTCGGACTGTCGCGATCGGAACTATGCCTTACTACGTTTTACGGTAGCGGCGTCTATGGCGGACATGACGCGGTAAGGATCGGACGAAGGGAAGGGAATGGAAAAACGACTCAGAATCCTCGTGATAGCGGAAGGGAAAATGAGCTTATCACGGGTGGCCGTATCTCTATAGACATCTATGATGGAACAAATAAAGTGAGAAGGAAAGTCTATAGAGAGATCCTCAAGGAGGGACAACAAGAACCGAGCACGAGGCTCTGTGATCGAGTTGTAGTGAGAGAGTGGGTGCAAAACAAAAGTCATCACCATGTTAAGGAATCTAGAACCTTTAGCAAAAGGTCTACATGGTGTGTACATGTGATCTCCCCAAGAGGTAGGACGTTCACAGAACGCCGAGATCATCTCGTCTTTGGACACAGTCCAGAGACGCTCACAGCTAGGGTAATCGGGATGATCCACCCTAGGTACATGGAGAACCTCAGAGACTAGCTCTGGGGTGACACAGAAGCGCGTACCTCGGACGCTAGAATAGAAAGAAGGTACTGAAGAATCTATCCCGTGGATGTTGGAGTAAAACTCCTGTATCAACACGAGAGGTGATGTGACCGGGACGTCACACAGTGACTCCCATCCCCGAGTATGAATGACATCGGGAAAGTCAGTGTCGGCAAAGTCTGCCAGGACGACGTGGCGTTCCGAATGAACACCGCGTTTAGAAAAGTTCTTCGAGAAGTCCTTATGGGCTTTCTCATCACGGAACCGGACAGAGATAGGGGTAGAGTCAGAAGAAGACTGTCCCTTAGAACGCAGAGGGTTCTGGGACAGAATGGACTTACGTTTAGGAGCCATAGACGCTACTAACGCAAACATAGAAGAGGGGGAAAGAGGAGACAAACAGAAAAGTCCCAAACAAATCAATATTGGCAGAATGAAATATTGGAATGGAAAGAACGTATGCATGAAAATGCATGAGCATGTGACATGTAATTCAAAAACATCATGGGCTCAGCCCAATCCAAACCTAACAGCACACAATAGATTTGCACACATCTAAATGCATGAAAATACAATGAGAATGCTAATGTGATGCAATGCATGTGGTTTTGAAGATTAAAACTAGAAAACCAACACAAAAATTTCATGAAAACCCCAACATTTTGAAAACTCCCAAAAATTTTTCAAAAACACAAACCTAGGGTTTTAGAACAATGCAATGCATGAAAATGAGGGATAGAATGCTTACCAAAAGATGAAGAACACGAAGAATCACTTGAGAAAGCCTTGAGAGAGGTTTGGAGGGAGAGGGAAAAGTTTTTGAGAGAGATCAGAGAGTTTTCGAACGAGAGAGATCGAGAGAATGTCCTGAAAAATCGCGAAGGACCCTTTTATAGAGCATCAGTAATTCTCGACAGCTTAAGGTGTCGAGAGCTGTCGAGGTAGCTGTCGAGGGAAGCTATCGAGAAAAGCACGTGGACAGATGCAGCTATCGAGGTCAGCTATCGAGGGAGAAGAAACAACCAAGTGGGAACCTCGATCGATCCAGCAGCTATCGAGGTGCTATCGAGCAAACAGAAAGTTTCTCGATCGATCCAGATGCTATCGAGGTATCTGTCGAGACTGCGATAAGAAAGAGTCTGAGGATCTCGACAGATAGCTATGTATCGAGAGGTATCGAGGAGGTGTCGAGATGCCTTTCAAAACAGTTTTTCAAAAGAAGAAAAACACAGACATGAATGCAATCATGCATGCAGCTCAACCAAAGATACAACCAACACATTAAGCTCTCAAAATCATCTCTCAACAAGAAATATGATGCTCATATATCTCAAAACACGCACACACACACTAAACAAGTCTAACCAATTTTATATTTCAAAAACAAGTCCAGACAGTTTAGTGAGCATACATTAAAGCATGTAAACTTTGTGATGGCCAAATCACATTGTACCTGCACATGTATCAAGAATAGCAAAGAGTATTGCGTGTCGTGTGTGAAAACATCGCAAGATTGCATAAGTGTCTCAATGTTATGACGATTTGAGATATGAGAAAATCACTTTAACTCACACACAATCATAACCGTTTGATGGGGACTATCACCTTCGAGGTACATCCTATAACTCCCACATCTCCTAGAAAACACGCTTGCAACCATATTTTAAAGCATTTTTAATCTTTTTGCTTTTTATTTCTTTGCATATTTTCTTTTTAACAAGCATATCATACATGGGCATACAAGAGAAAGAAAAGAAATACCCAATGATGTTAAGCTTTTGACACTGCACTTTTGCTATGCCGAAGCATACAGGTGTCTTATGACATTGCACTTTTGCTATGCCGAAGCATATAGATGTCATATTATGATTGGCGAGTAACAGTGGTGAGATGGTTATTTATGCCTTTCTCTTAGGATTTTCTAGTTCAACCCGTCAAAAAGAGTGATATGAGTGTTAAGAAGAAGAGATTACTTAACCTTACTCATCACAAACAAAGAGCTACAAAGCTCACTCGCTTAGTTGTGCAAAAGAATGCTCATCTAAGCTATAGATGATACAAAGTTTAGAAAACTCTGTTTCATTGGCCATTTTAAAAGCTTACATGAACTAATGCACACAAACACACACTGTTTTTGTATTTTTCAATTTTTCAATTTTTTTTTTTATTTTTATTAGAGAAGCAAAAATAAAACACAAACTGAAAACACACAGACAAAAACATGCATAAAACTAGATGCACATGCATGAGGAAGAAGATGAAAGGAAGGAGATCAATCCATGGAGATGACGCCAATGTTTTGACGAAGGAACTCAAAACGTCTCCAAGAGGAGTAGAATATGAACCGTTCAAGTTCGAAAGGAACATAAGAGCTTTTAGAATGTCTCCAAGAGGAGCGAGAGAAGACTGATGCTGATTCTGGCTCCCAGATGCTATTTCGCCATTGCTCTGTTGAGTGGCAAGCCACTTGTAGCAATTTGGTCGAGTGTGACCGGCGAGACCACAATGATAACAGAGATGCGGCTTCTTCTGTTTGGTCTTTTGAGAGTTAGCCCTCTTATTCCTAGGGTTTCTAGCTTCCCTTTTCTCAATTTTAGGGGGTGCTCCTAGGATGGACCTTTCCTTGTCTACGTTCTCACTAGCTAAATCAGTTTTAATATTATTCTCCTCAGTTTTAATGTTATTAGCGGGTGGAACAAAAACAGTAGTACTAGAAGTAGGAGTATTAGAGAGAGAGAATTCATACCCCAATCCAGTACGATCCGAAGAAGATCTCTGAGCATCTAGCATTTTGTCCAGTTTAGCGCTTGATGTCCTCTCCAGTTGTGCTCTGACTTGAAACAGCTCTGCTTCAAGCTTCTTGGTCCTCTCAACCAAGAAATTATTTTCGAACCTCAGTGCTCCAATGGTTTGATTCGCTTCATCGACCTTTGTGGACAGCTCCTCACGGTTGAGTTCCACATCACTGAGCTTCTTGGTGGCCAGCCTATATAGTTTCTCATGCTTCTCAGAAAGCTTGTATAGCTTCTCAAGGCGGTATGGATATCGTCTTGATCGTCCATAATTTCACACTTGGAATCCACCAATTCTTCTTTTTCATCCACTTTTTCACTAACCCCATCAGTAGGATTAACAGTGGCAGTAAAGGCGTTCAAGATTCCGTCGTCTTCATCTTCGGAATCATCCTCTGGCTCTGTGTCGCTCAAGGTAACAGCAAGTGCCTTGCTTTTCCCTATGCTCTTGAGGTACGTAGGACACTCTTGTTTCATGTGTCCAAAGCCTTGACACCCAAAACATTTTGGCCCAGCTGGAACAGTGTACTGACCGCCATCCTTGACATCTTTCTTCCCTTTATCTGAACTCTTGAATTGAGAAGAACTCGATTGTCTACGGTCTTTGTTGAAACCCTTTCCGTTGGCATTCTTCATAAATTTCTTGAACTGCCTTGTGATGTAGGACTTCATCTTGGAATCTTCATCATCTGACGAGTCATCCGTATCACTGCTTTTGGTCTTCAGTGCCAAACTCTTGCCCTTGCTCGACTTGCCTAACCTAGTCAGCCCTAACTCATAGGTTTGCAAGTTTCCAACCAACTCAGTCAAAGGAATTCTGTCAATATCCTTTGATTCTTCGATCGCCGTAATCTTGGCATGGAATCTTTCCGGCAGCGATCTGAGCACCTTCCTTACTATCTTGGGTTCTGGGATGGTCTCCCCAAGATTGGAGGCTGAGTTCACTATGTCCTTCAGCTTGGCATAGAACTCATCGAACGACTCATCCTCCTCCATCTTGATTTCTTCAAAGCGTGTGGTGAGCCTCTGCAGCTTTGAATCTTTGACAGCCTTGGTGCCCTCATAGGTTGTCTGGAGGATGGTCCATGCTTCCTTAGCAGTTTCAGTTGAGGATATTTTCTTGAACTCCTCATTGGTGACTGCACTGAATAGGGCATTCAATGCTCGGCTGTTAAAGTTTGCCGCCTTGATCTTAGCTTCATCCCAGTCAGCCGGCGCCTCTGTAGGCTTGGTCCAACCTATCTCCACAGCTTGCCACACTTTCTCATCTAAAGACTGCAAGAAAGCTCTCATGCGTACTTTCCAGTATGCATAGTTAGTGCCATCAAATAAAGGAGGTATAATTAAAGATTGTCCTCTATCCATGACAGCAGGGGTCAATGGATCACACACAATAGATTAAATCCTAATCAGAGTGTGCTTGCTCTGATACCACTTGACAGGCCACAAACGCGTTGACCCCTTGTGATAATTTAGATTAATTAAATTAGCCCAGTTATTAATTAATCAAATTAACATGCAAATTTACGTGGCAGCACAAACAAATCACCGAAACTAAGTTATGCAGCGGAAAATAAATAACACGGTGATTTGTTCACGAATGGGGAAAACCTTGCGGCAAAAACCCCATCGGGTGATTTAAGGTCACCACTCCCGAAACTCCACTATTATCACAACAAGCAGTTACAAGTAAGGAATCCCAGTACCTCACCAACCTACAGTTGAACTCTTACTCCAATACCCAATTGGACTTGTTCTGTAGTGACAGTTTCTCCTTTTCAATGCACGGCTCCCAAGTACGTGACTAACCAATTTGATGCGCGGATCCCAGTACGCGGCTTACTCCTTTACACGAATCCAAGTACGTGACTCACTCACCAACTTGAGGAAGAAAGAATGTTGGCTGCAAAGTTCTTCAAATCATCAGAGATGAACTAGGGCACGAACTTTGTCTCACAGATCACAAATTGCATGAACAGAGAAGAAGCAACTTGTATCTTGTGATCTCTGCTTGTTGCTTTTTTTGACGGCCCTTAAAATAATCCTTTTATATGTCTAGGGTTAGGAGAAAAGAAGTCCCAAAGACACACACACGGATTGGACTTGAAACAGACCTGAAAATCTGTTTTCTTTAATTCTCGACAGATAGAGGTGTCGAGAGGTGTCGAGACAGCTGTCGAGGCTCAGGCAAAACAGCTCTTTTAAATCTCGATAGATGTATCTGTCGAGGTAGGTGTCGAGATTTAAAAACCAGCACTTCCTTGCTTGTAGCTTGGACAGACTTTGACGGCTTCAACACTTAATCTTGAACCACGGTTTCTTGAAGTATTTAACACATCCTAAATCTACCCAATTACAAGTAAAGTGCGTTTTGTCTAAGGATAAGCCAATTACATAAAATAGCGACATATGTTCACAAGCTTGAACAACTACATATGTCCTAACACTTGGTCCTTGGGACCTATGCCTTGGGTAAATTAACGCCTCAACATTTCTCTAAGGGTTAAACAGAATCTCGGCCATGCCTGGTCCCTCGCTCCCATGCATTGGGTAAATTAACGCCTCACATATCTCTAAGAGTTAAACAAAACCTCAGTCATGCCTAATCCCTCGAGCCCATGCCTTGGGTAAATTAATGTCTTACATATCTTTAAGGGTTAAACAAAACCTCGGTAATGCCTGGTTCCTTGGACCACATGCCTTGGGTAAATTAGCACCTCACATAACTCTAAGGGTTAAACAGAACTTTGGCCATGAATGGTCCCTCAGACCCATGCCTTGGGTAAGTTAATGCATTGCAATTTCACCAAGGATGCGATTTCATCATCAAGGGAAAACATGGACCCATGTGGCAACACCCAAATGAAGAAGTCACTCTGGGTTTTGGTTAAAGGTTCTGAAGGTACGTTCATGAGGTACTTTTGAAATAAGAGACCACAAAAACCCTTTTCTACCAAGTGTTTCGCTCATCTCTGAGGACTTGAACATTTCTACCATTTATACAATTTCTAGTACTAGCACATATTCATTTTTCTCACTCTTTACGTGGGTTTAATTTACTTGGATTAACAACAGTTCATTACCATTAGCTTTTTGTTAAAGCATGGGTTTTCACCCTTACAAGCATCATCAGTCTGACTTCTCAGCAAAAGACAATACAATTTCCACAATCATCGAAGATAGATATTGCAAGGAAAATGAAAGTTCACTTGTCATAAAACAAAAATTAACATCTTTTCATTAATAAAAAAATAAAGGTAAACCATGGCAAACTGCCACCACCAAAAAAAAAAAAAAAAATATATATATATATATATATATACATAAGAAGGAAAGAAAGATCTTAACCAGGCCTAGGCTGGGGGAGGATCTTCTTTGTTGGCTGGTTGGGGGACAAGAGGTTCAGCAGCCTTACTCGGGGCGGCCTTCTTTTCTGGGCTACAGCTTGAGGCTTGACTGGCTCGGACTCCTTTGGCTTGGAAACAGTTTCTTTGCCCTAGTCAGCCTCTAGGCCCTTGGTTTCTAGCAGAGGTTTAGCTTGGGAAACCTCTTTGCTTTACTAGCCCCTTTCCCCTTAGTTTCTAGCTGAGTTCTACCTTGGGCAACCTCCTTGCCCTTGGCCACCTCCACCCCGTGGCTTGTGTCACCAGCCTTGCCAGGCCTTTAGGAGGTCTCCGAGGGGAGAAAAGAGACCTGGGTGATTGGAAGCTACTTTAGTACAATTGTTGCAGGAGCAACATCTATCTTAGGGCCCAAAAGTGCTTCAGGAGCTTCTCGGAGGTCCTGTGGATAGTAAACATTCTCAGCTCTCCTCCGCTTTGAGGTAACAAGAACTTCAATCAGGTTCAATGCCTTTATCCACACCTCGTGGCAAAAGTCCATGCAGGCCCCAGCCAACTCATCAGCAAGTTGGACCTCGGTCTCCTTCGCTCCAAGGTCATAGAACTTCTGTTCTTAAGCATCCACAGCCGCTTGAGCCACCCAAGCAGCCTCCTTAGCTTTCTCCAGCTCTGCCTTCAAATGTGTAACTTGCTAGTTGGCCGTGGCCAGCTGTATCTCCGTGTAGTGGAGCTTTTTACACTACTCCTCGACTCGTGTCTGAGCATTCTTGAGGCCAGCCTCAGCACTCTTCCTCTCTCTGTTCGCAGTTCCCAGCTTCAAAGCAAGCTTCTTATTCTTATTCTTGGCAGTAACTATGCTAGGTTATTTGATTCACATTCCCACCTCTATAAACTTATTGTATTACACCAACTCATTCTTAGCACTTACAAAACCTTTCATTTTGTGTGTCAGTACTATGTATTGTTTGCAAAATAAGTATCTGTTTGGATACTAATGATTTGTTCACACATCTGCGTTTTTGCTCTATTTTTTTTTGAGAAGCGTGTTGCAACTTTCTAGTGGGTCTTGTGCACTGTTCATGGGACTCACAAACTTTTTTTTTTTTTTCCAGCAAAACTTTCATTAAAAAGGTCTTACGGTACTATTCACACATTTAAAAATTATTTTGTTATTGTATTTTCAATTTTCAACAAAATAAGCGGTATTCAAGCACAACTTAATAAATAAAATGGTTGCTCACTATTGTAAGCAATTCACATACAAAATGTCAAGTTAGGGTGTTTTCGATAGATGTCGTTGTAGATACAACAAGATCTTGCCTGCCCGATGAGTATTTTTCCTGTATGAAATGAATCTAATGACGTGACACCAAAAAAGAGAATAAATTTCATGGCTTATTCATTGACCTTATGCATTTAGAAGGGGATAATATATTTTGGATATATATATATATATATATATATATATATTTATCAGGGATGCGAAGAAATTAGAAACAATATAAAAAAAAATCAAAAGAGTACAAAAATCAGATGGACTGTTAAGTGTATATACATATATATATATATAATTTTTTTTGGTATTTTTTTTTTTTAATTATTCTATAGAATACAATGGGGAGTGGAGACTTAAACATTTAATTAAACTACAAAAATTTTTATAACATTTTTTGTACTTAATTTGTAGGAAGGTATGCCCTGAATGATCCTATTTTTATTGGTATATTTTATTTTAAGAATAAACAATATAAAAGTATAAATATTTACGTAAAAAAATTTAGAAAGTTATATATATTTTTTTAAAATATTTATACTCTACACCTAATTAAATCAATAAAATAAACCATGAGCTTATTTTCAAAATTTTAAATTTATTTATTTATTTATAATATAAAAATTAAAGCAAGAAGAAACAACAAAAATGAAAAAAAATTAAAATAAAAATGCAAAACAAAAATCCTCAATTTTAACTACAGAGTATAAAAAATGCAAAATATATTTTTCAAAAAAGGCATTTCACAGATTTTAAAAATACTGTTGTTCGGGGCCCTTTTTCGGTTATTCGGCCACGTGTGTTCCTTTGGAGGGGTGACCTTACTAGACCCAGGTTCTTTTTGGGGAGTTGCATCTCGGAACTCAAAATTGGGCTACATGGTCCAACGGCTACCGGTGTATTTTTAAGCCTATCAAACTATTAAAACTAAAGTCTAAGAATCACGGTAATGGTCGAATAAATATGTAATATGTGTTTGATATGATAGCTTTGATTAGTAGTTGTATTAACAATTGAGATAAAGTAGTATTTATTTAGAGGTAAAGTAATCATGTGCTTAATGATGTAAATTTAAAGATAAGGAAGCAAAGTCACTTATTTTTGTGTGATTTGTAGCCCAGCTGTATAGCATCAGTGAGGGTAGTTAAATTTGCTAGCGGTAGAGGCAGCAGGATGCTAGCGGTAGAAGCTAGTTAAGCTTGCTAGCGGTAGAGGCTAGTTAAACTTGCCAGCAGTAGAAGCTAGTTAAGCTTGCCCCTCTTATCATGTATTTAAATAAGTTTAAGCCTTGGTTAATAGTTGAAATAAGGTAATAAGTATTCAAATGTGAAGTAATCATGTATTCAATGATGTAAATTTAAAGATAAGGATGCAGAACCATTTATCTTTGTATGGTTTATAGCCCAGCTGTACAGCTTCTATGAATTGCTAATATCCCAACAGAGTGACCCCAGCGGTAGAGAGGCAGTTTGCCATGATAGCTTCAAGATTGAGGGGAAAAAAGGGTGCAACTTGGAGGGAGAGAGAGTATGCCCAGCTGTGTGTAAGGGCTGGTTAAGCTTGCCCCCTCTTATCATGCACTTAAATGAATTTTTCCCTTGATAATGCTCTTTTAGTCGTTGTGAAGTTATGAATAGTGTTGCTTTCCGTGAAAAGGGCTTTTGTATGGAGTATTTATACCTTCTAAGAGAAGGGCTTTATGTGAGATGAATTTGTGCCTTCCATGAGAAGAGCTTTGGTATGAGACCTTGATGCCTTCTAAGAGAAGGGCTTTAGTAGTAGAGGTTCATGCCTTCCATGAGAAGGGCTTTTATAAGAGAGATAAAGAAGAGTATTGATATGTGTTTATGAGCAGCAAACCAGTGGAACTTCAAAGTGAGAGAGCATGAGAGTGGAGTTTAGATGAGTGTAGTGAGTCATATGTAATGGTGTAGCAAGTGTGTATGAGATTATGTAAGAAAAGTGGAGAAAGAAATGTTTTGTGGGATGTAGTATGATATATGGAAGTATGAAAGATATGATTGTTAAAAATAGTAAAAATATGAGATTATAACCATTGGAGAAGTTGTAGAGATTGCTTTCCAAGAGGAAAGATTTTGTAAGAGAAGAGTATAGAGATATGTATAGGCATTTGGAGATGGGAGCAGTAAAATAGGTGTATTTTCTGAGTATGAAGAGTGAGAAAATGAGTATAAGAGGTGCAATACGGCTGTAGAGTGTTTAGCAAAGCTGCTGGGATTTGCTGTTGGAATGTACTGCTGGGATTTTCTGCTGTAGGGTGTACAAAGGTTTATGAAAGGCATTTATGAGGTAAGGGGTCAAGAGTTTAGTTCCTGATTTGGAAACTAAAAACCCAGAACTTCTTTGAGAGCTTTTGAAGATAATTAGAGGGAGTGAGAAGTTTTATGAGAGAGTTCCCCTTCTCCCCCTTGGTTGTCCCCCCTTTTAGGTGTTGATGGAGAGTCTATTTAGCTGAGTTTAAAGGGGTATTTCAGTAAAAAAAATCAGTCAAAATCTGTCCCAAATAGCAATGAATCTTCAGAAAATTCATCTTAATATTTGGACAAAAAAGGTATGTTTAGGTTTAAGGTATACTTGCTATTTCGGGTAAGAGCTGCTGGGAAAAAAGCAGCAAAAAAGGAAGGTATTTTGGCAAGGAAAAAATGGAGAGTTCAGCTGGTTTTGGTTTTAGCCAAATGAGGAAAAAAAAAGTAATGCCCAGGCTGTTGAGTTAGCTGTGACAGCTGTTCTGAAAAGACTGTCCCAACTGTCAAGAAAAGCTGTCCCAGCTATCAGGAAAAGCTGTTACAGCTGTGATGAGATAGCTCACCTTGGGCAGAAGCAAAAGAGGTCAGCATGGTGATTTTAGAGTGTAGGAGAGTTTATTCAGAACTTGGCTGAAAATGGTAAGGTCTCTTTCAAGGGTAACTTGCTATTTTGGGCATAGCAGTTGGCAGCCGGGATTTCAGCATTAAATAGCTGATGACATCACTCCCAGCCAGGTGTTAAATGCTGAATGCACTGCTGGGGTTCTGCTAGAAGTGTTTCCCTCTTGGGTGTTTGTGTTTTTGGTGCAAGGTTCCATTACAACACATTTCTAGTAAGCAATAAAAGGATTGGTTGAAAGTTAAGGAAGCTTTAGAGATTTAGTCAATGCCTCATTGTGTTGTGAATTAATCTTGGTGAGCAAGAAAAGTATTTAATGCTCTGCTCTGGCAGCTGGCAGAAAAATATATGGTTTGATTGGGGCAGACAGCAGCTGGGTATAAGTGATATCATGAATATTGTGTATATAGTTGGAAATAAAAGATAACCAATCAGATTAGGCCATGTGTTTGAGTTGAATTTTAGCTGAAAGCAGTAATAAGATTTATGTAGAATAATATAATGAAGTTTCCAAAACTATATAGCAACAGCTGGAGATTGAATGAGCAATTATTTTCCCAGCAGTTTTATGGCTGGGGATGTTGAGTATGAGTAATGTGATGAATATTAAGTTTTAGGAAAAGAGCAAGGGGAATTTTATCATCTAAAGTGCTATGTGATAAGAGATGCTCACCATATGTTACCTGCTACACACGGACTCGTCAGAGTTTAGGGAGTTGGAGAAGACATGCCAAGCAACATGTTTCTTTTATCAACTTTAAACCGCTGGAGCTTTACTAAACATATCTCTTGGCCCTCCAAACCACGACTCCTAAAGTTTCCCCAAGGAGACTTATGAGCTTGGATCATAAGCCGAAGATGAGAGGACGTACCTCCGGTTTTGTTGTCATTTTGTATGAATATGGGCTTTTGTTGAAGAGGCCTCTTGCCATGAGTGTAAGAGATGTAATATGGGCCGTGAGCTTTGATTCATTGCTTAAGCCTGATCCATATGTTGATGTTGATGATGTTATGAGTTATGATCCCAATTGATGAAATGGAAACGTAGACCATGAATTCGCCTCTTGAAGTAAGGATCTTGTGGGCCATGTAAGCCCAATCCATGAGATATAAGCTTATTTTGGGCTTTATAGAGATTTACCAAAAAAATCAATAATGCTTTGACGTGGCATGAGTTGCCAATGAAGTGATGCTATGTGGGCCGAAAAAAGAGTCCTCAACAACTGTCACAAACAGTCAAAAGTTAAAAAAAAAAAAAAAAAATCTGTAAAATGCACTCCTATTAGTTACCAAATGGGCCTTAAACCCTTCCTTTTTGTTTAATGTAATGTCTGCAAAACAATTTGCCAAAATCCACATAATATATGATCTAGGTTTAGATTAAAAAATTATTTTCTTATTTTTTAAATTGATAAAAGTTTTTCATCACTTGTATTTTGCTAATGAAGTTGTCTCACTGCTGGTTTATGCAATGAAATGAAATGCCATATTGAAATAAATAAAAAATTAAAAAAATTATTTAAAAAATATATACATAAATAAAGAAACGAAAAAACTAATCCAAGCCAAAATAAATGGAACGACTGTCTCTTCGCTAGCATTCATATAGAAAAATGTAAAAGGGGAAATTCGTCGCAAATACGATAGGAGATCATTGCTGGATGAGTCGAATAAATAATAATTAGCACATTTGACGGGTCATTTTTCTTGTGTGAAATAATCTAATGAGGTGACACCAAGAAAAGATTATAAACTTTCAGAAAAATTCTCTTGATCCTTGGGCCATGCCTTGACTTTTTGCATTTAGAACGGGGAAAAATGTGTTTTATATATTAAAGAAATCATAGATGATAAAAAATGATAAACCAAAAATACACTTAACAGAAAAAAGAAAAAAGAAAAAAGAAAAAAAAAGAACGAATAAACCAAAAATAGCACATCAGAAGACTTTTTTACTTTCTTTCTTTCCTTTTGTCCTGTTAATATATAACTTCTTTTAATGTATTTAATTAGTGCTAACAGTGAGTACCCAATGTGAATTCAAGTAATGCAAAGACAAATTTTCACCTTAATTTTTGAATAAAAATGGAGAAAAGTGTATTGTATTCAATGAAAGGACACCACCGGCCTCTCTACTTCCAAAAATGATGACTTTTTGCTACAAGGAGGATACTTAAATTTATTTACAGGATTCTATTTTCTTATGTTGAGGATCATAGTTGGCCAATGTAATCATGGCTCTCATATGTTAATTTTCCTAACATCTCAAGCTCAACATCCACATTCCATTTTAAGAGAATGTTTCCTAATATGTTTAATGTTCTTGGTTTTCATATAGGTGGGAAAACAATGTATACTTCTTTTATGTCTTGCTTTCCCCAAACATATTCCTAATTTCTTTAGGTACACTAGCCTTTCTTGATTTTGGAGTTTAAGTTCCATGATGTTAGAATGGCAGCTAGGGATGTCAATGTTCGACCGAACCCAAGAACATGACACGGGTTTTTACGGGTTAGGGTTGTGCCTTAATGGGTTTGGGTTATAAACGGGTCGATCCGAAAGTGACATGATAAGAAACGTGTCATAAGTGGGTCAACACGCGTAACCTGCAATAGACACGTTTGACACGTTAATTTATTTATATCAACTCAAAATGACCCACTTAACACACCCTGTTTAATTCGTATAACAAATAATATTCATTTTATTTTAGATTTGTTAAATACCTTTTATATCCAACATATATTTTACATTTAAAAAGAAAATTGAGTAATTACAAAAACTTACAAGAGATATAATTAGAAATTAAAACTTTACAAACCCTAGATCTCTAAACCCTACAAACCCTAAATCTCTAAACCTTCTTATAAATATCTAATTTTATTTTATTTTTTAATTTCAGCTGTACTACTCACTCTACTATCTTACTGTTTCATGCTCAATTCTTAAACTCAAAGTCTCAAACCGGTTATTACTCTCTCTCTGTCTCTGGATGATAATCGTAGTCATAGTGAGGATTAGTCTATTATTTACTCCAATTCTTTCAATATTGATACTTAGCATTTGGTGAGTTCCAAGGATATTATATTTTTGTTAAACTATATTATTTTGAATTTGGGTTGAAGTGTGTGCACTTCTTTTAGAGTGTAAAGAACTTATTTCTAGATATATGTTATATTTTTGTTGAACTATATTATTTTGAATATGAGTTAAAGACTTAAAGTGTATGCACTACTTTTAGGATGAAAAAAAAAAAAAAAAAATTTCTCGATAGATGTTACATTAAATATTATGCAGGTTAAAATAGGTTGTGTTACATTCGTGTCAACCTAACATGACTTGTTTATTAAGCGTGTCAAATGGGTTGGGTTAGGTCAACCCGCCATATTAACAGGTCGGGTTAAGGTTGAAGGATCATGACACGATTATTATATAGGTTGGATTAGGGTTGAACCATTTAGTCGAATGCCCTGACCTTGACACGACATGAACCCGACACGCTAACCCGAATTGACATCCATACTGATAACCACAATCATTAATTATCTAGAAGCGAGCTTGTTACCAAATTTCATGCTTGATACATTTATTTTGTAAATATATATATATATATATATGTTTCATTTATTGTGAATAAAGCTTCTTTATTTACGAACTACTTGTTCTTTTTGTGGGGTTAGCAAGGTTTGATTCCTCCTATTTACCAATAAGGAAAAAAATCCCCTTATTTTCTTCTTATACAAAGTAACTATCATGATTAATATTTCACAGTACTCTTATGAAAATCCATAAATTATGTAATTAGCATCTTTGATTTTAGGATTGTCTATCGACCAAAATTCAAAAGTGATAAGTTAAGCTTGACTTGATTGTCAAATACTAAATGAATGTATACAAGTTTCTATTTTTAGCCATGTTTGATTTGTTTGTAACCCTAGTGCCCTACTAAAAGCTAAACTTGTATTCCATATTTGTCATGTTTGATAGCGTCACCTTGTATTTTCCCAATTTGTCATGTTTGATATTGCGACTAAAAGAAGTTGGCGAGTGGTGCTTTAGGATATTGTAATGAGTCAATCAGTGTGATGATACATAATTATTCATGACGATGTCAATCTTTGGTGGACTTAAAACGTGGTTTTTACCAAGTGTGGTTATAGTGGCCATAAAACGGTGGGTGGCAATGGAGGATTAATTGGAAAGACAAATATGGTCGTCATTTCTGCCATTGGTGGGACATTTGCTGCAGGTCAAGTCAAGTGTAGTGATTTGAGTGACGATATTTGTTAGGGTGATATTTTTTGTAATTGACTAATTCTTTGACAAAATGCATTTTACTTATAATTGGGTAGATCTAAGATGAGTTTAATACTTTAAGAAATATGTTGTTCAAGTCAAGTATTAAATACATGAAGATTGATCCAAGAAACAAGTGAAGAAAAGTTGCTTATTAATTCTCGACAAATTGTTGCTATCGAGACTTAATTTGAAACTCGATAGATTGCTTGACAGCAACTCAATCTATCAAGAATTACAATTTCAGAATTCCCAGATCTGAAATTCAACCCAAACTTATGTGTATGTGTAGGGTTTCTTTTCTCACAACCCTAGACATATATAAAGTTTACTTTAAAAGCTGTCATATGGGAATACAGTGACCAAGTGCTTAATTCTTTGTAAGAAGCCACTGCATTTATATGCCGTTGGGTTTTGTAACCAAGTGCTTCTTAATTTTCATTATTAATGGAGTAAAGAACTTTACAGCCAACAATTGTTCATGTTGCTGGAGTTAGTCATGTACTGGGATCCATGCAAAGGATTTAGTTACAAATTGGAGGTTTGTGCATCTAGGCAAAAAAGGCTACTACAAAATCAAGTCTAATTGGGTATTGGAGCAAAAGTTCAACTATAGGTTGGTATTTCGGGATAGGCTAAGGTAGTTAGTAAGGTTCTTTATACTTGTAACCGCTTAATTGTTAATTAGTGAATTCTTAAGAGTGGTGACTTTAAAATCATTCGGTGGGATTTTTGCCTTGCAAGGTTTTCCCCATTTGTCAACAAATCACTATGTCAAATTTATTTCAACTGCATTTTGTATTTTTGGTGATTTGTTAGTGTGTCCATGATTTGCATGCAATTGAGCCTAATTAATCAACTTGGGTAATTGAATGAATTAACCGAGGTCAAGCTATCTTAACCCAACAATATTAGAGGCATTAGTTGGACAAGATGATGGTGATGGTAGAAAATGGCGAGTGGTTGGGAACGAGAATGATGATTTTGAGGATAGAGGAGATGAAGCAGAAATATATGTTTTGCCATATCAAGATCAGCTTTCTACATCTCTTATATACATTTGCAGAAACACCGTCTTATCCCTCTTACAAACATCTGACATCGATATATGTGGTTTACAAGTTCTTGTGGAAGGAACATGTATGCTTCTAAGTATATTTTATTCAGAAGTTTTATAGCAAATGTTCAAAGATAATATTATATTGGTTGTTGTGTAATGATAGAGCCCATCTAAGACTAGCCCTAGACTCTATATCATCTATATATACCCTACTAAGAGCATCTCCAACAGATTCTCCAAATTTTTGTACTGTTTGGAGAATGAACAGTGACTTTTACCTTTTAGCTACCCACTTTTTTAAATACACTTTCCAACAAATTCTCTATCCCATTCTTCATCTCATTTAAATATTATTTTTTTATTTATTCTTTATTTATCATCATTTATTCTTCCTATATTCATTCCCAACAATTATATTTTTCAATAAAAAGTGTTATATTCACAACATTTTTCACAAAACTTTCACAAGAATCACATCAAAATCTTATATGGAAAGTTGTTACTAGTTCTAATTTGAACCCACCGCTGAAATTATTTTTTTACTCATCAATATTAACTAATAACAATCTATTACTTAAAATTTATTGTGGAAATATTAAGGTAGTATTTCTCAATTAAAATTTTTTATTTTTTATATTATTCTTCCTTTCTTTCAATTCATTCTCATCCATACGTTTTCATTTTTTTTCTTTTTCTTTTTTCTTATTTTTCTCCTCCACACACATCATTCTATCTCTATCCCCCCACCCTTGCTTTTATTTTCTTTTTCTCCCTCACATTCAAGAACATTCCGGACTCTCTCTTTCATTCTCTAGCTCTCTCGGATTTCACTTTTTCTATTTATACTTGATTCTAGAACACTCTCTATCATGATCTTTTGACTTCTATTTCTACTTCTATTTTCTTTCCTCTTCAGCTCACTTCACACACACACAGCTGACATGGCCTTCGTATATCTTTTTTTTTTTCTTCATTCTTTTCTTGTTCAGATTCACTTTGTTGTTACAATGGAGCTTAGATAGGCTTTCATGCTCTTGATCTGTTGTTTTTGTTTTGATTTTAGATTTGTTGTTCTAATTAAATTTGTATGTTTCCCTATTCTTGATCTGTTGTTTCTATCCTGATTTTAGATTGTGTTTGTGTTTTGATTGTGTTTTCATTTGAGAGAGAGAGACAGATGAACAAAGAATAGAGGAGGAAAGAGAAAGAATATTTTTTTATTCAATTAAGATAAAATAATGGTTTGGAGTTGCTATAGTGTTCTCTAGATTAAGAGAATTACTGTAGCAACTTCAAAAAAAAAAAATTGGAAAGCTTTGGGTTTAGACATGCTATTGGAGCATGAACAGTAAGCTTTTTCCTCCAAAAAGTAGAGATAAAGCATCTATTGCAGATGTTCTAAGGTTTTATGTATTTCAAGAACTTCATTATATATCAAAGATGTAGCTAGAACTAGGATTTTATATTGTGGACATAGACACGTGATGTTATTCTCTCTTTCTTTCTCTCATTGCTTCCGTTCACTCCAATTAATTATCTTTATACAAAATTTTCTATAATTTCAACAAGGCATTCTAACGTTCTCCACCGAACGATCTAATTTATATGTTTTATAATATACGTATAGGAAAAGTGAGTTTTTTAAAAAATTATATATAAACAAATAACAGCTAATAAACTAATTAAAAAAATAAAACAATGGCCAAACGCGACAACACATATTTGTGGGCAATGAAGCTCCTAGATTGGTGACGGGCAAACATTATTCTCATTTATATATCAAACTAATATTATCAAAATGAATTAGATTGTTGTCACTAATCAGTATTGTAATTTAATTTTTAAAATTTAGGTATGGCCTAGTTAAGAACCATCAATATATTTGATAAAGGCAAAGATATTGATATTTGAAATATGCGAGTTCAAATTACTTCTAGTATAATTTTCAATATTTTCTCAAAAAAAAATTATAACTTTCAATAATGGTACACTACTCAATTTTTTTTAACTTTATTAAAGGCCTATTTTGAAAATCATTGAATTACATTTTCCTCTTACACACCCTTCATGCTTCTAAAAATTCGAGATATTATATATAAATTAATAGCTATCTATCTATAAATTATTTATAATCCAAGCATGAAAACTTTGAAAAATTAATGCAAGAAAAAAATATAGAGTGATATAACAATAACAATTAACAAAGATTGTCACCAAGTGTAACATGATCAATTACATCTTTAGATTCTATATATTACTTAAACTTAAAATCACAAAGAATGTCCTTTTAAATCTCCAAAAATGAGTTCTTGCAAATAATTTGACTAACTATAACAGGGACGCAAGCAGGATTTGAAGTCGGGGGGGGGGGGGGGGGCAAAGTATAAATACAAAAAAGTTTATGAAAATCAAAACTGACATCTACTCAAGTTTTGTCAAATTTCATCCCATTCATTAACATTATAATCTCATATTTTCACAATCTGGATTGATATTGATTTAATCGGTGGTAATTTTTTGGAATTTTGTTTGAAAATTTTCATGAATTGGGACATCAACACTAGATGCAATGTTGCATTATTAGCTTCAAATTATTTGTAATTTTTTCTCTTTAAAAAAATCAAATATTATAGATAATTTTCCCATCATCAACCATTCCAATAAAGTTCCGTTATTTCCATATTATATAGCTCTATAACTTCAAATTTTAGTCCAAAAAATAAACCAAACAAACATACCCCACAAGCTACAGCAACATTAATGTTAATAAATTATTTTCTAAAAATAGTTAATAATTCATAAAATAAATCAACAAACATATGTTATCAATTAATAACATTTATTGACCCTAAAAAAAAAACATTTATTACTATCCATTGCACACATTTTTGGAGGAGATTTTTAATTTTCCAGATAGAAATGTATACAGTGCTGCATTGTTTTTCAAAATGGGGGGGGGGGGGGGGAGGGGCATGGCCTCCCTTGCCCTAACGTGGGTCCGTCGCTGGACTATATTGAAAGGAAAATTGCTGAAAATTGTAATACACATGTGATACTTGATGATTTTAATTCTTTAAAAGAGTGAAAACTATTATAATTTTCAATTAGAAGAAATTTTTTTTTTTGTTGTACCGATTGAATACCTCAACGATTGTTGAACATATAGAAGTGAAAATGCCTAATATTTGTGTTAACATTAGCACATATTTATTAATTTGATAAAAAAAATTGTTATACATTTATTGATTCATAAAATATTCATTTGCATCTTGAACAATGTTTGTAATATTTGTTTTTATACAGCTATATTACACAAAATATATATACTAACATGTAAAAGGAAAAAAAAAAATTCATTTTTTTTAGAATTAGGAAATTTTTTAAAAAAAATTCTTCTTCTTTTTTGAGAATCAAGAAAAAAAAATGACATGGTTTAAGATGAACCCTCAAAAATATTGGTGCAAATTTTTTCTTTCATTTTGTTCTAAGGTTTTTTTTTTTTTTTTTTTTTTTCTAGGTTAGAGATGAATAAAAAAATTGAGAAATGATTAGTCCACCTATCTCCATCAATCTTAAAAGGAGTATGCACCCTCTTTTGCCAAATAAAAGGACTGAAAACTAGGATTTTTATTTGGCAAAGGGGGGGGGGGGGGATACTATGGGCACTATAGCTCTGTTATTAAATTATTAATTTGGCATTTATAGGCAATGACACGATAGCAGATCCTGATTAAAAAAAAAAAAACAACACAAGGATATTTGTTAATCTGCCTATCTCCATCAATTTCATTATAATCAACCTACCATTTCTTTCTATCCATTACTTTAACGCACAAGGACATGCCTTTTGAAACTAATCAACCATATTAATTAAGTAATGGCCCTATAGAATATCCACTTATTCAATTAGAAAGTCCATGGTTGCCTAATTATGAGCTCCTAATTAACGTAGGTCGCGGTTGTCTTGAATTTGCCTTTCTCACTAACTCCTTTTCTCAAGAATCAAATGTGTAATCAAATTTGGGATATCTAATATTCTAATCAACCTGCCTTTATCTACCCAATTTCCTTTCCTTGACTGGAATAAAAAACCTTTTTTTTTTTTTTTGGATAATTTGATAGTTGGAGAATGGAGGATTTGAAATTTGAACCGTAAACATGTTTGCTAAAAATATTAGCAGGTGTCGGCCAATTAAATTACAAGAGAGGATAAAAATTGAACCTTAAAAAAATTTGTTCTTTGAAAAAGTATGATTTGATAACACACTCAAAACAAACACAACACAATCAATTATATATTAAAGAGATTGTTTAATTCTCATATATGTTAATCATTGACACTACTCTATTATTTATCACTAATAAAATTTATACATGATACATATTTTTAAAATATATATAATTACAATAAAATTTGAAATTATCCATAATTAAAGTCATTTTTCATTGGGTTAAGATAACATTTGGTTTCTTTATATGTATGCAATATTGAATCTCATGTCCCTATGGATACCCCATTTTGCGATCCTTATTTCTTCACATTATTCTAGCACTAGAGGTGGAGTGGTAATTTTGTATGAGTAAAAATTCCATCAATAACTTGACCCTAAAATCTATATCCCAAGTGGTCATAGTGCAACTAAGGATAAATTGATTTTAATTTTTTATAGTAATTAAAGGTAGTATACTACAAAAAAACTGGCCTATTGCGGCGGGCTAAAATTGCCACTAAAGCCCCAAAAACTGCCACTATAGGTACATTTGACCTTTAGCGGCGGGGGCTATTGTGGCGGTTCTACCCGCCAGCCTTGAGATGCCGCAATAGCTCTATTGCGGCGGTACAAAAAAGCGTTGTTGTAGATACACCTTTTAGCGGCGGTTTTGGTCTATTGCGGCGAGCATAAAACCACCGTCATACGATGTTTGAATTCGTATCAAATGACTTTTAGCAACGGGTCGTGCCCGCCGCTATAAACTAGCAAGTAAAACGGAGTAATTGCACTTTTAGAGGCGGGTGGAACCACCGCTCTATGTTTGTACCTTTAGCGGCGGGTGAAAACGCAGCTATATGTGCATACCTTTAGCGGCATGTCTACCTACCGCCATAGGTTCAAACATATAGCGGCAGGCTATAAGCGCCGCTATAGGGTTTCCTTTAATACATAAAATGAGAACCTATTGCAGCGCTTTTTGACCGCCGCTATAGGGCGGCTTCTTTTTTTTTTTTTTTTTTTTTTTTTCAGTGGGCTTTGAAACTACTGTTTACATCAAATGTTCAACCTATTACAAAGAACCTATTTTGCATCAAATATATTGTTCAGACCTGTTACAAAGAACCTGTAATAGTTTTAGCACTACTAACACAATACCACAATTGTGTTAATGCTTAATTTTTTTTATAAGGAAGGAGTTTTATTAATGATAAAAATACTTTTTGTTCACAATTATGAACACCAAATACTAAGATAATGGTTGAAATATCCAACTCATTACATCACTTTTTTTTTAATAAGTAGACCAAATGTTAAAACTTGTTACATCATTTAGAAAAATACTAAGATAATGCTGGGTGGAATGAAGATGCTAGTGATTATTATCTAAAGAAGAAAAACAAATGATAAAGCCAAAAAAACTAAAGCAAAATATCTATAGCCATTGGGTGACATGACTCAGACTTTAATAAGGTTTGGTTACTATATTTTGAATAATTTTCTTGTTGAGAACGGGTAAGAAATTTATATGATCACACTTGAATAAGGATACAATTTGGGGAAAAAGAAATAACAAAATAAATTGTAATAAAAACCAGAAGTGCAAAATTAGCTAAAATTGTGCAGAGTTGAATCAGAATGAGTCAATCCTAACTAATCCAAAAAAAAAAAAGAATTAGCCAATCCTAAATTGTAAATACCAGTGATAGACTTCTTATTTTGGCACAATGTTTTTGCAATCAAAATTGACCTAACTGGAAGTTGAAGTAATAGTTGACTGGCCAACACATATATCTAACAAAGGAGGCAAGAAACTAGTGATAGCAAAGATAATATAATACAGCTAGCTATTAACAAACGAGATGGGTCAAAGCAAACTAGGATGACTAGAAAACACACACCTATGTCCCACTTAATTTTTTGAAGTCTTTCAAAATGAAAACAGGTACGTATCAAGTTGTATGTTAAAAGATCATATTGCATAATTCAACAAGCCATCAAACTAAATGTCAAATAGGAAAATTATTGCTAAATATCTCTAGCTACATGCTATAGACCAAACTCACAAGGTACAGGAGGACCTGATTTTTATAGTTGTTTAAAACAAAAATTCTTAGTAAATGATAAGTGGAAAATGCTAGACTATAAGCATAAGAAAGTATCACCTAGAAAACCAAAGCAAATAGAATGAACCCCATACAGTTAGGTATAGATAATTAACAACATCAAGGGACTAGAATTTAATCAAAAGCATATTACACCAATTGGGTCATCAAACATGTAATGCTTAACTAAATATAGAGTTATGTATTACACACACACACTACAGCACAGGTGCAATCCAGTTCCAACTCAAACAACAAACACTCCAAATCAAAATTCAGATTAATGGGGTTGGTGCATCTATTAGATCATGAAGCTCAAAATCCTCAAATAGCCCACTTTAACAAAACACCTAGAAACCCAAGTTCTCACCTTTAGAAACCACAACTACCTTTCAGAACTAAACAACAACAACAAAATCAAGCAAATCATCCACCAAAAAAAAAAGGCAAACCTAGCAAGCAAAGCTCAAATATTTACAAAAATGCATAACATTTAACATAGAAAAACAAAACCCCAAATCCCTAATAACCCAAAAACCACTCAGTATCAATCAAACCCACCTAGATTTACAAAAAAGCTCTCACCTTTACGGCTTTAACACCTCAAATGAAACTCAATACTTCAAAAAAAAAAAAAAATCATTGTTGGACATTGAGCAACCCACTGGATCGAGAGCAGTGATATCGTGCTAGACGTCGAGCATCACACCTGATCGAGAGCAGTACACAATTTCGTCGATGGAGTCGAAGGTTTGGTGAGATGGTGGTTGTTTTGCAGTGGTGGTGGCTAGTGGTGGGTTGATTTTGGGTTCGGGTTTACGGTGGTGGCAGGTGGGTGGGTGATGGTGGTTGGTAGTGACTGTGGGTTTGCTACGGGTTGGGTTGGCTAGTGGTGACTGTGGGTTTATAGTGGCTTGTTTTTGTTTGTGATTTGGTGGTTAGGGGTTGGGTGGTGGTGGTTGTGGTGGCAGCTGTGGCTGTGGATGTGGATTTGTGGGTAGTGGTAGAGATAAGACGGTGAAGAGATTTCTTTTCACAGAGAGAGAGAGAGAGAGTGTGTGTGTGTGTGTGTGTGTGTAGAAGACTAATGAAATGGCTAAAAACAATAAGGCACTAAAAATGAAAAGGGAAAAAAAAAATAGAGGGAAAATTTAGGGCTCAGTTGGGGCAATTTAAGGTCTATTGCGACAGGTCATTGCCCCACCGCTATATTTAAGCTAAAGGCCGCTAATTCAGGTCTATTACGGCGGGTCATTGGCCCGCAGCAATAGATCTCATGTACATCGGCGGGTCAAAAAAGCACTGCAATAGGCGACCTATAGCGGCGGTTTTCGCACCCGTCGCAATAGACCCACCGCAATAGGTCAATTTTTTTTTTTTGTAGTGGTAAAAGTTGTCTCATCAAGAAAGAAAAAAAAAGGTAGTAAAAGTTGTAAAATAGATCTTCAAACTGTTTAGCTCATTCCCTTGCTGCTTGGGATTCCTTTTGCAATTGTCCTAGCGCCATCGTCATCTCCTCTCTCCCCTCCGTTGTTTTGCAGGTAGAGAAGACATATGGCTGCGGCCCTAGATCTTTTCCTTGGCCAAAAAGAAAAAGGTAAAATAGAGGGGAAGAGGAAATTAATTTGGTGGGTGCACCCCCTTACCCATTCTCTTTTGAGGGCAACAAGTGCCTTTTGAGTTTTGAACTCAGCAGCAACACCAACTCAGCATGATTTTGTTTTTTGTTTTTTTTTTTTTTTTTGGTTTATTACAGTATACCAAAATACCTTTTTTTTTTAGAATACTAAATATTTTTAATACACACACGGAGAGAGAGGAAAAAGTTTTAAAAAAAATTCTTTAATATATGTCATCCATGAGTTTTCATATTCCTTTTCTAAGATGTGCAACACAAGTTAGACGTTAGTTTCACTCAACTTGAGAGATAAGATGAGAGCTAGTAGCGCACTTTAATTAAGTTGTTGAACATTTCAAACAGTAGTGTTTTTGTCCTATGCGTTTTCAAAGCTATATTAGATATATCATACATGTCTATTATCCAATTTCATCCTTATTATTCCATCTCTCCTGTTTATTTAAATTGTGAGTACTATTTTAATAATATAATAAATATAAAATTGAAAAATGAAATAGATAATAATAAAATAAAAGAGTAATTTAAGCTAATTAATGATAACACATTGTGGAAGAAATTTTCATCAAAATAAAAGTAATTTATCCAAAAATAATTTAAAATAAGTAATAAAACTTTATTTTGATTTTCTTAAAATTTTGCAGTAGAGTAATTCATTTAAAGAATATTATGTCAACGTCTTCAAAAAAAAAGAATATTATGTCAACAATATTAATGCACTTATAATGCATCATATAGCAAAAATATGTTGCACAACATGCAATATATTTATATTGAGACATCTCATATGATGCAAAGCCCGAGTTTTATTTTAAAATGGTACAACTTAGGTGTGGTTTGTGTTATATATTATTGTTTACAATTAAATTCAACCACACTTTTACATTGACCAATTAATCATGGGATTGAGTTTAATTATCATCGGAAAGAGAGAGTATTGTTGATAATTTATTAATCAATACAACTATAGGTTGAAAAAAATCAAGAATCATATATGTGGTTGAATTAAATTAAAAAATCAAAGATTCATAATCTAGACAACTTGCTATGCGTCCACATCCAAGCGGGTTCTCCATAGGTGACACGAACACTCAACCCCGGGCCTTGCACATGATCACATCCCAATAAATTCAGTGGACAGAAACATCCAACCCAAACCTTATTCATGTATAAATTTTTGCCCTTTTTATTTGTGTTGTACCTAAGATAATCCAAGTTTAAAAAAAAAAAAAATCCACGGACTTGACAGAAGTTTGGCAGCGTGCAATAGTCTATAATTTTTTTTTTTTTTTTTTAAGAAAATAATCTATGAAATTGTTGACTTTATGAAAAAGACAATACAGTACAAAGTTAAAACCTGATCAAGGGCCAGTCTTGAATTCTCTAGAAATGTAACACGAATCCTAATGGCAGATTTTAAATTCTATGGTCAGAATGTCAGATAAGATCAGGTGTGATTAGATTCCTATACTGATTTTGACAGTCACCAAATGTTGTTGAGATTACCAATTTACCATATAAATCACCCAATCAGATCACAGGTTGAAGTTTGTTTGGTAGATTAGTTTGGGTAATATTATTTGTAGTTTTTTTAAATATGTGTGTGTGAAAAAATTTGTGAAAATGTGTGTTAGAGTAAGTTAACAAACATGGCTTAACTTAGTATGAACGTATAAAGAAGAAAACAAAAAAAATTGTGAGATGATTTTTTTTTTTTTGTTTACGATCAACCTAACATGTTAGGAGTTTGGTATCACTAAAAATAGAAAAAATCAACGTAGAAAAAATGCTACTAAAACTGTAAAACATAGCAAAAGATGTATAAAAACATTACACGAAAATGTTGTAAATGATTAAAACTCATACTCTCTCTAGTCTCTATAAATAGTCAAAATTTAGTGGAGTATCTTAAATTTCAATTAGCATACTATTATCAAATTAAATTTTAATCATAGATTTGTTTATATTAATTTATAATAGATTGACTTTTACGATGAATTGATTTTTTTTTTTTGGCTAAACACGATAAATTGATTTGAAATAGGGAGATAACGATAAGAACATTATTTTTTTGGGAATATATATACATTAGTATGAAAACACAATAGGTGTTCTACATGCTGTGAACTAATCAGGTCCAATCATTTCCCGCGGGACTCATCAAAAGGTCGAATAATCCCCAGGTAAGGTCACGTTTTTTGTGATGATTTTGTTAGTAAAGGCAAGGAAATCGAAACAACGATTTTAGTGACACAACTGTGGGTTTGATAGTGCTTTTTTGCTTAAAGTAAGATGAGTAAAAGTATCCATTGCACACCTTTAATATGATGGCATTTGATAAATATAAGTTCTTGTAGAAACAAGAGACAACGGTGAGGGTTAAAATCTCAACTCTCTAAGTGGAAGTTTCACACACGTATACTTAATAGAATTTTTATCTTAGAAAATGATTATAGTGGGATTTCTATCTTAGAAAAAAAGAGAGTAAAAGTGAATTTAAGTAGGTTTATTTGCTTATAGCTAGTTTCTTGCTTTAAATAGCTTTTATCTCATCTTTACAAATAAAATTAGCCAAAAACGTAAATTTCAAATATCTTTTCAAACTTCTTGGTGTAACGTTACTTTGAAATGAATACATTATTTAGTCAAGAGATCTTGTATATATCTCAATAGACACCTTTTGATGTTTCTAATGAAAATCATTAGAGTTCAAATTTGACTCTCTCGACTGTTGGAAAAATAAATCTGTCACCAACATTTTTTTTATTGTACCTTAATGAACCTATTCATTTTAACCGTAGTGAAAAAAACTTTTAAAATTATGATTTTTTAAGATTTTTATTATAATATAGAAAGTCTAGACTTTCTATATCATATACTGTATAATAAAAGTTTGACTTAGAAGCCGTGATTGTACCAAGTGGCTTCACCAAATTACAGAATTTTTTTTTTATATTTTTTAAAAAATAGATATTATTTTTTTTGTTCTTATCTTTTTCTCCTATAATTTCTAAGTTGATAAAAGTCTCAATTTGATTACAATCCAAATTCTTCATCTAATATTTTTATTATTAAATAAATTATATTACAATCTTAAAGAAAAAAATAAAAATAAAACAACAACGTTATTGGAAAAACAAAAGAGAGAAGTTTTTGTTCATACTAATTTACCAAAAATGTTTTTGGATAAAGTTCTTTTTAAAAATTGTAAATAAGGTAATAAGTATTTGAGTTTCAAGTAAACACCTTTTATATCTTCTAAAAAAGAAGTATCTATATATAATGCGCCCCGGTCGGATGTGGAACGGCGACAGCCGGTCCGCCGATCGACTCGGGGCGTGGACCGATGCGGATTGCGCCTGCGTGGTCCACGGCGGTAACGCAGAGGTGAGGCACGCGTGGGACACGAGGACGGCTTCAAGGTCCTACAAACATTTGTTCTTCTAAAAAAAACGTTTATTTTTCTATTTTTGGTTATAAAAAAAAAGTTTCCTTTTTTCCAACAAAAAAAAAGGTTTTCTTTCTTTCTATTCATATGACATTTTGTTTATTCCACTTTTTATGGGATTTATGAGATAGCAACAAACAAATTGATTAGAAATCTTAATTCCAACAGGATTTAAATTCTATATCAAATGAAACTCTACTTATCTTAATTGTTTATGCATTCTTTCTTCGTTATTATTTTTTCATTTTGTTTAAGCTATTTTTCTTTAACTTCAAAAAATTAATTAAAACTTCTCACATACGTTTTAACCCAATTCATAATATTAAACTTTTGTACTCATTTATTCTCTTCTACAATAATTGGTTCAAGTTTTGGTTACATACTTATACTTTCATCTCTTAAAGTGATAGAGAAAACAAACAGGTTTATTCTTTATTCTTTTTCTACATTTATATCTTAATTTATAATTTGTGTTAATTTTAAATTATGAATAAGTTTGATTATATTCTTTATATTGAATTTATATTGTTGTTAATAGGTTTTTGGTGTGTTATATTCTTCGAAAAAAAGAAATAAAATAAAATAAAAGAGTTTATATAAATTTGGCAACAAAGCTAAATAGATAAGCCTAAGAAACATTTACTAATAATAGTTTTATCAGTAACTTTTCATTAACGTGATTTAAAAAAAATTGAATAAAAAGTTAATTTATTAACATGATTTAAACTCAACTAAAATTTTTTTTAAGGGATTGGTTTAAAAAAATTTCATTCTAATTATTAACTACTATGTGCTAATTTCTAACTACTAAAACCCACAATTGAAATACTAATCCGTATGAGATACCACTTCCAAAGATTAATATCTTACCTAATTTATATTATATATTGACTTTTTTTTTTTCAAAAGAAGCGTTTCTTTCTCTTCCCGTAAAACAAAGGGATTATAACAAGAATTAGTTAGACAAGGGTAAAACTACACCACCTCTTTTCTGCAATATATATTAAATTTAGATCATTTTTTATGCATATACACACACATGTAGCGTGCAACATATAAGACTTAAACTTGGTTGGGTGAAACTCACTCAAGTTTCATTGTCTTCTTTCATGCTTTCAGGGACAAAAATTAAATTCTCATGTGAGTCTCTCTCTACTTCAAATTTTTAAATGTTTAGTAATTTAGATTATTCTTAATTATTGAAGTGAGATTTCTACTTAAACATGATTTCAATTATTGTTTTGGATAGTTTTTTACTATTAAATTCAAGGATTTTCCATTTAAATATATGTGATTAATTGAGCTTTAAAGTTCAATTTATTATTAAAAATCATATATATATATATATATATATATATTTAGGTACCTTTACCATCTTTCATTCAATATATATATATATATATATATATATGTGTGTGCATTTTATGATAACTTAGTCTACACAACATGCACTCATTATGTATCCTAAAAGTAATTTCTTTTTTATTTTAAGTAAATTAATAAAAAAATTATTTACATATAAATTTTAATTAAACCGTGCATTGCACGGGCATAATGCTATTTATAATAAAAGAACTCTTCATCAAGGTTTTTAAATCCGAACTGTTCATTGAACCGTAAAAGAGGGAGGTTCAAAGTTTTTGAGGTCGAACCGAGATCGAATCGGGGTCGAACCGTGATGACGTCATAATTAATTTAATAATTAATTAAAACCTAAATATAGATATTGAATTTATAAAGCTAGAAAAATTGACTAATATATCTATATATGTGAGGGAAATTTAATAATTTTCAAGCACATATTTAATAATTAAATAAGAAAGTTAATAAAATAAAATAATAACCATGAAAACATTAAAATTTATGATTAATTTTTGAAGGAAATTTGAATATCTTTGAAGGATTTTAATTATAATTTTTTTTATTCCTTGTAAGAGATGGATAATTTAATTAAGTAGAATAAAATTGTGTTAAGTTATTTTTATAAAAAACAAAAATTGCTAAGGGGTTGGACTGCACGGTTCTTGACCGGTTCTTGCGGTCCAACTCCGGTTTTAGGGGTTCACGGAATTGCCACATATGCTCGGTTCTCTATGCTTATAAAACCGATTTTTCATTCGGTTCTCAATTTTTACGGTCCGACCTCCCGGTCCGGTTTGGGTCCAAAACCCTTGCTCTTCATTAAAATGATATTTTTAACAAAGAGTCCTTTTTAGGCACGAGAAATAATCCCATCTGTCAAAATCAGTTGTCCACTAGCCTAGAGACATTTACCCCGAGATCTAAGCAGTTTATGCCAAACCAAAGCATAAACTTATGAAATTTAGTAAGCAGCTAGACTTATTAAAATCGAAATTACCTCTGTGACTACGTCAAACTGACATAAATAACTTGGCCTTTAAATCAATCAAAAGGACACTCAAAAGGACAGTCTAACCTCACTGATTACCCCCAATAATTTAGTATAAATATGCCAACATTCCATTCACATTTTCTATACTTCCAGCTTGCTATTAATTTGCATTCACATTCATTCTCAGTTATACGTTTGACACTTCCATGGAGTCCCAAGACCCCCAAATCCCACAAAAAAAAGACCCCCAAATCCCACGACCCCATAACCATGCCCTCCAAACCCCACCTACTGAAACCACTCACCACTCACCCTTGTTCGGTTGTGCTGCTGACTTTGCCTACAAAATGAAAGCCAACTTGGGTTTTCGGTCCAAATGGGCTGAATTGAACGGAGCAATGGGGGACTTAGGCACATACATACCAATAGTGTTGGCCTTGACACTAGCAGATGGCCTTAACTTAGGGACAACACTAATATTCACCGGGGTCTACAACATTATCACTGGTGCCATCTATGGTGTTCCTATGCCAGTCCAGCCCATGAAAGCCATAGCTGCTGTGGCCATATCCGGTACCGGTTTTGGCGTCCCGGAGATCATGGCTGCCGGAATTATAACCGGTGGAGTATTGTTTGTATTGGGTGTCACAGGTTTGATGCAACTAGTGTATAAGCTAATTCCTCTCTCTGTTGTTAGAGGAATTCAGCTAGCACAAGGCTTGTCATTTGCACTCACTGCTGTCAAATACGTTAGAACAGTTCAGAATTTTTCTAAGTCTAAGTCTATGGGAAATAGGCCTTGGCTTGGATTGGATGGCTTGATTTTAGCTATTGTTTGTGCTTGTTTTATTGTTATTGTCAATGGTGCTGGCGAGGAAATGGAACACACAGATGAAAGAGAAACCACCAACGGTCTTGATGAAGAAGAAAGTCCTAGTACAAGAAAAAGAAGAAATTTGAGGAATTTTATTTTCTCACTTCCTTCAGCTTTTTTGATATTTTTGTTGGGTGTGGTTTTGGCTTTTATAAGAAATCCAAAAGTTGTGAACGACATCATATTTGGACCGTCATCTATAGAAGTAGTGAAAATATCAAAGCATGAATGGAAGGAAGGTTTTATTAAGGGAGCAATTCCTCAACTTCCCTTATCAATATTGAATTCTGTGGTTGCTGTGTGCAAATTGTCCTCTGATCTTTTTCCAGGAAGAGATTTTTCAGCCACATCGCTTTCAGTCACTGTGGGGTTAATGAATGTGATAGGGTGTTGGTTTGGAGCTATGCCAAGTTGCCATGGTGCTGGTGGGTTAGCTGGACAGTACAAGTTTGGAGGCAGAAGTGGTGGGTGTGTTGCAATTCTTGGTACAGCTAAATTGATATTAGGTTTGGTATTAGGTACTTCTTTGGTGAAGATTTTGAACCAATTTCCTGTTGGGGTACTTGGGGTTTTGCTCTTGTTTGCTGGGATTGAGCTAGCTATGGCTTCAAGGGACATGAATACCAAAGAGGAATCGTTTGTGATGCTTACTTGCACAGCAGTTTCACTAGTGGGTTCAAGTGCTGCCCTTGGTTTTGTGTGTGGGATTGTTGCTCATTTGCTTCTAAGGATAAGAAATTTTGGCAAGGATCAACCTCGTTCTACGATATGGATGCGTACACCATAGTGCCAAGTTTCCAATTAATTTTTAGAATATGATCTCTTTTTCTTGGTTTAACCGCGTAAAAGTATATGGTTGTATTTTGTTTTTAAGGGTATTTTCTAGAGTTTGCCTACGGTTTGGAATTTGAACCACTATGAACGAAAATTTAGTGGTAAAAAAATTGGGAAAACTGTCTTCCACTCTTCTTTCTTTTTTTTTTTTTTTTTTGGAAGGGGGACTACAACTCTATAGTTGAATGGAGGGCTACTCACTTCACTTCAATATGGCGAGTGACTGAGTTCCTTAATTTGTTGCTTGTTTCTTCCATGCCTACAATGTAATTATGTAAATATTGGCTTGCTTTGATGATATAAATAAAGATAGTAGCCACACTTTTGTAATTGTCGTTGCTTCACTATTGCTTTTCTTTCGTGTTGTCCACTATCGTCCTTGTCTCGTGTGATGCTTGCAAGTTAGATTCTTGTTTGGCGCATAAGGACCAGCATATTGAATTATTAATTAACTTCTTGCTTACATTTCCATTTGGATTTGAATTAAAGAGATGCAACATAATTGACTTGGAGACTTGGAGTTCATTCCTTATAAAGCCAATTAAAGTGACTAGTTAGAAACTCTTCATTCTCCTTCTCCTTAGAATCAAATATACTTATAAAATAAATAAATTCTTCAAATTTAAATTAAGAATAATTACTAGCATAAATGGTTTAATTGGGATTTAACAATACATGATGATTTATGTCAATGATTTTACTCTCACAAAAAATTTTGCTATATTATGGATTTGAAATAATTTGATGCACCCATGAATTCTAGTTAGCTCCACTCATGTAAAGTTTCTTTACGTTACAGAAGGGACTTAAATTTGAATCTATCATAAACCAAAAATTAATTGGTATCTTGAAATGGTGATAAAAATAATTATTATAGAGTGGAAACTATAAATTAATATCTTATCATATAATTTTTTTTTTAAAAAAAAAGACATGAGACACCTAAATCCTAATAATTTCAAATTGACATATTAATAAAGTAGGTGAGTTCAAGTTACACATGATGTAGTCTTAGTTAATTAATGTTACATCACTCAATAATTTTCTATTATATGAGTTTTATTTTTATTTTTTGACAAATCCATCTTTAGATTAAATTTCCATTTAATACTCTCTATGCTTACAAATTATTAAGATTATCAAATATTGAAAACTATGTCATCTATAAAATATTAGAATGTTTAAATTTTGATATTTTATTTTTAAATTATATAAAAAAATAACAATTGATTCATCAAATAGTAAATAACATCAAATTAACCCAAAATTTAACATGCATGTTAAAAAAAAATGAGAATATTTAATGCAATGGTGGGATTTTGAATATATTAATTCATTTATAAATGTCATCAATAAATAATAGGTTGGATTCGTATTACACTTGGTGTAATTTTTTACCATGTTAGAAAATTTAATATTTATTTGTTGGATTAGTATTTGATTAATTTAACATTAGTTTACATTTTTTTTTTCTTATATCCTTTGTGCTTACCAAATTTTAAAAGATCAATAATTGTCTTATTTATAAAGTATTTAAAGCGAAAACATCATTTTGGTCTCTACATTTTGGAGTCACAGTCAATTTAGTCTCTACATTTAGTAACAATTAATTTAGTCCTTACCATTAAGTCATCAACGGAAATTGCCTATGTGGCAAACAATGTGCTTTGTTGGCACACTCAAAGTTGATATGGCAACTAAAATAATAATAATTTTTTATTATTGGCATTACACCTTAGCATCTAAATAAAAAAATTAATTTATCAATATTAGAAAAAAAGAAAAAAAAACTATTAAGAACCAAAAAAAAAAAAAAACATGAATTCAGATTTGGAAGTTGGAAAACATAGATCGAACTGAAATTCCTTCAAGAAATCACTAAATTTTCTTCAAATCCTCTCCTTCGCACATCAATCTCTGAATCTCTAACTTCTTTTCAACTAACCCACCCAAAAAAAAAAAAAAAATCGGCTTTTTTACATTACTTGGTGTGCTCTTGCCCAACTTCATTTTCTCCACCATCACCACCATTGAACTCAATTGCTGGGGACAAGATGACATGTTCATTGTGACGAACTTGAGCCATGGATTGTGACGGAGATCTAAGTGTGACGGAGGTATAGGGTAGAGAGTAGAGACAAAGAGAGAAAGAGGAAGAGAGAAATGTAGGGGTGGGGTAGAGATGGGTCTTATTCGTAGAGAGAGGCAGAGGAACCATTTTGTGCTTGTTTTTCTTTAATTTTAATTATTTGATATTATCCCTTTGTATCTGTGTATGATATTGGAGCTTCAGAGGTTGGATGTAACTTGTGAGCTTCATAGTTATTTTGTTTTGTGAATGTTCTGAGCGTTTGATTTGACTTGTTTTGTAACTTTTGTTATACATAAAAATTTTGGATTGAACCTGTAAAGAAATTTTTGTTCAAATCTGTATGTACTGGGTTTGTGTTCTTCCCATTTCAAATTAAATTTAATTATATATTTTTCTGGGCTTATGTTCTTTGAGTTCATGTTCAATTTGTGTTCTCACTTCTCAAATCTGAATTCATGTTATTTTTTGGTTTTTAATAGTTTTTTTTCCTGTTCTTTTTTTTTTCTCTAATATTGATAAATCTGAGGTGGCATTTTTCTAATGTCAATAAAAAAAATTATTATTATTTTAGTTTCTGATGAAGCAAGAATTCGTCAGTCAAGAAAGGGTGAGTCCAGATGGAACCAAACCTGAAGTTCGTCGTTCTAGTAGTCAAGAAAATAGTGGGGGAGATCTCTTGGTGTGGTCACCGGTGTGGTGCTTGCCAAAACACCTCCAATGCTTAAGTTAGTTTCTGAAAATTTTACGCAGATAAATAATGACAAAGTATGAGTGTGTTATCGTGTTTTTTTCTTACCCCTGACTTGTGCTTCTGGAGGCTTTATATATGCTTCTCTCGCCTCCTAGCCGTTGTAGCAGTTATTGTGGTTTTAATACCTCTTTGAGTAACGCCTTCCGCTTAAATGGCAAGGTTTCAATTCGTCTCCAACGGGTTGTACAGCTGTTTCATCCAGCCTGGGGCATTATTGGCGATATTAAATGTTCCTGCCGCTTTTGCCTGCTCTTGCCTACTTTATCCTCGTCTGCACTGATTTCCTCGTCTGTCTTGCTTTCCTCGTCCGTGTTGCTTTCCTCGTCCGTGTTTATCTCGTCAGCCCTGTCAGTTGCCCCCGAATTCTTTGATCGTCATGACATGTCATGACAACCATGGAAAATGAAAAGTTTGGCAGGTGACTCTTGGAGTTTCGTGTTGCATTAAATGTGTAGTGGTGGCGCCGTACTGATCGTGGCCACGTGGCGCACTTCAGTTGGGGAAGTTAATGCCCTCATCATATGACCCTTCGTTTTTCTCGTTGCTTTTCAGTTTTTGTGTATCTTAGCTTTAAACCCCCTTTCTTTGGTTTTTGCCTTTCTTCAAAAAGACTTTGTCGCTCTGAGTCTTTCTTCCCCTCTGCGATTTCTTCTTCAGGCCGGCGTGTTGTGTGGTGGTGTTCTTGTGCGGCGGCGCTTCTCTTCCAAGGTACTTGTCTCCTCCATCTTTGGCTATGTTTTCCCTTTTTCTGTTCGCAATTTTTTGATTTCCATTTCTTTCATTTCCCCCATTTTTATTTTTCTTTTTATATATAGGGGTTTTTGCTCGTACTTTTCTGGTTACATTACTCCCATATTTTCATGGTTAATGGCTCGGAGGTTAGGATAGTTTGCCCATCCATCTCCTTCCTGTTTGCGCGCTTAGGGGGGTTTTTAGGTAGTTCTTCTCACTTAGAAAGTTTCGTCTTTAAGGGTAACTGTGTGGGAGTTGTGTTGGCTAACTTGCTGCCTTTACTTCGTCAGTCAATTGACTGGTTTAGGAATAGAAAAAGAGTGTGAGGAACGATGTTGGATGTTAGATCTAGTGAATTTAAGACTGGATTGTCGTCTAGTGATGACCCAGTGAGGGGGGATACTGCTGCCTCGACCCTCCGAGAAGTTAGGGCTTTTCACGCCCTTGAGGAGGAGTGCAGTCTAGACGCGGAGACACTAGGGAGGTTTAGGATAGATTTCAATTCCCAGAGTGGGTGAGGCTTCGTCTGCCTGGCAAGGATGATCGAGCTTGCAATTTCTTCCCAGGGGAGGTGTGCTTCTACGAGGCGGCCTTCATCTATGGATTGAGATTCCTCGTCCATCCCTTCTTGATGGAGCTTTTGGACCATTTTGGCATTGCTCCAGGGCAATTTATGCCTAACTCTTGAAGGATTGTGATTAGCTGTATTGGGATATGGCTGGCAGCAGTGGACGGGAATATGCTCAAAATTGACGAGCTCGTCCACTTGTATCGATTAAAAGCGTCGAAGGAGCATGGGTATTATGAACTGGTACCTTGGGAGAGGAAAACTAGGGTCGTTAAAGGTTTACCGTCCTCTTTCAGGTATTGGAAGTCCAGATTTTTCTTTGTGTTTGAGGATGAGTTTGAGACCGCCTCAAGTGAGACTTGGGGTGATCTCCCATGATTATATCGCCGGTGGGGAACCCCGACATTAGGTGAGTCAATTACTTTTCCTCGTCATTTTAGTTTCTTTCGTGTGTGCTACTACTACAGCTGATCCCTTTACTTTTGTTTTTGTGTAGTTACAAGATGACCAAAACTTAAGAGTAGGTATAAGGGTAGGGTGTAGAAAGCCGTAGAATACGCACTGACGATTGAAAACTAGGACGACCTAGTAGATCCCAGGACTCTTGCCTTTTATTGTTTTGGGCCAGAACCTTCTCCCTTCGTCCTTCGAAACATCGAGATTGAAGAAAAAAAGAGTAAGTGTTAGGCTCGTTGTGTAACGATTTTTCCCTCTTCTTTTTTATTCCTTGTAAATTTTGTTTCTAATCCCCTTTGTTTCTAATCCCCTTTTTTCAGAAATGATTACGAAGTTTAACAAGGATATGTATGCAAAAATGCGATCGAAGAAGAGTGAGCCTTTATCAAACTTGGGAAGAAAATCGGTGCGAGTCACCTGTAAGGACACCGCTGTTTCTCCGACCATCCGCGTCACTCCGGCTACTTCTAGCGCTGAGGTGACTAGGTCTCCTTCGACATCGATCGAGGAGCTCTCCACTCCGGCCTCTAAGAGGCCGCGGATGTCCGAGAAAGAGAAGGATATTATTCCTCGTTCGTCAACAATTTGGGATGACGAGAGGTTGGCGGTGGACAGGGCTCACGAGGCTGTGGATTCTGACGATCTTAAGGCCCTTTCTGGAGTGCCTTTCAATAGCATCGTGAGTCGTCACGTTCAAAAACTCGTTCAGGTGAAGTTTTTTTTTTTTTTTTTAGTTCTACCGACGATTTTGGTTTTCTTTTTAGGTCTTGGGGGAGAGTCTCCATATCACCTCAGAGTACTTGACTCAACAGCTTCCCTTGCATCAAGGATGGAGGCTTTGGAGGCTTAAAACTCAACCTTAAGAAAGGACCTGATCGAGTCTATGAGTGAAGCTACCAATTTGAAAGAAAAGGTGAAGGGCCTAGAGGATGACCTCAAAGTTGAGCGCCAGCTGACCCTGGAGAAGGACGAGCAACTGCTGGCTTCTAGGGAGAAACTAAAAACTATTGTTGCCAGGTCCGTTGAAGCATTCCAGACAACGGACGAGTATAACACGGTCCTGTTTAGCTGGTACTTCAAGGGCTTTAAACTCTTAACGAGGTACCTCGTCAAGCACCCTTCTGGAGTCAACCTGGAGAATCTTGACCTTGAAGAAGTCGACCAGGAGATGGCTGCTGCCCAATCAGATGCCCCGGAGAATGCCCGTGCCGATGATGCCACTGACGATGTTGCCCCTGCTGAGCCTTGAAAAGATTTCTCTTTTTCTTGTTTTCTCTTCTTCTTTTTTTTTTTTTTTTTTTGGTTCTATTTTTATGACAATTTAAGCATTAAGAACAGAAGTTTAACCCAGTGTTTATGGGTCTTTTGTAAGAATGGTGAAACCTACCCTTTATTTTTGGGCGGTCTTTTGTAAGAATGGTGAAACCTGCCCTTTGTTTTTGGGCGTTTAATTAAATTCATAACTGCGTACTTACTTGTTTCTGCGGTTTGCACTCCTATTGGTTTTTTTAATGCGCCAGAGATACACCACCCCTTTTACATGCTTTATTGGTTTCCTTTATTGCGTCAGTAACTTACATCCGTCAGAACGGAATCTTGTTACTTAGATTTTTTTAGATAGGTTATCCCTTAAATACGTCAGTAACTTACATCCGTCAAAGCGGAATCTTGTTACTTAGATTTTTTTAAATAAGTTATCCCTTGGATGCGTCAGTAACTTACATCCGTCAAGGAGGAATCTTGTTACTTAGATTTTTTAGGATGGGTTATCCCTTGGATACGTCAGTAACTTACATCCGTTAAAGCGGAATCTTGTTACTTAGATTTTTTGAGATAGGTTATCCCTTGGATACGTCAGTAACTTACATCCGTCAAGGCGAAATCTTGTTACTTAAATTTTTTGGGATGGGTTATCCCTTGGATACGTCAGTAACTTACATCCGTCAAAGCGGAATCTTGTTACTTAGATTTTTTTAGATAGGTTATCCCTTGACTCGCGACTGACCAAAACCTGCGGGAACAGAGACATTAGCTGAACAATTCCTTTATTAATTTGAGAATGAATACATTTACTGTCTACATCTATTAGTGGTATTTCTTCAAGTGTTCGATGTTCCAGGGTCGTGGTAATTTCTGCCCATTCATGGTTTCCAGGTGGTAGCTCCCTTGTCTGGAATAGTGAACGACTCGGTAGGGTCCTCCCATGTAGGACCAAGCTTTCCTTGAGCAGAATCTCTTGTAGCCCTTTCTAGATTGATCCGAAGTTGATCGTCGTTATTTTCTTCATGGAATGCTTCACGTCTGATGCTAGTGGCTCTTACCTCGACTGGGATTACGGCTTCAGTGCCATAAGTGAGCCTAAAAGTGGTTTTCCCTGTCGGGGTTCTTGCCGTGGTTCTGTAGGCCCACAATACATTTGGCAGCTCGTCTGGCCAGGCACCCTTTGCGTTGTCTAGCTTGGCTTTAATGATCTTCAGCAACGTCTGGTTCGTCACTTCTGTCTGACCGTTGGCCTGCGGATGTCCTGGGGATGAGAATTTGTTCTTGATGCCTAGACCAAAACAGAAGTCCTTAAAGCCTTGGCTGTCAAACTGTCGACCATTATCTGATATGATCGTCATGGGTATCCCGAACCTGCATATAATATTTTTCCAGACGAAGCTCCGAATCCGTGCTTCCATGATAGTTGCTATTGCCTCTGCTTCCACCCACTTTGTAAAGTAATCAATCGCAACCAATAAGAATTTTACTTGACCTTTACTTGGGGGTAATGGGCTGACGATGTCAATTCCCCATTGTGCGAATGGCCAAGGGGAGGATATAGTTGTCAATTGTTCTGCTGGAAGTCGCTGGACGTTCCCGAACCTCTGACATTTGTCACATTTCTTGACGAGTTCAACTGCGTCCACCTGCATAGTTGGCCAGAAATAACCTATTCGAATGATTTTGCTTACCAGGGATCTAGGACCAGCATGGTCCCCACAAATTCCTTCATGGACCTCCCTCAGGATATATTTGGCTTCCTCTTCATCAACACACTTCAAGTAAGACATAGAGAAACCTTTCTTGTATAGGGTGTCATTTAGGATCGTAAATCTGGCTGCTCTTTTCTTGATCTTCTTGGCCTCCTCAGCGTCTTGAGGGAGGTGCCCATCGTGCAAAAAAGACATGATAGGAGTAATCCAGTTGTTTGTACTTTGAATCTAGAACATTGGGGATTCCTCAATGCTGGGGTGTTTCTGGAGCTCCATTGTCAGTCCACTTTTTGACGATCCTTTGTCTGACGATGCTATTTTTGAGACCTCATCTGCTATAATGTTCTGGCTTCGAAGGATCTGCTCAAACCTGACCGCATCAAATTCTTGAGTCAAATGCCTCGTCAATTTGAGGTATTTTTGCATTCTTTCTTCTTTCGCCTCGTACTCTCCCCTTATTTGCTCAGTTACTAATTTCGAATCACTTTGTACCAGTAGGTTCTTGGCCCTGAGAGCTTTTCCAAGTCTCAGGCCCGTCAGTATCCCCTTGTACTCAGCCTCGTTGTTGGTAGCTGGGAACTGCAACTGGACTCCATATTTGAGTACTTCTCCGTCAGGGGTCGTTATAACAACTCCTACTCTGCCTCTCTTCTGGGCTGACAAACCGTCAGTCTGTATCGTCCACATATCATCGTCTCTGATTTGATCATCTTCGTTTGCAAAAGTGAATTCAGCAACGAAGTCTGCCAAAACTTGTGCTTTAACGGCTGTCCTAGGATGGTACTCGACGTCGAATTGGCTGAGTTCAATTGCCCACTAGACCATTCGTCCGGCTACTTCAGGTTTGTTTATGGACTTTTTAATGGGCTGGTCAGTCATGACCAAGATAGGATTTGCCTGAAAGTATTGTCTTAGTTTGCGCGAGGCCACTATTAACGCGAACACAATCTTTTCGATCCTCGGGTATTTGAACTCAGCTCCTTGAAAGGCTTGACTGACGTAATATACTAGGAGTTGTATCTTACCTTCTTCACGAACCAGGGCTGCACTAACGGCTGTGACTGACACCGACAAGTACAGTTGCAAACTTTCTCCTTCTCTGGCTAGGCTTAAAAGGGGTGGATTACTCAAGTAATGTTTAAGTTCCTGGAATGCTGTCTCACACTCATCCGTCCATTCGAAAGCCCGCTTTAAGGTTTTGAAAAAAGGCTGGCATTTATCCGTTGCTTTAGAGACGAACATGTTCAATGCCGCGATTCTTCCTGTCAGCTTCTGAACCTCCTTGACAGTTCTCGGTGACTCCATATTGATTATGGCTTGCACCTTCTCCGGGTTTGCTTCTATTCCTCTATGAGACACCATGAATCCCAAGAATTTTTCTGAAGCTACACTAAAAACGCACTTGTTTGGGTTCAGCTTCATCCGGTACTACCTCAGTGTGGCAACTGTCTCCTTCAAATCTTCTAGATGGGAAAGCTCTTCCTTACTCTTGACGAGCATGTCATCCACGTACACCTCCATATACCTGCCAATCTGCTTTCTGAACATCTTGTTCACTAACCTCTGATAGGTGGCTCCTGCATTCTTCAAGCCGAAAGGCATTACCTTGTAGCAGTAGAGTCCTTAGCTTGTGACGAACGCAGTTTTTTCTTGATCTTCTTCGGCCATTTTTATCTGGTTGTATCCCGAGAAGGCATCCATGAACATCAGTAGTTTATTTCCAGCCGTTGAGTCCACTAGTTGATCTATCCTTGGTAGAGGGAAATTGTCCTTCGGGCATACCTTGTTCAAATCCGTGAAGTCAACGCACATTCTCCATGTCCCATTGGCCTTCTTCACTAGAACGACATTTGCGAGCCATTCTGGATAGTATACTTCTCAAATAAATCCTGCTGACAGGAGCTTAGCAACTTCGTCCGCTACTGCTCGGTCCCGTTCGGGGCAAAGGTTCTGCGTCTCTGGTGGACAAACCTTTCCTCAGGGTTCACTCTTAACTCATGCTGGATGATTTTTGGAGATATGCCAGGCATGTCCTCGTGACTCCATGTGAATACATCCAGATTTTCTTTAAGTAGACGGACGAGCTTGGTTTTCATCTCCAGACTTAGTTTCTTTCCTATCCTAGTCGTTTTGGTCATCTCCCCTTCAGCTAATTTCACTGTTTCCAAGGTTTCTTCCTTCTCTTCTTCTTTCTCTTCTATCGTCCACGTATGATTTTCTCTTGCAGCTAAAACGGCCTGGTAGCACTCTCGGGCTAAGACTTGATCTCCTCTTACTTTGCCAACTCCTTCATCCATTGGGAACTTCACCTTCAGGCAATAAGTAGACGCAGCTGCCTTCCATTTGTTGAGTGTGGGCCTTTTAATAATGGCGTTGTAGGATGAAGGGTAGTCTACTACCAAGAAGTCTAGCTGACGGGTTAACTGCCTCGGGTAGGCGCTAACTGTCACTGTTAATGTCACCACGCCTTTGGGATATACCCGGTCTCCGCTGAAACTAACAAGTGGGGAGTTAAACGGGCGTAGCCTTTTTGGATCTAGCTTCAGCTGCTAGAAGGCAGTGAGGTAGATAATGTCTGCTGAACTGCCATTATCCACGAGGATCCTTTTGGTGTTGAATCCCTCTATGGTTAACATTATAACTATAGGATCATTGTGTGGCTGTTTCACCCCTCTGGCGTCTGCTTCATTGGAGGTCATATCCTGGTCTGTCCGTCTCTGCTTGATTGGAGGCACCATATAGACACTATTCACCTGTCTCTGGCATGCCTTCTTCAGGGACTTGAATGATCCCCCAGCAAAGGGCCCTCCTGCAATCGTCGCTATCTCCCTGATCACATTCTGTGCCGGTTGGGGATGACGATCGTCTTTTCTTGACGAGGATTCCGACTGGTTCTTGTTTCTGTCTCTGGGTCTATTGTATTCTCCCTTCTTCACGTACTTCTATAGCTTTCCTTTCCATATCAGCTCCTTAATTTGTTCTTTGAGATCCCGGTAATCCTCCGTGTAGTGACTATGATCTTTGTGAAATCGGCAGTATTTATTTTTATCACGGACGTTGGGCGACAAGTGTAATGGCCTTAGCCATTTCAGGTAGTGCTCATCTTTAATCTGCAATAAAATTTTGTCAACAGGCATAACTAGAGGGGTAAACCTTACCGTTCGAGGGCTTTTTTCATCCCTTCTTCTATTACCGTCACCTAGTCGACGATCTTGTCGTTCCCTCTTCTGTCCCCTACGTTCGTTGTCCTTCCTCCCAACACTTCTAGGCCTCTCCGCGTCCTCTATGGCTGCAAGTGCGTCTTCAACATTCATGTATTTTTGTGCTTTTAAGAGCATCTCTGCCACCATCTTTGGGGGGTTCTTTGCAAGTGAAGCTACGAGCTCTCGGGATCTCAACCCTGCCTTGAAAGTCATCAGCTGTACTTTGTTGTCCGCTTCGTCTACCTCCAAGGTCTCCCGGGTGAAGCGTTTTACGTATGACCTCAATGTCTCTTTCTCTCCCTGCCTAACGGTGAGCAAGTAATCTGCTGGCCTCTTCGGACGTTATCCCCCAATAAAATGACGCAAGAAGGAGCCACTTAGCTATTCAAAGTTGTCAATGGACGATGTTGGCAGCTTCGCGAACCATTCTCTAGCTACTCCTTTGAGAGTGGTAGGGAAGGAACGACATAGTATCTCGTCAGGGGGCTGTTGGAGACCCAGCGTCGTTTTGAATGTGTTGAGGTGATCTTGAGGGTCTCTCAACCCGTCGAACTGTTCAAGCTGAGGCAAACGAAATTTGGACAGTACTGGATGTTCGAGGACCACTGTAGTGAAAGGCAAATCTGTAGCCCTTATAATTCTATCCACGCTCCGATTCGTTTTTTCCTTGATGGCATTCCGTAGCTCGTCCATCTCTTTCTTCATTTCTCGTATAATGTCTGAATTCTGCCTGTCTGGGGTGAACGGTCTGGGAGTGTTAGTTCTTTTGTGACTATCCCCTTCATCCTCTGAGTTGCCCCTGGATCGACTCTCTTCCTGCTAAACCTGTTGGAGTTGTATCCTCATTTCCTAGTTCTGTCTAGTGAGTTCTTCGACGGTGGCCGCAAGGGCTTGGATTTGTTGGGTCAAGGTGGCATGATCTTGATTGGGTTCCATCTGAATGCAGGAGTTGGTGGGAACCACCTTCCCAATTATAAATATGGAAATGTGGAATTCCCCACAGACAGCGCCAAACCAATGAAGCAAGAATTCGTCAGTCGAGAAAGGGTGAGTCCAGATAGAACCAAACCTGAAGTTCGTCATTCTAGTAGTCAAGAAAATGGTGGGGGAGATCTCTCAATGTGGTCACCAGTGTGGTGCCTGCCAAAACACCTCTGATGCTTAAGTTAGTTTCTTGGAGTTTTACGCAGATAAATAATGACAAAGAATGAGTGTGTTATCGTGTTTTTTTCTTACCCCTGACTTGTGCTTGTGGAGGCTTTATATATGCTTCTCTCGCCTCCTAGCCGTTGTAGCAGTTATTGTGGTTTTAATACCTCTTTGAGTAACGCCTTCCGCTTAAATGGTAAGGTTTCAATTCGTCTCCAACGGGTTGTACAGCTGTTTCATCCAGCCTGGGGCATTATTAGCGATATTAAATGTTCCTGCCACTTCGCCTGCTCCTGCCTACTTTATCCTCGTCTGCACCGATTTCCTCGTCTGTCCTGCTTTCCTCGTCCGTGTTGCTTTCCTCGTCCGTATTTATCTCGTCACCCCTGTCAGTTTCCATGTCAGCTTCAAGTGTGCCAACAAAGCACACCATTTGTCACATAAACATTTTCTGTTAATGACTTAACAGTAATGACCAAATTGATTACAATATGAAAAAAACAAGGACCAAATTGACTGCTACCAAAATGTAAAGACCAAATTAACAGTGACTCCAAAATGTAGGGACCAAATTGGTATTTTCGCCAATATTTAAATTTTAGGTTTTTTTTTTTTTTTTTTTTTTAACATGTTAAAATTATACATAGAACATGGGTTTATAGATCAAATAATGAATAGCATTCAATTAAGACAACATTTAGCATGTTTGTTCATAATAATGAAAACTTATAATTCAACGGTGCAATTATTAAAATATTAATCTACTAAGAGGTCATAAATTTGTAACATTAATAAAAGAGTTACATTATATATAATTTGATCCTCGTCACTCGTATAAAAATTAATGTTTCATACATTATTTAAGCCATCTAAACTAAAAATTGAAATCTAAAACCTTCTCATTAAATTCTTCCATCATGATCTAGATTTTATCTTTTACTTTATTAATTTTAAGTAATCTCGCTGCTTCCACTAGGAAAGGGAGCAGTTACATATCAATAAAGGGAAAAACAAATTGAGAACCCAATGCGCCAGAATCAAAGATGAATTAACCATATGCATGATATTAATTGTTCGTTTTGTGATATTCGATTGGCTAATCTTCCATTTATAGAACTCCATTGCTATCTTGATTTTGCCAGGCCATGGACTACTTTTAACGCATTAGAAGTAAAAAAAATAAACAAATCAAAGAAACAGGGGAAATTCTGTCCAAGAACATTAAACAATATAAGTAAAAATGTTCATAAAATTCTTTTGGTAAGTGAAATATTTTAACATATCTAAACCTATGACCCACGTGTGAAATCTGGATTATGCTTCAAGCCAGGTTCAGTGTATATGCATCATGGTTTTCAATTTAAGCCCTATACCATCTTTTTTTTTTTTAAGGGGAAGGGGTCAGTGGATGAAAACAAAATAGGATATCTATAAATATCCTTGAAGCACTTCCTAAAATATTATGTTCTAAATTCACCACCAAAATAATCATCACACCTAAAGCCCTAACAAAACGACCCCTCCCTTCTCTTTCCATGGCCACTTCGTTACCTCCACTTCTCACAACTAGTACTCTAAACAGACTAAACCATTATAAGTGTTGTGGCAGAACATGTTTTCCATCAAAGATGTATTGGAACACACATGAAAGATCCACTAGTGTCTAGGAATTTCTTTTTTACATGTTCAAAATTTAGAGGTCCCTCTTTTATTGATTGTGTGATTGATCATTATTTACTCATAACTTTGCCTCAAAAAAAGATCTCTTTTTACAATGAAAAATCCTATAGCAATGCTACACTACATGTTCAACAACTCTTTTCACAACATCTAAGGTGATAGATTGTGATAATTGTTGTACTTTCACCTAAAAATACTATTAAAATTCACTTTTATTGAATACCAATTAACCGTTATCTTAACTCTTTTTTTTTTTTTTTAAGTTATGAAATTTGTTATATATCTAGCTTATCGTAAGCATTAATGAAAGAGTCTAATCTAGACCTCAAGCTGAAAATGCAAAGGATTTCTCATATCTCCAAACCAAGCTTGAAGCCAAACTCACAGGTTGGAGGAGTAAATGCCTTTCGTGGGCTGGTAGAAGAACCCTTATATGTTCAGTCGCCCAAACCATCCCCAACTATGCTATGTCCACCTTCAGCATCCCTAATAAAGTGTGCGATAGCCTTGATTCTCTTAACAGAAGATTTTGGTGGAATCCGAGGAAATCAGAAGGAAACTTTCTTGCCTGGAGATCATGGGACAAGCTGTGTTACCCGAAGAACCAGGGTGGTCTAGGTTTCAAAAAAGCTAAGGATATCAACAATGCACTCACTGCCAAGCTGGCCTGGATGATTGCCTCTAAGAGGGATAGTCTTTGTATGAGTATTCTAAGAGCCAAATACAAAGTCCCAGCTGATTGGTTGTACACCGATCCACCAAGCTGTGCCTCCCCTATATGGAGGGCTGTTGAGCAAGCAAAGAAGCTCATTATCAAGGGTGCTTGCTACACCATTGGCGATGGATCCTCCATTAATGTTTGGAAGGACCCTTGGGTGCCCTGGATAGCGGGGTTCATCCCTACCCCTAAAAAAGAGGAGTACACTCAGCTTCCGGTCCTTGCTAGTCAGTTAATCGACTCAGACCTGCACTGTTGGAGGCAACATTTAGTCAAGGAGTTGTTTGACCCCCCTTCTGCTCAGGCCATCTTGTCTATCCCGATCCCTACCAGACCTCTCCCGGATAGACTCATATGGACACCGGACCCTAAAGGGCATTTCTCAGTCAAATCAGCATATCACACAGCCCGTGCTCACCTACCCGCCACTTCCCCTACGGACCTCAACTGGAGCAAATTATGGAGATTAAACGTTCCAGAAAGACTGAAAATGTTTCTTTGGAGGATCAGCGTCAACTCTCTACCTACAAGGGAAAACCTCCTGACTCGCTTCCAAGTAAGTGACCCTTCCTGTGTCTTTTGTAAGGATAGCTCCGAATCCCCTTGTCATCTCTTCTTCAACTGCCCTGCATCAAGGTCCCTTTGGTTTGCGGCTTGTTGGGGTCTAAAAACTGAGCTCTTATCAATCGCTCAACCTGAAGACATTGTTAAATTTGTGTTGAACCCCCCTGTCCCTCCTTGCGTTGAGGCCGAAAAGGATCATGTTCCGCTGCTTTTGGCTTTAACGCTAGAAGAGATATGGAGAGCTAGGAATTTCTCCCTCCATCATAATTGCCTTTGGGACATCTCGGCATCCATCAGATTAATCCAGTCAAGGCACCTGGAATACTCCGCAATCTCAGCCCCACTTTCTGCTCCCAGCCAACCTCCTCATAAGCTCTCTTGGTCCCCACCGCCTTTAGGTTGCATCAAGATCAACGTGGATGCTGCTATTTCAAGCTCCCAAGCAGCTTTAGCAGTAGTTGCCCGTGATTACCGCGGCGTTCCTCTCAAAATTTGGGCAAGGTTGATAAAGAGTACTTCTCCCCTCCAGGCAGAAACCGAGGCGCTCCTATGGGCAGTTCAACTTGCAAAAGTGGAAAAATGGAGCCATGTTATTTTCGAAGGCGATGCCAAGCTCTGTTTCGACGCCATCAACACCCCCAATCATCCCCCCCCTTGGTGCATTCACACCCCTCTGCTCAACATCCTTGCTTTGGTTGAGTGTTTTATTTCTTGCTCTTTTGTTTGGATTAGTAGAGATTGTAATGGTGTTGCACACCACGTAGCTAGATTTTCCTTAAAGTCTCGTTTAGCTTTCTTTTTCCATTTGGAAAATCTGCCCCCTTCCTTGCTGGACTCTTGTAAGGCAGACTTTCCCTTTTGTTCTTCTTTTCTTCAGTAATGAATTGCAGATTATCAAAAAAAAAAAAAGCTGAAAATGCTATAGTGTCCTACCCATAGTGCAATGATCTCTCAAAAAAGTTATAGGTATCGTACAAACACACACACACACACACACACACACACACACATATATATATAACAAAATTTTATTTATCATACAAAAAAAAAAAATACTCGTATTTATAAAAATACTTCAATTTGACAAAACTTTAATACTCCTTTATATATACATACATACATATATATATATATATATATATTATTCTATTAGCTATATTTTATAATCCATATTTTACTTTTATGTCAAACATCAACAACTTTTTTTTTTTTTTGTAATTTTTTTTTTGGTAAGATTTTTTTTTTTTTTTTTTGTAATCTTGACATTTTTTCCTTAATCAATTAAGATTTTTCTATAATTTGTATATTTGAATATAATATCTCTCTCTCTCTCACTCAAATGTGTTAGATTTTAAATAACAATTAGGGAATAAATAATTCTTATATTTTGCTTTATATTATGGTAAACATTTGGAAATAAAACATGTTATATATATGTATATATATATATTAAGTTCTCCATGCCTTTTTAGATCATCTGTAAAATTCAAGACTTCCTTGATCTTGAAAATTAACCCTTTCTCTCCTTGCCTTAGCTTCCCCCTTTTTCATTCCCATCCAAACAAAATTTTAAATTATCTAACGTTCTGATCTTTTTCATTTTTCATAAGCACTTAGGCTAGGTTTGGATTTAGCTTCTACCTTTTTAAAACTTGTGTTTCTTCTTTCTTTTTTCTTTTTTTTTGGATTTAGCTTCTATGTACACTGTGCACATACTTTTTTTAGCAATTTTTTATTAAAAATAAGTCCCGCAGTACTATTCACACATTTAAAAATTATTTTGATACAGTATTTTTAATTTTTAGTTTTTATTTTTCAACAATAAACTCTATCCAAACGGACTCTTAAAAGACAATTCACCTTTCATATCATTTTTCCAATAAAAAAATGCCAAGACTTTTGTTTCCCCATGTCTACGTTTTAGACTGTCGAATTTTCTTCTCAACAATTAAAGAAGTTGTTAAAGACTTTGACAACCTTAACTAGCACTATTGGCCCTTTTTTTGTTATACGTGTCGGCACCACGAGTGTTAATTGTGGGAGGGTATCTAACTGCCTTGCTTTGTAAATGGTTATCCGGCACAGTGCATTACTTGTTGGTAGTAAAAAGAGTAGACAAACCAATACTCGAAGTTTTCATTTTGTCTATTTATTTTGATTCTATTTTTATATGGACTCTTTTTTTTCATTTCCGTTAGTGATCGAGTAAATGTCATTCGTTAAGTCACGTTACTTCTATAAATCTATTTCTGTTAGTAATCTTATCGTTGAGTGACTATTATCGTTCATTGAGATATGTCACCCATATAAATCAATATTTGTAAGTAAAAGTTCTAGGACCATAAACAACGTCACAACTTTTTTATATGGCTAACTGTGATTGATGGATAAAAAGCTATAAGTCTATGTAAAAGTGAAAGACAATCAATCATGATCTACCAATAGTTGTGACATTGTTTGTGATACTAGAAGAGCTAACTTGTTAACTATATGGTCATTAAATGCCAAATAAGTATCGTCCATTAAGACACTGTTGGGGATATTACACAATAATAATGGAAGAACAAGATTAACATAAAAGACAAACAGAAAATAGATAACTTGGAGGCACTATATCATTTTCTTTAAACAATATTTGTCCCCCACACTTTTATTGTTAAAAGGTTATCGCAAATTTGTCATCAAGATATAACCAAAATGTTGGGTTCTACAAATAGCAATTTTGGAGAATGACCACAGGATTTCTTGTGTTTCACCTTGTGAACATAAGCCTCTATTTATACTCATTGGGTTATATTTCATGAAAAAGCATGTATAGAGAGTTAGTTATTTTTTAAATGAACATAAGCCTCTATTCATGAAAAGACACTTATGTTTCATGAAAAGGCATGTATGGAGAGTTAGTTATTTTTTTCATAAAACAGTTAACAAAAATTGAAACTTCTTCAACCTTTTTGAATAATGGTGTGCTGTCATAAGCAACCAAAAATAAAACCTATACTCCTAAAAATATATGTAGTAGTGCGAGTAAGGATCGTTCCCACGGAAAGTATCTAGCTTAGTTTTATACTACGTGAACAGGGAGGGGGGATTTAAGTATAATGAAAACAATTTTAAGAAAAATAATTAAGGAACAATTCAAATTAAAGTATCAAATTCAATCAAAAA
>JAVQMG010000116.1:1472500-1592500 GCA_032878915.1 Castanopsis chinensis
ACTATTAAACTAGGTACTCAAGGAATTAAGATGTAGTAATATACAAAGTGGCAATCTATTATCATGACTTTGTATTACTATGAATATTTTATGAAAGGGTTGCATGTATAATAAAGTCCTAGGATATAATTTATAAATAAGGCCTAGAGTGTAACTATATTTATATAGTGGTATTAAATATAGTTAATGGTAACGTTGGACTTGTCAAGAGTTGACAGAAAAGCCCAAGGCCCATTGGAGCTAGTGTTTTATTGGTCCTTTTTTGATCCCACTCCAAGCCACACACTTAAGCTCAATTTGAAAGGCTGAAAAGGTCAGCCCAATTAGATAATCAGTTAGATACAAAGGGAGAAATATACAGAATTTTCTATAGAGAATTTTAAGAACACTCTTGTGAAGTGGTGTAGGAAGTGTTAGACACTTTTTGACATTCTCCCTTTGGAACTGATTGAGAGACCACACATCTTGGGCGTTAATGGAATTAGAGTGAAGATTGAAAGTATTCCCAAGTGCTTCTGAAATTCAGTTTTAAAATTCACCATTCCAAGGTACACTCTCTTGTTCTCAAATTCTGAAACTTATATAGTACATGTTAACTTTTATGAATGAAGTAGATCCGTTATATTTTCCGCTACGTATGTTTTGTATGCGATACAAGCATGTATATCTCCATCAAATGGTATCAGAGCGGTCTTCATTAACATATCTATTTAACATGTTTTAAGTTTTGGAATTTATGACAATAGTTTCATATTGTTAGAAATTAGTTTTTCTGCATGGTTGTTGAAATTATTGTTCTTGATAAAAACTGATTTTGATGTTATGATGTTGTTTAACTTTTAGTTTAAGTATGTTAAACTGAACTTTAAGGCTATCACATCAATGAAATTTAGTTTTGATATCAATTTATGTTCATAATGATCGTATGATGGTTGTTTTGTACATGAAAATGTTGAAAAACTGTCTTTGAAAAATTCTGGAAAATTGAAAATTCGCGAAGCTCGATCGATCGAAAATCTGTCGAGAATCGATCGAGCTGGCAGAAAGTTTCTCGATCGATTGAGGATCTATCGAGGATCTGTTGAGCTTCGCGGAACTGTTTCTCGATTGATCGAGATTCTGTCGAGGATCGATCGAGAAATGTTGATCTAGAATTTTTTCTAAGTGTTTTTCCATATATAAAAGAGCAAGGCTATGTGTAATTATATTATGCATGTTTTATATTTAAAAACCTTTGTTTTACAAAATATAGTAGGAGAGAGATACAAGGGTTGGATCTCATGGCCTCCATTATCGGTTTATTGTAGCATGCTTAAGCACCTCACCTTGGCGTATATGCCTTACTCCCTTCGGAAGGTGTTCAATTCATGGTACTACAAGTTAAACTTCTTAATGATGAATAATATGTGTTTTTACATTAAGAATGGCCATGTTACCGTGGAATTACTTAATGACTCACATAGAATTCAGTCAATGGTGTACACTAGACTAAGTTTAATGTTAATCTCCCTTCAGAGTTATGTCATTATTACTTAGAGGCTAAAGTAAAAACAACATGTTATTAGTGTTTGATAAGAGTTATCATCATAGCACTAATAATAAGAATAGTTCTCAATCAATCATAGTGTTTATAATTTACTTGCTTCCAAGGAATTTTAAATAGGGGATTGGGTTGTCGTTGCATATATTATTTTATGGTTTTATTAAGATTCCATATTATATGCTTATATGCTAAATTGATAATGTCTAGTTTACTTATTATATTCATGTTTATTATTTTCAAATTTGAACATGGCATCATTTAGCTCACTTGTTTCTATTCTTAATCTAAACAAACTAACTGGATCCAACTATGTTGACTGGAAAAGAAACTTGGACATTGTTTTAATTGCTGAAGAGTACAAAAATGTGCTTACTCAACCATGTCCTAGCTTTCCTTCATTAGATGCTCCTCTTGAGGAAAAACAAAGATATGATCTTTGGCAGAAATCTAATGAAATGGGCAAGTGCTATATCCTAGTGTCCATCTCAAATATTCTACAACATCAAATGCAAGATGTAGAATTAGCTTCGGACATTATGCTAAGTCTAAAGGAGATGTTTGGTGAGCAAGGTCATTCTGCAAGGTAAGAAACCATGAGGCAAATTTATAATACCAAAATGGCTGAAGGTAGTTCAGTAAGAGAGCATTGTCTTACAATGATCTCTAATCTGAATACATTAAAGGTTTTAGGTGCTGACATTGATGGAGAATCACAAGTGGATATGATACTCCAGTCACTACCGGAATCATTCAAGGAATTCAAACTAAATTATAATATGAACAAAAATGTTTATTCTTTGTCTAAATTAATGAATGAGTTAGTGGCGGTGGAAGGCATCCTTGGTACTTCTAGTGTTGAAGCCAATGTGGGTGAAGCTTCTACTTCTCAACCTAAGTCGAAAGGCAAGGGTAAGAAGAAGAAGAAGAAGAAGGACTTCACTAAGCAAGAGGGTAAGCAAATTGCCTTAGGGGTTGCTGACAAAGGAAAGAAGCTCAAAGGAAAGTGTTTCCATTGTGGTGAAAAAGGACATTGGAAGAGGAATTGTCCAAAGTTTAAAGCTAAGAAGAACAAGGGTATGAAAACTTCCTTTCTTTTTGAAATATGTTTGGTACAGAATCCCACAGATTCCTGGTGTGTGGATTCAGGTTGTACTAATCATATCTGAAATTCTTTGTAGGAGTTTCAGGAGACCAGAAAATTGAGTGAAGGGGAATTGTTTCTTAATTTGGCGAATGGGAGCAGAATTCTGGTTGTAGCTGTTGGTGTTGTTAATCTGTGCTTTGAGTCTAGGGTTTTAATATTGAAAGACTTTTGTTTGTACCTAATGTGCATAGGGATTTAATTTCTGCAACTTATTTAGGTAAACATGGATATTGTATTATCCAGAAAGACAATGTTGTAATAAAGAAGGATAAAATGTTTATCTGTTTTGGCAATATTGTGGATGGTCTATATATTTTTGACTCTTGTTAAGCGTGAATTACATAATTCTGAATTAGATAGTAACTCTCATGTAAAATCATTAAAGAGAAAGTTTCCTTCTAATGATGCATATCTTTGGGATTTGAGTTTAGGTCATATTAATTCAAACAGAATTCAAAGACCGATCAAAGATGGACTCTTAGAGCCCATGGAATTTGATGAATTTCTAGTTTATGAATCTTGTTTGGAAGGTAAAATGACCAAGCGATCTTTTAATGCAAAAGGTAGAAGAGCCCAAAAGTTGCTTGAATTAGTTCATACGGATGTATGTGGTCTTATGTCAACCCAAGCAAAAGGAGGTTATGAGTATTTCATCACTTTCACAGATGATTACTCAAGATATGGTTATGTGTACCTAATGAGACGGAAGTCCGAAACCTTTGAAAAGTTCAAAGAATTTAAAGCTAAAGTTATAAATCAATTAGGCAAATGCATTAAGGCCATTCGATATGATCGAGGTGGCAAATACCTTCTTGGGGATTTCAAGGATTACCTAGTTCAAAATGGGATTATATCCTAATTGACTGCACCTAGAACTCCTCAATAAAATGGTGTAGCAGAGAGAAGGAATAGGACTCTTTTGGAAATGGTTAAGTCCATGATGAGTTATTCAACTTTAACAATTTCTTTTTGGGGATATGCCATACAGCAATACATCTTTTGAATTTAGTTCCATCAAAATTTGTCCCCAAAACACCCATGGAATTGTGGAGTAGGCGTAAGCCTGGTATGAGGTATCTCCATATTTGGGGTTGTCCAGCACATGTGCTAAAGGGGAAGATTGATAAGTTGGAACCAAAATCGAAAGTGTGTTTGCTAGTGGGTTATCCAAAAGAAACTATGGGTTATTTATTCTATAGTCGAAATGATAACAAAGTTTTTGTTAGTACAAATGCTAAATTTTTGGAAAATGACTATATGAATAATTTTACTCCTAGAAGTAGAGTTGTATTGGCTGAAATGAATGAATCCGTAAATCAACAACCATTGGATAAAGCAAAGGAAGAAGTGGTTGTATTAGAGACACCACAAGATACTACTTATGAAATGTCTAGTACACATGTGCCTCGTCGTAGTGGAAGAATTGTTCAGCCTCCTATGATATTTATAGGTTTAGGAGAAACTTATGAGGCTATCTTAGAAGAGGTTGAATCGAATCCCTACACTTATGAGGAAGCAATAAATGATATAGATGCACATCATTGGGTACAAGCTATGAAATCTAAACTAGATTCCATGCATTCCAATCAAGTTTGGAGTTTTGTAGAGGCGTCTAACACCATTAAACCTGTTCGTTGCAAATGGGTTTACAAGAGGAAGAGAGGGATAGATGGAAAGGTTGAAACCTTTAAAGCAAGGCTAGTGGCGAAAGGGTATACACAGAAAGAAGGCATTGACTATGATGAAACTTTGTCGCCAGTAGCCATGCTTAAATCTATCAGAATTCTCTTATCCATTGCTGCTTTTTATGATTATGAAATTTGGCAAATGGATGTCAAGACTGCATTTCTTAATGACAATCTTGAAGAAGAAATTTATATGGTGCAACCAGAAGGATTCATAGCAAAGAACTAAGAGCATATGGTATGCAAATTAAAAAGGTCCATTTATGGACTTAAGCAAGCATCTAGGTCATGGAACATCAGATTTGTTCAGACAATCAAATCATTTGGTTTTGAACAAAATCTTGATGAACCGTGTGTGTACAAGAGACATCAAGACAAAGTAGTAATGTTCCTAGTGCTTTATGTTGATGACATTCCACTCATTGGAAATGATGTAGAAGTAATGTCATCGGTTAAAGTTTGGTTGTCAAGCCAATTTGATATGAAGGACTTGGGCGAAGCTAACTATATTCTAGGGATCAAGCTTTAGCGAGATTGAAAGAATAGGATGTTAGGTTTGTCACAAGCTGGATATATAGATAAGGTTCTAGAATGGTTTAGCATGCAAAACTCCAAGAAAGGATTACTTCCTTCTAGACATGGAGTTCCTCTGTCTGATGCCCAAAGGCCTAAGACTCAAGAGGAAGAAAATATGATGAGACAAGTTCCTTATACTTCTACTGTAGGAAATCTCATGTATGCCATACTTTGTACTAGGCCGGATATTTGTTATTCAATTGGCATGGTTAGCCGATATTAATCAAATCCAGGACCTAAACATTGGCAAGCTGTCAAGCATATTCTCAAGTGTCTACGAAGAACGAGAGATTATATGATTGTTTACCGTTGTGAGGATTTGATTCCCATTGGCTATACAGATTCAAATTTTCAGTCGGATCTAGATTTCAAAAAATCCACATCGGGTTGTGTTTTCACCTTGGGAGGTGGAGCCATAAGTTGGAGGAGTGTTAAGCAAACTTGTATTGCGGACTCCATCATGTTGCTCCTTGTGAGGTAGCAAAGGAGGCTATTTGGCTCAAGAAATTCCTTTCTGATCTTGGTGTTGTAAGAATTGAGCAAGTTCCTATTACATTGTTCTGTGACAATAGTGGAGCGGTTGCACAATCCAAAGATCCAAGGAATCATATGAAAGGAAAACACATAGAAAGAAAGTACCACATCATTCAAGACATTGTTGCTCATGGAGATGTAATTATAGCAAAGATTGATGGTGCAAAGAATCTAGTGGATCCCTTCACCAAAGCCTTGCCTCAAAGGACTTTCGAGTCACATTTGGAGGAGATGGGAGTTAGATTAGTGCACAATAGTCTTTAGTTCAAGTGGGAGATTGTTAGGATTTGTGTCCTTAAATTCTATTGTACGATGCTATATATTTTATTATGTATGACATTATGTATGACTTAATGTTGTGATTAATAAAGTTGTTTTATTATTATTTGAAAACAATGGTAACATGAATATTGGGATATTATCACATAGTCCATGAAATGCATAGTATGTGATTTATGTGATTTAGTCACAGAAGATATAAATCACAAGTTCTTTGTAAACTCAGAATTATAGTTCGTAGTCGGTGATGAAATTGGGCATTTAATCTGCCAAGACTATAGCATATCAACTAAGATAATTTGTCTTGATCATGGAAATGGAGATTTCTAGTTAATAGGTTGATATGTTTTAAGAGTTAAAACATATTAAACAGGACTGTGTGAGATTTATTATTCTCCTAACGACTGTTAATTGAATAATAGACTCACGACTTATATTTGCATGAACTCTTAATCCTGAGAGGATAATGGACCTGATCATGAAGTGTAGGTTGCTTTGATATATCAAGAGTGAGATCTATAGTTACGGTCAAAATCTTAGTATGTTGGGCAGCCACATTTAGTGTTGATGGAACATATATTCTCAAGATAGAATTCATAGTCTCTTGACGGAGATACAAAATATTCCCTCGAGACAAATTTAATGGGTTTGTTATTCAAAGAGTTGGGCCTAACCACTTTAGTAATGAGCTACTAAAGTATATATTTATGGAATTGGATTTCACAAATATATGATGAATAACTTAAAGAATTAAACCAGGTACTCAAGGAATTAAGATGTAGTAATATACAAAGTGGAAGTCTACTATCATGACTTTGTATTACTATGAATATTTTATGAAGGGGTTGGATGTATAATAAAGTCTTGGGATATAATTTATAAAAAAGGCCTAGAGTGCCACTATATTTATATAGTAGTATTAAATATAGTTAATGGTAACTTTGGACTTGTCAAGAGTTGACAGAGAAGCCCAAGGCCCATTGGAGCTAGTGTCTTATTGGTCCCTTTTTGGTCCCACTCCAAGCCATACACTTAAGCTCAATTGGAAAGGCTGAAAAGGTTAGCCCAATTAGATAATCAGTTAGATACAAAGGGAGAAACATACAGAATTTTTTGTAGAGAATTTTAAGAACACTCTTGTGAAGTGGTGTAGGAAGTGTTAGACACTTTTTGACATTCTCCCTTTGGAACTGATTGAGAGACCACACATCTTGGGCGTTTGTGGAGTTGGAGTGAAGATTGAAAGTATTCCCAAGTGCTTCTGAAATTCAGTTTTGAAATTCACTGCTCTAAGGTACACTTTCTTGTTCTCAAATTCTAAAACTTATATAGTACATGTTAACTTTTATGAATGAAGTAGATCCGTTATATTTTCCGCTGCGTATGTTTTGTATGCGATACAAGCATGCATAACTCCATCATTGATATGACATGTATGCTAGATTTATGTTAGGTTATTCCATGATAAATGAATGATTAGGTCTTTCTGGGATGATTCATGCCATGTTGTATGCTTAGATGTATGCTAGTGTGTGTCTGAGTTAGAATATAATATTGAGTGAGTCCTTAATAGGGATAAGATATAAGACACAATGGGAGGAAGCCAACTCTAGGGTTAGGTAGTTTTGGGTGCCTAACACCTTCCTAAGACCATACCATAGCTCCGAACCCATATCTCTAGTAGTAGATCAAAAAGGTCATTCCTTGAGAGGATGCCATATATATGGTTCCTAGACCATTGCAAAAACTAGGTGGCAACTCCCCTCTTTGTGTCCACAACGTGTTAGTGTTCACATGTATATATCAACCTATTCATACTTAAGATAGATTTAAATACAAAGGATTAAGACTAAACAAATAAAAAATACCTTCTAAGCACAATAACCTAAAAATTAAATTAAGAACAACAAGAATAAAAGTTATGAATACCCAAATTAAGGAGTAGCCATGGAGAGAGACTCACATTGCTTGTGGATCACAACATTGTAGATATTTAACTGGCCCCTTAGTGCATATACAACAAGATTGATTGAGATGTCAAGGAAATCAAAGAATTCAATAGTTCTTAGTTATCACAACTCAAATTCAAATACAACTCTTAAAAATATTTTGAAAAAGGTTTTGATTTAGATATTGAAAACAAGTTTTTGCCTTAAAGGCCACTAGAGAGAGGTTTTGAAGAACTAAAAAATGTGCATAATGATGTGGTGTACAAAAGATTCAAACATGAAAAAAGAAGTTTTGGAACAGTATAGGTGAAAAATAATCTCTCTCTCACTAGGGTTTTTGTTGGAGGTATAAAAGGATATTTATATTCTAAGAAACTAGGGGGTTTAGGGTTATTTATAGAGTTTTGGATGTTCCTAAGGGTCTTGGGGCTGGCCTTATCAAAGAATGAAACTTTGGACACTTAAAAATGTAGTTTTAAAGGCCTAGAACGAAGCATGTGTGGGCATGCTCGATTTATGCGTGCACATGCTTCCAAACATGCGCACACATACTCACCAAGAACCCTAATTCCAACTGCAATGATTCCCTAACTTCAAACGACCATAAGTCAATTTTAATCCAAATCATGAAAAATTTATGTTCAAAGTGAAACCCAAGATGTAAAATTTCTAATGAAAAATATTCACACAATTATTCTTTGTGTATAAAGAGTTATGGTTAAAGCAATGTGAAAAGGTCATTTTCAAAATCGTTTTCAAAACGATTTAAGCACTTTGTGTTGTGATTACTTCCAAACTATCAAAATACCATCAATTACACTTTGTAGACATTTCAAGCTCATCATTGGGATTGGGAACTAGAAGTTATTAACCAGGTCCAAAATGGGGTATCTACACTTGGCATTTAGTTGTTGAAAAAGGTGTTTGTATGAACAATACAAACTAAGGTTTACCATGACTTTTAGAAAGATTATATTTAGAAACTAAGGTTTACCTCCTTTTGGAAAAATGTCTTCGCTTTATTTTACATGAAAAATGGTTTTCTTTGATGCATAGAGAATGCGCTAATTTTAAGGAAACAAAATTTGAAAACAAAAGCATTTTCTTTTTTTTTTTTTATGAAAAGGAGTTTTTTTTTTTTTTTAAGAAAAAGGATTCCATGGTTTTAATGAGAACCAAGGTTTTTTTTGTTCATCTTTAAGGATAGATAGAACTTGGTTAAAAGGGATTTTAAAAGGATGAAAAATTTAAACATTAAAACCATTTTATTTTTTTGAAAAAGGTTCCCATGGTTTTAGTGAAAACCATGGTTTTTATCCAACTTTCAAAAGGAACTAAACTTTATGTTTCTTTTTTTCTTTTTCTTTTTTCTAAAATGGGGTAGCCTAAAAATTTTCATGAAAATAAATTTTAAACTTGAAAATCATTTGTAAAGAAAGTTCGAATCAAAGAAAAATAAACTTCAATTTTTTTCAAAAAGGGTTTGTGGGGGTAGAAACGTCAAAACACCAATATGGGCCTTGGGCCTTGTTCGAGGACGTCGACTTCGTTGAAGGGCTGCACGGCAGGAATAAGGTCGCCTAAATTAAGGGCCCAGGAGCCCATCGATCAGGACACTGGCCAATCAAGGAGAGTCCGAGGAGAAGGCCTCCTCGGACGATAGAAACGAGGACTAAAGGGTGCAACATGATGCCTAGAGAAGGACGCTTGAAGCTCAGCAAGCCATGTTACACTTCAATGGGATGCCAAGGAGGAGAACTAGTGAGATGTGATCCACACAAGGCTACTACCACCGCATTAAAGGCTTCCCACCTACCCGCCTGGCCGTATTAATGGGGAAGTGACCCCTGAGAGGACAGTGATCAGCCTTATGGCCACGATGGACAGTTTCCAAGAAGACAATAGATGAGAAAGGGATCTGCATTTATGGCTCCATGAATAGGAACAAGGGAAAGGGGGAGTATAAAAAGGGAAGGGGAGACCATGAAAGGGGGATTCGGGCTAGAAAAGAAGAAGATTTTTCTCTAACACAGCTCAAGGGAAGCAAGGACAGAGACTCCTCGGCCCACGTCCGAGGAAAGCCAAAGTTACTCCTCCAGCTCGTTGCACGCCATTGTGGACTTAGCCTAAACACCATCGCTTTCTACCGTCCCAAGAAGTCTAGGCTTCAAGCCCACTCTCTACAATTTCTATTGTATAGGCCATTTGGGCCGGCCCATCACGCACTTGGGTCTAGGCTTGATTTGTGCACCTACAGGGTTTATAGAACCAAAGCTAAAACATGAGAAAAGTGTTTACTTTTAAGAAAATGGATGGCTATTGGAACCCTTTTTTTTTTTTTAAATCTTTTGGAAAACACATTTTTTGAGGTTTGTTTACCCGAGTTTTTTACTATGTTGTAACCTGGGTTTATGGTATTAGCTAGAGAGCTAGCACCCTTAAACCCTTTTACACATGAGGAAGGGAATGGAAGATAAAGTAAGCTTAAAGGTAGAATGCATAAATTAAAGGAGCACAATATTTAAAAGGCTTGTATGTAAAAGCAAGAATTTAGAGAAATTAAAGGCAAGATAATGTAGAAACTTGTATTTAAAGGAATTTAAGAGCAAGACAAAAACGTAAGAGCTTGAGTTTAAAGGAATTTGAAGACAACACAATAATGTAAGAATTTGAATTTAAAAGAATTTAAAGAAAATAAATAATGTATAAGCTTGAATGTAAAGGAATTTAAAAACCAGACATAATGTAAAAGCTTGAATTTAATGGAATTTAAAGATAAGACATAATGTAAAAGGGTTGATTTAAAATTCGTTTTTTTTTTCAAAAAAAGAAGAAGAAGAAATCTCTCCTAAATAAGCCCTAATCTTGTCACATCTAAATTTATGGATTCTTTTCCATATTGGGAAAAGGGAGTCTTGGAGACGTCTACCATTTTCCTGGAAACATATCCATATTGTGCTTAGGAAAAATGTTATGAACCCATTTAAGAGAGATCCATCTATTGTAATTCACCATCTTCCCACTAAGGTTGGTCATGCATGAGGGAAAATCCTCCACAAACCTTCTAGTTAGGAAGATGGGGATTTATCAAAGATGATGGGTTCTTTTCTCTCTCTTTTTAAATACAAGGGATTTAAAGAGAGAGAAGGCAACAAAGAGAAAAGGGTACAAAACAATATTTTCACAAGTGTAGAGAAAGATTTAAGAAATAAAGAGCATGAACAATAAACATACACAAGTAGAGATATATAGGGAAAGAGAAAAAGAATGGATGAAGAATATAAACAAAGATCATTTCATATATATGGAATAATGTATTTACAAAGAAAGAAGGAAAGGAAATAGCGTAGCTATGAATAGAGCTACCCATTTGTATTACAAGGATTAACAAGCTTACCTAAGTAAGAGCTTTGGAGCTATGAAAATGGTGGAAAGAGGGCTGGAGTTTTTGTTTTAAGAGGGATTTTCTAAAGAAAAGGAGAGAGAAACTAAAGCTAACTAAATTCCTAGGGGGGGGAGGAGAGAGAGAGAGAGAGAGAGAGAGAGAGAGAGAGAGAGAGAGAGAGAGAGAGAGAGGAGATTTTTTAGGATTTTTATGCATGATTTGGCCAAAAGGGGGGAGGGAGGTTACGTGCACAAGTGCCCACAATGGTTTTCTCCTGTTGGGAAGTATGCTTTGGCCTAGTAAATCGGGTGGAGAGGTAGATAATGAATTCACAACCTAAATTAGGTCTAGGAACCATATGTACAGCTCCCTAATGTGAAGGAATAATCTTACCAGAGTGTGTTTTTGAAGTTTAAGTATGGAGTTGGGAAGTTGTTAGGCACCTAACCCCACTCAACTTATGGGTCGACCTCCACTTATTGTATTCCACATCCTAATTTCATCAAAGGATCCTCTAATAGGTTAGTATACACACACACACACACACACACACACACACACACACACACACACACACACACACGTGCACATACACACAACCTACCTTGACATGCATCTAACATATAACATGACACATCGTTCATATCCTAGAATTCATCTAATAACCTATACTTATATATCAAAGGATAGTAAATATCATGTAATAACAACATCGATATGGTAGTAAATCATAGGCAACATAGAACAAGCACATTAACACATTCATACATAGCGTCTCATCCATGATGCACATTATTTTCACCATTCAAATCAAATGTATTTTCATGTGATTTATGTGTGATTTATCTCACTTAAATTATTACTGCATTGTCATTATCTTAGTATCTATGCATCAATGCAGGCTCAAGTTCTTATGCGTGTTCATGTTGTTCATCCAAGGCATAAACCCTATCATCAATCTAAGCAAATAGACATGTTATTCTACTAACTCTAGATCTAAACAAGTGGAAACTAAGCTGAATAGACTCTATGCAGATGATTAATATAAGACAGAATAGTAAAACAATAAAAACCCTAAAATTTTGGGTTTCTGGGCTCAAGCATGTGTGCGCATACATGAAGTATGTGAACACATGCCTCAAGTATGCATATGTATGCATGAAGCATGTGCACATATACCTACCTAGAAATAGAGTTCTTTGAGCATTAAAAAAGAAAAGAAAAATTAAAACGACATATCATGGTTCTAATACGGAAGCTATAAAACCCTAAACTACAATAGAGATATTAAAGCAATAAGCAAAGCAAAAGAAATAAAAAATAAAAAGCAATAAAAACAAATGAAAGAGAAAAAGTTAGACTCTTATCTAAAACACAAGAACTCTTTGAAATTTAATTTGACCATTCTCCTCAATCAATCTAATTGAGGAAAAACCAGAAGGTTAGTAAGTTTAAAACTTAAAAGTCGAGACTAGAATAAGTCCCAACCATGTAGAATTTAACTTGAGAATGATTTAAAATAAAAAGTGCATCTTTCATTCACTACTTTCTAGTGAATTCAATGTGTTTGGGAAAAAGAGCCTTTAGGGCCTACTAAAGTGTTTAAATACAGGGGTTTATCTATACAACATCTTACCTAGTTGCACACAACATCATGTGGCTAGGGTTAGGTGTTGCATGCAACATCTCACCCAGAATGCCATGATGCACACACAAATTCACTTTTCATATTTTTCTTCTTTTCGACTCTATCTTTGACTTACTATTTAAAGGTCTTTCTAAGCTTGGATTTCTTCAAACTTGGTGTCCTTGGAAAGGTTTGGATGTCTAGTTCTATAGATCTTATATTTGCATGATTTGGAGCTACAGTCATCGAGATATCACGATTGGAAGGAAATTTAATAGCACTATTTTTAGAAAATTCATTTCTCCCAATCTGAGGTATTGCCAAGCCCTTTTTAAGGAAAGTATATGACTAATCATAATTCAATTTGGTTTAGTTGTATTGCACCAAGTGTGACTGATTCGGTATAGTTTATTGCTCGAAAATGCCCCCAAAACAATTCCTCTAACATGAAAATAATATTACATTTGTAAATACCGTATTTTATTCGCCCTCGATTTGCATGCCGGACCATAAAAATTTCAAAAATATGACTTATTCTCCAAGTGGTCATGGAAACATCAAGATTGATGTAGTGCAACCCGTTCGGGCATTGGAGCACTCAAAGTGCCTTTTTTGATTATGGTGGGCCTTTTTGCACTTTTGGGCATCAATCCTTTTTGCTACGTTATGGCCCGTTAGTTTGAGGTAAAAGAGTTGGAACTGGCCTTATTGGGGGTATGTTTTAGGCCAGCTTGTGCATAAGTCGAGCTAACCCAATGTATACGTGTCTTGGCATGAGTGTTGTGGACTTAACGTATGGTGCAGTCACAACAAGAACAATTGTTACAAGGTTATGACAGGAATACAGTACAGCAGGATAACTGTGATACTAAACATAACAAATAAAACTAACAATAAGAAGATAGTTAATAGAGTTATGGTAGAATATTACAGTGAATAAAATTAACACTACAATAGAAAAGAGTAAATAACTTAATAGCTTCTAACCAAATAGCGGGCAAGTCACCCAATAAACATGACTAGTAAAAGGAAAAGCTTGTCTACCAGATCATAGGATAAACTTTTCAGCAAAAGCAGACCCATATAAGGAAACCAATCTCCAATGTGGGTAACCTCAAGAAAGGCTCTTACCGTAGAAATTACACACTTTGGAGAAAGGGCCGAAACGGTTTAAGCTTTAATTCTTAATCTTCGGAGAGTGGGTTTGTCAAGAGGGAGAGAAAAGGTGGTCTATTGATGCATGCCTCTATTACTACTGTTTATTTTCTTCTCTGGTTACTTTTCCAATCTTTCTTTCTTTTCATTTGTTTTTCCATGTCTATTCTTTCATTTCCACCTCTTCTGTCCCCCCTTTTACTGTTCATGGCTATCCTTTTTCATGCCATTTGCCATTATGGGATTTACCCTTTTTGTCCCTTAAACATTTTTGGCTCTTTATAGGTATCCCTCTAGGACTACCTGTTGGAATAATATAATACGCAGCGGAAGAAAATATAATGTAAACGGATCTACTTCATACATACAAGTTAACATGGGCTATTTAAGTTTCAGAATTAGAGAACAAGAGAGTGTACCTTGGAGAGTTGAATTTCAAAACTTGAAGATGAGAGGCTCTTGGGAATACTTTCAATCTTCACTCCAATTCCACTAACGCCCAAGATGTGTGGTCTCTCAATCAGTTCCAAAGGGAGAATGTCCAAAAGTGTCTAACACTTTACACCACTTCACACGAGTGTTCTTTCAAACTCTCTCAATTATCTTCAGAATCTCTACCGAATATTCTGTATGTATCTCCCTTTGTATCTAACTGATTATCTAATTGGGCTGGCCTTTTGGGCCTTTCCAATTGGGCTTAAGTATGTGACTTGGAGTGGGACCAAAAGGGACCAATAAGACACTAGCTCCAATGGGCCTTGGGCTTTTCTGTCAACTCTTGACAAGTCCAAAGTTACCATTAACTATATTTAATACCACTATATAAATATAGTTGCACTCTAGGCCTTATTAATAAATTATATCCCAAGACTTTATTATACATGCAACCCCTTCATAAAATATTCATAGTAATACAAAGTCATGAAAGAAGACTGCCATTTTGTATATTACTACATCTTAATTCCTTGAGTACCCAGTTTAATCCTCTAAGTTATTCATCATATATTTATGAAATCCAATTCCATAAATATATACTTTAGTAACTCCTTACTAAAGTGGTTAGGCCCAACTCTCTGAATAACAAACACATTAAACTTATCTCAAGGGAATATTTTATATCTCCGTTAAGAGACTATGAATTCCATCTTGAGAATATATGTTCCATCAACACTAATGTGGCTGCCCAACATACTAAGATTTTGACCTTAACCATAGATCTCACTCCTGATATATCAAAGCAACCTACACTTCATGATCAGGTCCATTATCCTCTCAGGATTAAGAGTTCATGCAAATATAAGTCGTGAGTTTATTATTCTATTGACAGTCTTTAGGAGAATAATAAATCTCACACCGGTCCAGTTCAATATGTCTTAACTCTTAAAACATATCAACATATCAACTAGAAATCTCCATTTCCATGATCAAGACAAATCATCTTAGTTGATATGTTATAGCCTTCGCAGATGAAATGCCCAATTTCATCACCGACTACGAACTATAATTCTGAGTTTACAAAGAACTTGTGATTTATATCTTCTGTGACTAAATCACGTAAATCACATACTATTGCATCTCATGGACTATATGATAATGTCCCAATATTCATGTTACCATTATTTTCAAATAATAATACAACTTTATTAACCAAAACATTAAGTCATACATAATGTCTTACATAATAAAATACATAGCATCATACAATAGGATTTAAGGACAAATATCCCAACACTACCCACTAGCCTGCTGCCTACTCAACCACTACCTCTGCTCAGAGTGTGTTGGTTACACCGCTCTCCATTCCCAGAAAAAAATTTCTTGCTTTGTTTCTTACTTCTCTATGTTCTTGCTTTATCTACATGGATAAGGATTAAGCTACCTCATCACCTATCTCTATGGCATGCATCAAGTGGTCCCGGCCCATATTTACCTCTTTTGGGTGAGATGCCATCCAAGTAGAACATTTTCCCAAGAGAAGCTTAAGCAGGAACCCCAAAATAGACCCCCTTTTTCTCCCTACCATCAAGCAACAACCTTTGAATACCTTGACCCATAGCCCACCTCTCATGTATTGTCTAGATACAAGTAGGTGGTGCCCTGGTCCTTTGTGCATGCTTCATTCCATCTGAGTTTGTTTCTTTCTGGCCTTCACACCATTTCTATTGCCTTTGCATTGTTTCATTCTGCTGTACGTACTAGTTGATGTTTATCTTTTGTGGTGTGAAGGATGTGTGGTCTTTTGTGCTCATATTTCTTCCTTTCATCCTTTCTTGGACTGGGTATCTGTTGCGCAAAAACCTTCACCTTCCTATTGAGCCCATGCTTTCTTCTTTATGGTCGTGGGCCTCTTTGGCCACTAATCCTGCCATATCACTTCATTGTGTCTACTACATCTTTGTATTTCTTTTTATTTCTTATTATCCATTGGGCTTGTAGGATGATGTTCTTGCCGAATCAACCCAATCCTTCATCAATCCTTTGCTTAGAGCTTCCTTAGCCCACTTTCCACATCTTTACCTCTTTGGGGCTTCTTGGCCAACATTTCTGCCATGCGAACCCATTTTACCATTTTATTTTTTGGGCTTCCTTAGCCCATTTACTTCATCTTTACCTCTTTTTACTCCTATGGGCTTGTTGCTAAATTCCTCAGCCCTTTTTCTACATCTTTACCTTTTTCTACCCTTTTGGGCTTATTGGCCATTAAGCCAGTCCATTGAGTTTACCAATTCATTCCCTAGGCTTCCCCCATCCATTTACGTCTTGTTTAGCTCTTATTATTTCCATGGGCTTACTACTTCATTCATTGGGCTTCCTCAGCCCATTTTCTTCTTTACCTCTTTTTATTTTCATAGGCCTATTGACCATCAATTCTATTGCTTTAGCTTGCTAGGCTTATTTTCTTATTTCTTTACCATTTTGCCCCTCATTTCCTTCTCATCTTCTCTATTGTTGGGCTTCTTCTGCTATTAGGCCCTTTGTCAAAAAATGGGCATTAACATTCAACCCCCTAGGCATATGGATTGCTCTTGAACTTCATATGTGAACACTTATGTAATTTTCTTTCGCGGGTTTTTTTAACGGTGGACACCACCTTGTTTCTTTTTCTGCCATGAACAGGTTGTCTCTATGAGTTTCCAAAATTATCAGTCATTTTGAAACACAACCTCCAATTCATTATGCTTTTTTCGACGATTGACACGATGCGTCCCTTCACATTTCTTATTTTTATTTTTCTTAGCCTCTTCATTTTCTTTTTCTCACCCTTTTCCCAAATTTGTCACAATCTTTTCTCTTTCATTCCCTTTACTGTCTCACCTTCCCAAAATTTTTCTACCTATTACCTATGCCATTCAATCTGTCTACCATGTTGTGGCAAAGGGTGAAAGTTCTTCCCACTATTAAGGAAAGGAGGTTGCCACTAATGATTCGCTTGTTGAGACTGTGGGTGGAGAGGCTTCTCATTCCGGATCGAACCGTTCCGAGGAGGAGGAAGGGGGTCGTAATTAGGGTAGTGAGTGTCCTCCTTTCATCGATCCGTGGTATGATACCCACATTCGCTTTCCTATGGTTTCTTTTGAATATTTCTTCCTTCGTCAGGTCGTGCGTGGCTTTCCCTTTGCCACTGTGATTCCGAAGACTATTGGGCTCCTTAAGCTTCCTCTATTCTCGATCTCGACATCCGCCAAGGGACTGCACTACCCATTCCCATTTTCTTTGAATTTGGGCCAGGTACGTCGTTGGGTTGGAAGGAGAGGGTCGACACAGAGTTTTTTTATGTGAATTTTATGGTGGCGCTACAGTAGGCCGGTGTATTGAAGGCCATAGTTTCCTCTTAGTGCTTGTCCAAACACCAGGATTTGTTCAATCTTCATCATTTGGTCCGTCGATGGTGTAGCACCACCCATACCTTCTTTCTTTCTTACGGTGAGATCACCATGACCTTAGACGATGTAGCCAATCAAATGTTGCTACCCATCCTTAGTGATATAGACCCAAACAACATTGAGCTTTCCACCGAGGAGGAGGCCGTAGAGGCCGAATTAAAGAAGAGGATGAGCGAGAACATGAACTTGTCTCATTGGGTTAGGGCTTTCTCAAAGGCTTCAACCATGGTCTACTGTGCTGGCTTCATCACATTCTGGCTCTATAAGTTTATTTTTGGTTTACATCCTTACTATGCTGTAAAACCCTTTTACTTTCAGTTAGCTATAAAGATTTCTTCTAGAGTGAGTTTTCCATTGGCACCTATGTTTCTAGGTCATTTGTACATCCAGTCGGACATTCTGTAAAGCAATGAGAGGTAGGCAGGTTCCTGCCATGTAGTTAATTCTTCTGCCCATAGTACCATATTGCAATATCTGCTGTTAGAGTGTTGTGCTAAGCATTTGGCTAAGTGTAAGCCAGTTCCCTAAGGTGGTTGCTAATTTCTGTGGTGTTTTGTTACTGATTTTCCATGAGCTTATCGTTAGGTTGGGTTGAAGCCATTTAGACGTCCTACTGTGGAGTTCTTTGATGAGGAGGTTGGTTTTTCATGGAGATCTTATAGGGGCCTGGGTAGTGAGTTTATTTGTGCTAATTCAGTGATGGGCCTTTTCATGGCCACTGCTTGGACCACTACCCTGTTAATAGCCTTTGATAAAAGAGGGATACTTATTTGGCAGCCACCAATGTCAGGTGGTTGCCTTACCTGGCTGATGAGAGCATTCGCTATGTACATTATTTTGCCCAAAGAGTGAGGAGACAGGTTAGGCTCGATCAGGACATACTCGATGACTTTACTGCGATCTTGGAGACTACTACTTCAATTCGCCCTTTGTTGAGCCCTCGTGCCTTTGAGTTTTGGAGTAAGCACTTTACAACATTCACCATTCCAAGCTCCTAAAGAGTGAGTCTTTGTACTACTCATTGCATGGGTACTAGTAGGCTGTGATGATTTCCATTGGCTAGGATTTGTTGGGTAGCCGTAGGTTCTTTCTTGTCCCTCTTGATGGTTTACATGCCATTATTTCTATAAACCCGTGAATGTTGCTACCTGCCAAGTCTGTGGTGGCATATGCTAGGAACTAGTGTAGGTCGGCCATATTTGAGTGGCAAGAGAAGGAAAATAGGTGGTATTTGTATGCCGGTGAGTTCCCTTCAAGTTGGGAGAAGAAGGTGAAGGTGGTGAACCTTCCTACGCCTACGAAGAAGGGCTCGTTGTCTCAAACCACCAAGCCTAAGTCTATCAAGAAAGGCGATGATTCTTTTGAGACTTGTTCTGATATCATCCTATATAAGGGAGACCTTCCCCCTATTGGCAACATAGTCCTTGAGAGCTTTCCCTCATCTTCTGCTCGTACCTTTTCTAACAGGCGTTCTATTGCAAGTAGGCCTAGGCCTCCCACATTAAAGCCATCTGTGGATGCTCCTCCTTCCTACAGGATCCGTTGTAGCAAGAAGAAGACATCTCCACCAGCCCCATCTACCATTGTCAATAGCAGAGTATGTTATCTCTAAACTTTTCTTCTTCTTTACTTTAGTTATTTATTGGATTTTCCTGCGGCTAACTTTGTGTGCGTGTTTTCTCCTCACTTTACAGTCTAAGAATAAGGAGGATACTTTTGCCACTCACCCCAAACTACTCGATAAGCTTGAGACTGAGATATATTTTTTCCCTTCTTTGCCTTCCTTATTTACATATCCTTTTTTTTTTTTTTTTTGCATGCTTTTTAATCCTTTTTCTCGTTTCAACATGCTTTCTTGATCCCAAGCCCACTTTTATTTAGCATCCTACAAGTGAGGAGGCTCCTACTACCATTGGCGTACCTATGGAGGGCTTCTTTAACGGAGTGGATGTCATTGCCTTGGGCCATAGCTTCTGCCTCTGCTACTGCTACCCAAGGGATTCCTATCGAGGCTCCATTCCTTCCATCTAAAATTGTTTCTACTAAGGAAAGTACCTAGGCTAAGGGTTGTCATTGGGGAATCTGCCCCTATTCCTGTCAAGATACCTACTCCCCAAAAGGGAGTCACTCTTGCAGGGGTGCCCCAGACTAGAAGCACCTCTCTTGCTACTTCTCCTATTATATCTGCCAACAATCCTCTCATTGCCCTCTTACAGGCCATGAAGGATGGTTCTTCATTGGTTGTCACCTTGTTCTTTATTCCTAGTTCTGCCATTCGAGGTCCTAACTCAGATTTGTCTTTCGATGAAGGGTTTGAGGAGGTCCTTAAGGATTCTGATGATGAGCCTATTGTGAGGACACAGGTTTCTAATTTTGATAAGGCTAGTGATGATGATGATAAGTAGAGAGCCAAGGCCAAGGGTATGTTTGCTTTATTTCTGCTATGTCTTTTTTTTCTTTTCTTCCTGTCATTTCTTACCGCATTCTTCTATTTACTTCGCATACTATTCTTGCCACACAATTATAGACAAGCCTAAGGAGTCCAAGGCTGCATCAGGTTCTACAGTGCCCACAACCTCCATTCCTATAGTACCCATAGCCCCTATTCTCACTAGTCTTGGTAATTTCCTTACCCCTGCACTATCTTCAATTATAAATTTTGTCATTGCAACCATCTCTTTTCTTCGTTTCCTCCTTAGGGACTTACATATGCCTTGGATTCTCTTTTAGGTCTATCACCCTTCGAGGTGGCTCCGAACTCTCTATTCGAGATTGGTAGCAATTCTGCCATCGTTCCTAATCTTGTAAGTGAGGCTGCTGCCTTCTTTGCCCATTTTGAGTATGCCAAGACCAGTGACCTTAACCCAGTAGACTTTAGGGGTGCCGAATCTCCTTAGGTTGACTTCCATGGTTTTTGAGTACCTAAGGAGTGTGTGGTATGCCTGAAGGCAATCTACAACAGCCATGGGGACTTCAAGCAGGGATTCCCCTTTGGTTATTCTGTGAGGGAGCACTTCCTCAAGTTATTGGGGTGTGTGATGAATGACATTGAGCATAACTTTAACGACATGGTTTCTACTGAGAGGATCCTAAAATGGAGGGCTGCGGTTCATGAGTTGATCTGCGTTGGATTTGTAGTGGAGTTTTTGCTAGACCATCTATGAGAGATTGCCCAAGCCCTTTTTATAAGGAAGATCTAGCCTGTTATGGATGCCATGGACACTTTCATTTAGAATCTGAAGAAAGAGGTGGTAGACTTAGAGACACGTCGCGAGAGTCTCATTTTCGGTGTCACTAGCCTTGGCCATTTTGAGTACCAGATTCTTATTTCAAGTGTTTAATCATATCTCCTGTGATGTAGCTTTATTTCTTCTCTTGTGTTTATTTATTTCCTCCCTTCTCTTTACAGTACACTTTATTTCTTCAGCACTTATGACTTATTTGATAAGTCTAGTATGACTTATACATTTGGGGCTTGTAATCTATTATGCTACATTAGCTACAATTACTATTATGCTTTATAATACAATATATTTTTGTTAATACTTCATGTATGATCTTCATTACTTTCTGCTTTTTGCTTTTAAACATGAGTACAAGTAAAACAAGCTACAATGCTTTCTTGTGACACCATATCCCTTGCAAGGGTGGCCACTTGGAGCAAAGAGAGAAAAAAAAAGAAAAAGGGAATGATTACATAATATTTCCTACGCATGATAACATTTCAACCACTTGCCATTAATGGGGTCCATCAAATTTTTTCCATCCATCTGGGCTAAGCAATAATATCCACTTGTATGTGCTTCCCTTACTTTGGTGAGAATTTAGATGGCCTTGCCATACCTTGCCTGATATGGTCTGCTGTCCTCAACATGAGTTGTCCTTTTGTAAATATTCTTTCTTTAATTGTCTTGCAATAAGCTTTGGTCATTCTTTGCTTATATCTGCGGCTACGCTCTTAGACTTCTTCCCTCTTTCATCTAATCCTTCCTGGTCCACGCACCTTTCTCCCGTAAAGACTTCCTTCTCCTTTTCCTTCTTTCTCATCTATATAACTCTCAGGGATGGTTCATTACCTATGCTAGGCTTACTACTTCTATCCCATATACTAAGGAAAAGGGGGAGAATCCCATGGCAGATTTGGATGAGCTTCGGAAAGCCCATAGGGCACCTGGTAGATGTGTCACCTAACCTCTGCTGTACTTCTGACTCATTTTACTGATGATCTCAATAAGGGTTTTGTTTGTTGCTTCTACCTGCCCATTCCTTTGTGGGTAATAAGGCAATGACTGAAGATGCTTCACTTGATAGAATTCTAGCATCTTCCTTACTTTTTTGTTTACAAAGTGTACCACTGTCGATTTTGATTCTATTAGGTACCCCAAATCAACCAATTATGTTTTCTTTGATGAAGTTTGCTACAACTCCTCTAATGGCTTTGCATAGTGGTATGGCCTCTGCCCACTTGGTGAAATTCTCTGTGGCCAGAAGGATCCATATGTACCCATTGGAAGGTAGATTGATTGGTCCCACCAAGTCAAGCTTGCACTTGGCAATCATGGCACTTCCTTACAAATTCTACTGCATCCCTTCTCATAGTGAGCCGATAGTAGCCCATCTACAATATGCATCGGTATAGTTTCTTTCTTCCCTAGTGCTCTCCATATTCTCTTGTCTGTATTTCCTTCAACATCTCCCTGGCCTCTTTTGGCCTAAAACATCTTGGTGGGTCTCTATCATATCCCTTCATAAAGAGAATTCCTTCGTGTAGGAAATAGCGGGTTGCCAACTTCCTAAGTTTAAACCTTCGTCCATGCTTCTACGGCAAGACACCTTCTACAAGTATCCCATGAATGGCTTCTCCAATCCTCCATGGCAAACACGGCATTGCTCTCTTCCTTGTCTACAGTCAGATGGCAGGCTTCACATCGGGCTTGGATTAGGTTCGCGTCATTGCTTATATCTGGCTAGTAAAAGCCAGCCCTCTACAACCTTCAGTATAAGCTAACCTCCTTGTAGAACCTGCAAATCCTACTATGTACTTCCTCTAGCTTTCTCTGGGCTTTATTGTGAGCTACGCATCTTGATAAAATTCCTCCTGGTATTCTGCAGTATAGCTCTCCTTTCATCATGACATAGTCTTTTATTGTCTTTTTCTATCACGTCTCCTTCCTTCAACAAGGCTTCTCTGATAGGAACCCTCCAATATTTTTTACATTCCTTTCTGATAGGCCAAAAATGTATTGATCCCTTATGATGGATTAATTAATTAGTTAGCCAAGTTTAATTAATTAACTAGTTTAACATGCAAACACGTGGTAGCACAAACAAATCACCAATAAACTAAAGTGCAGCGGAAAATAAATTGATACAGTGATTTGTTTACCAATGGGGAAGACCTCCAAAGCAAAAACTCCACCGGATGATTTTAAGGTCACAACTCCCAAGAATCCATTAGTATCACAACAAGTGGTTACAAGTAAAGGAATCCCAATACCTTCCACCAACCTACAGTTGAACCCTTACCCCAATACCCAATTGGACTTGTTTTGTAGTGACAATCTCTCTTTGTATTGCATGGCTCCTAGTACGTGACTATCCAATCTGATGCGCGGATCCTAGTACGTGGCTTACTCTTTTGCACGAATCCAAGTATGTGACTAACTCCACAGCAACCCTTTGATTGTTGTGGTTGATTTGCAGCAGCTTCACATAGAAACACCAATAAGATCTTCAATGTTGGTGCAAGAGACTTTGCTTAGTTACAAAACCTAAACGCGTACAAGAAACACAGCAAGAACTATTTCTTTTGTAGGAGGAGGCTAGGGTTTCAAAAAGGAAAACCTTATGAAGCTCTCTAGAGTTACGATTTTCTTTTTCCACCTCCTTTAAATTGGAGCTTAATGGGATCTCCTATTCCAAATAGGTTTACACAAATCTTGGACTTTCCTAATCCAATAAGAATTATACAAACCCATAAACAAATAGCCTTTTAGAGTAAAAACGTTGTTGGCTCTAATTTGAAACCTGTAAGCTCGATCGATCGGAACATCTGTCAAGCTTTAATGAATCTCAATAGATCGAGCTTCTGTCGAGGAGATATCATACCTGTAGTTTGCATTTTTCTTGAGCAGTTCTTGAGTAATCTTCTTGTCTTCTATTTAACCATTTGTAATGATCATCTTGAACCTACTTAGATTTACCCAAATACAAGTAAAGTGCGTTTTGTCAAAGGATATGCCAATTACATAAAAATGTCCCCAACACTCTCCCTCCAGAAACCTTTCCATGAGTATTTCAATAATGGAATCCCCCCACTTTTTTATCTCAACTTTAGCACTACCTCCTTTAATGGCTATTTGTGAACCCAATGCGGCTAGTGCATCTACGTATTAATTTTCACTCCTTTGGGTGAGCTCTATTTCAAATGTACAAATATTTTCCTCCATCCTTTGGGCCAACGTCCTATACAGAGCCAAGCTTGGTTCTTTTAAAGAAAAGCTCCCTTTAGCTTGGCAGACCACTAAATTGGAGTCGCTTATCACCATTAGGTGTTTGATTCCCATCTTAAGGACTGTTGCCAACCTCGACAGGTAAGCCTTATATTTTGCAGTATTGTTTGAAAATGGGAATTCCAACTTGAACGAGAGTGGCATAGTCTCTTCATCATTATGATAGAGGACCACTCCCATGCCTCTTGAGTTTTCATGATCCACTATTTTCCGGCCACTTCTACCATAGCCACCTATCCTAGTACCTCATCATCTAATGAGAATTCCTTTTCTCCGTGGAATTGGGCTAACAAATCTGCTATGACCTAGCTTTTTACCGCTTTGGGTATTCCCGCTTTCAAGTCATACTGTGATAATTGCAATAAATATTAAGATATTATGCCAGATAGAATGGGTTTTCAAAGAAACGTTTTGATCACATGAGACTTCGTCATCAAATGTACCTCATAGGCCAAAAAGTAGTAGCTCAGTCTTTGCAACGTATAGATGATTGCCAAGCATACCCTTTCTACCCTAAGATAACGAGTCTCAACATCTCTCAACGCATGGCTTATGTAACAAACTGGCTACTCAATGCCACCTCCATCTTCTTGGGCTATTAGATCCCCAATGGCAGACGCGCTTGAGGCTAGGTATAGTACAAATAGTTTTCTGCGAACTGGAGATTGCACTGTATGGAGGATCATCATAATTTGCTGTAGCTTCTGAAAAGCTTTCTGCTGTACATCCCCCCACTCGAAGCTTTGTCCCTTCTTTAATAACTTCATAAAAGCTAAAGCAATTGATGCTAGAACAGGGATGAACAGCCTAATGTAAAAGACTTTGCCTAAAAAACTTTTCAACTCTTTGACTGTGGCCGGTGGCTTCATAGTTGCTATTACCACTACTTTGGTCGGATCTACGTCTATCCCTTTGTTGTGGACTATAAATCCCAAAAAAAATCCGATAGATACTCCAAAAGCGCATTTCAACGAGTTCATTCTTAGCTTGAAAAGTCTGCATCTTTCGAACACCTTTCTCAGCACTTTGACATGATCTTCTCGCCTTCTGGACTTCACTACTATGTCGTCCACATAGTCCTCCATTTCTCAAAGCATCATGTCGTGGAATATGGTAGTCATGGTGCGCTAATAAGTTGCACCTGCATTTTTTAGCCTGAAAGGCACCACCATGTAGTAGAAATTCCCAGTAGGTGTGACTTTTCTGCATCTTTTGATGCCATCCGAATTTGATTGTATCCTTTGAATCCGTCCATAAAGGAGAACATGGCATTCCCTATGGTAGAATCTATCAGCAAGTCCATGTTGGGCAGCAGGAATTTATCCTTGAGACATACTAGATTAAGATTTCTAAAATCGACGCAGCATCGTATTTAACCGTTTTTCTTTTTCGTAGGTACAACGTTGGACAACCACCACAAGTGTTGAATTGGTATGATGAACCCAGCTGCTTATAACTTTTGTAACTCCTTTATTATTTGCTCTTCTATTTCGGTGTGAAACACCCTGCTGGCTGGGCCACTGGTTTGGCCCTAAGATTCACATTGAGTGCATGTACTACCAACCCTAGGTCTAGCCCAGGAATTTCAATATAATCCCATGCGAAAACGTCTCTAGACTCCTTCAACAGCAAGATCAATTCTACCTTTTCCTCTTCTGACAACTTTGAACTTATTGAAATTGGTCTTGGCTTCTGTGGGTATGTGCCCAGGTAAATTTCCTCCAGCTTTTCTTTTGTCCTTACTTGTACTTCTTTTTTTGTCGTAATCTTTTTTTTGTTTTCCATGTCACTCTCTTCTCCCAAACTTTCTTTGGCCACACAGAATACTAGGGTTCTATATCGTGGCTCTCTTCTAGGTCCCCCTTGCGTGCTGCAAGTGAGCCTTGTGCACCTTCATAATTTATATAATATCTTGCCTTCAGGTGTTCAAACCTTGACGCATCGTGGCGTATTATCTAGCTCCGGAGTTGGTGCTCCTTTTCTTTTTCTTTTTTGCATCAACAACTCCCTCAAATTTGGTTCTAGGTCATCTCGAATGTTCTCCCATTTGGGGACAAAGATGCTAGACGGTTTGGATACTGAACTTTCTCTAGATGATGCCCATTCATTATAGAACATAGTCTTAACCAAATGGGCCTCTGCTTGCTCGAATGGGGATGGGTTTGCTGCTATTCGTATCATCTTGCCATTCAATCTCCCTTTCATATTGGTGATAAGTGGATGGAATGAGGAGATGCTTGTGCAGCCATGGCCTTCCCAGTAGTATATGATAGAAAATTTTCATTTTCAGTACATGGAATTGAGCCAAGGAGGTACAACACACCTCCATAACAACTCTTGCACCGAGATATTGATATAGAGACACGTGAGCATCACCACAATGGGTGGTTGAGCAGCTGCAAGGCATTGACTGACTGCGACTCCACTGGGGATACTTAAAGAGTTTAGCCTTTAGAGCTTTTGATAAGATCCTAATCTTTGGAAATTGGCTTTCAAAAACATTGAAATTGGCATTAGCCTTTGGGGCTTTCCCTTTTAAAAAATGCTTTTACTATATCCTTGTAAACTATTTTCAAAGCTCAAAAATATTTTCCAAAAATGTTTTTTTAAATGGTTTTTCCAAAAACTAGCTTTTAGGTATTTTTGTATGTGTGAAGTTTTACTGCTTTCCTTCATATGTGAGAACCTAGGGTAGTAAGATTTAATTTATGCTACGCCTTTAACTGTGCATATATCTGTTGTCCTTGGAAAGTCTTTCCCCTTTCATTTCAAAATGCATGACATCATCCCTTATTTTGAGTCGAACTTGGGCTCAGCGCTTTAAGGTTACTACCCAACACGCAAACCATAGATTGTTACTGGACGCCAATTTGTAGGCACTATGGTTCCATTGGTGGACATGAGTAGTTGAAAAGCCCCCCTTGATCTGCTCTATCCCAAAACTTCTATGAAAGGAAGGATTAGTCCACCCTAAGAATAGTACAAACTTACTAATTAAGCCGTGTCTCATATAGTTGGGCTAGACTAAGTCAAAACCCGTGAGGACTAGGAAGAGCCAAATTCGAGTGAACATCCTGGCCTAGGGTAGGATATCCTTTATAGGATTGATTTCAAAATGAGTTAAGGGAAAAGTGTTCAGTTTTTGTTTATAGGTTTGCCATCTTGCTTGCTTCAAAGAGTAATGCTCTACTCTAGGTTCTACCCATCCTATTTACATAGCATCTGTGATTAACCCCTAGGGAAAAGAAACCTTGTTGCTATCAAGAATGAAGAATGAATCTTTTCATTGTAAATTTGAATTTCCTTGTATTGTAAAAGGTCCACCTTTGGAGCCATTGTCTACAATGCATGATCTTGAGGCATTGTACAAAGTCAAAATTTTGTAAAAGTATCACTTTTCCATGTAATCAAAAGCAAAGGATCCATACCAAAATTTCGAGCATGATATGAAAGTTTCGATTACATGCCAAGCTTGTGCATTAATTTTGCATCACTATAGAAACTCACTATGATAAACACTCGCTCAAGGGTCTAAGCCAATATTTTAGAAAAAAAAAAAAATATATATATATATATATAGGTTCATTTTAAATGAGCAAGAACATAAACTAACTTCGGATTTTTTTTTGTGTTTCCACATTGTAAAATTTTCAAAGGTACCCCATTTCTCTCCAATCCCATTCTTTTTCTTTCCATGATCATAAGATCTCATCGTGATCCTATTATCACTAGGTCTCGTGCTAAAGATATGTCTACTAGTGGTCCTTCCACCATCAAGGAAAACACTCATGAAATCACTCTCCTAAAAAAGCAGATGTCAGAAATTATGTGCATGATGCAACAGCTGGTTATAAGAGGGAGCCAAGAATCATCTAGTCCCACTCTAGAGGGCTTCATACCCCATTTTGAAAACGAGAACCAGCCACCACTAGATCCAAATTTGGGCCAAACCACACCACCAATCACCCCACCAGGGAATAACTAGGAAATGGATCCTTCTAAGGATAAGACCTCAAAGTCAAGTTACAACCAGGTTAAAAGTCAAGTGGAGACCTTGGCTGAGAAAATTCGTATCATAGAGGCTTTGGCACCTGAGGAAGTGTCAATCTAGATAGTCTAACCAATTTCCCTCTAGTCATTATGCCTCCCAAGTTCAAGGCACTCGAGTTTATCAAGTATGATGGCATTGGAGATCCTTGCCCCCATCTTCGCATGTTATGTAGGAAAATGGCACCCTATGGAGACAATCATCCTTTGCTTAGCCAGATTTTCCCTAATAGCTTGACTGGCCCTGTAGCCACATGGTATGTGAGATTGGAAAAGACCTCTAGCTAGAGAGAGATGGCCAATGCATTCCTAGAGTATTACCTGTTCAATACTGAGATAGCTCCCGATCACGCAATTCTTCAGAGGACAGAAAAGTAGAGTGGGGAACCTTTCCATGAGTATGCCCATAGGTGGTGTGAGCTAGCCACCCAAATGCTTCCCCTTATAATGGAAGACGAGATGATCAAATGGTTCATTGATAACCTCAAGCCTCTATACAATGAGAAGATGATCAGTGCCCAAGTCACTCACTTCGCAAGCCTAATTCCTATTAAAAAGCGTATTGACGAAGGTATTAGGAGCAAGAAAATAGTCGATCCTAAGGTTTTGAATTATATGATAGAACAAAAGGTGAAAAAGGCAATCGGACGCAAAGGGAAGGAAGTCGATGTTCATGTGATTGACAAAGTGCCTGAAGGGCCTAGGGGTGTTACTTCTGCTTATATAGCCATGAATGCCCAACCTTATCAGCAACAAGTTCAGCTAGGCCAAGCACTTTACTGAGCATTCAATCAGAAGGGAAGGCCCAATCCACCCCGATATCCTAAGGCAAAACCATGGAAATTCACTCCGTTACCCATGCCCATGGCAGAACTTTATGCCTATCTATTGAGGAAGAAGCTCTTGACTCCAATATTTGCGAGACCAAGAGGTGATCCTCCTTTACCTAGTTTTAATCCATCCAAGAAACATGAACACCATTTTGGAGTCGAGGGACATACCCTAGAAGAGTGTATAAATTAGAGACACTGAATTTAAGATCTTATTGACAACAAGTTAGTATAGTTCGACAACACGGCCAGGCTGAATGTCATCACTAACCCCTTGCCTCCTTATCAAGAAAGGAACATGAATGCTCTCTTTATAGTGGAGGAGAGGATTCTTGATTTCACATCCCTTTCATTTCCTTGGAAAGCAATGCTGCGAGCCCTAGCCCAGGAAAGTCACATTGTTCTAGACAACATAGGAACTCTAGGTTTTAATTAGGAAGTCAGCTCATTCTATGACAGTGGGGACCAACATGCCTTATCTGATTGTAGAGCACTTTGAGCACAAGTTCAAATTCTAACTGATCATAGTATCATCTGAATCGAAAGAGAATCCAGGCGAAGGAGTAATTGCATGGTAGCTAGCTTATGCCCTCCGAATACCCGAGCGGGGACTAGCCACAACACTATGACAGTAGGATCAAGGAAGGATTGGGATGAATACTTGCAAGAGTGCTTGTGTAAGATTCCTCTAGCTCCTCTAACTTCAATCATTATCGAGGAGATTACATAATAACCTATGGATTTAGGGGTGCCTGCTCCAAAGAAAGGACAAGCCACACCAGCCATTGAAAGCTTTACTCCTCTAATCATGGCACTGCTTGCAATCGTAGAGCCTTCTTCAGGATTTTATCCAGAAGGGAACCACCGTCATCCCCACCATTCGAGGTTTCAATCCTCTAATTCTGCCAAGATTTATCCAAGGAATCTATAGGCTCCTAGCCTAAAAGCTTTAGAAGCTGCTCTGCCTAGCCTTGTTGTAAAAAACTGGTTTTGTATCTCATACAAAACACACAGTGGAAACAACAAAAAAGGATCTATTTCTTTCATGATTGACAACATGCACTATGTAAATTTCAGAATTTAAGAACAAGATAGCGTACCTTGGTGTGGAGAAATTAAAAAAAAATGATTAAAAGCGCTTGGGAACACTTTTAATCTTCACTCCAATTCCATTTTACGCCCAACAAGTGTTGTTTCTCAATCAGTTATCAAAGGGAGAATGAAAGTGTGTCTCACACTCTCTTTTTTTTTTTTTTTTTTTTTTTTTTTCTCTATGCTTCTTAAAAAAAATTATGTATGTTTCTCCCTTTATAACTAACTAATTATCTAATTGGGCTAGCCTATTAGGCGTTTCCAATTGAACTTTAGTGTGTGGCTTGGAGTGGGACCAAAAGGGACCAATAAGACACTAGCTCCAATGGGCTTTGGGCTTTTTCGTCAACTCTTGATAAGTTCAAAGTTACCATTAATTATATTTAATACCACTATATAAATATAATTGCACTCTAGGCCTTATTAATAAATTATATCATAAAATATTCGTAGTAATACAAAGTCATGAATATAGACTGTCACTTTGAAAATTACTACATCTTAATCCTTGAGTACCCAGTTTAATCCTTTAAAATTATTCAACATATATTTATGAAATCCAATTCTATAAATATATACTTTAATAATTTCTTACTAAAATGGTTAGGCCTAACACTCTAAATAACCAAACTCATTAAACTTATCTCAAGGGAATATTTTATATCTTCGTTAAGAGATTATAAATTCCATCTTGAGAATATATGTTCCATCAACACTAAATGTGGCTGCCCAACATACTGAGGTTTTGACCGTTACTTTAGATCTCACTCCTGATATATTAATGCAACCTACACCTCATGATCAGGTCCATTATTCTTTCAAGATTAAGAGTTCATGCAAATAGAAGTCGTGAGGTTTATTATTCATTTGACATTTGTTAGGAGAATAATAAATCTTTACAAAGAACTTGTGACTTAAATTTTCTGTGACTAAATCACATACTATGCATCTCATGGACTATATGATAATGTCCTATATTCATGTTACCATTATTTTAGATAAAAATAAAATAACTTTATTAATCATAATATTAAGTCATACATAATGTCATACATAGCATCATACAATAGGATTTAAGCGTACACATCCTAACAATCTCCCACTTGCCCTAAAGACTATTGTGCACTAATCTAACTCTCATTCCCTCCAAATGTGACTCAAAAGTCCTTTGAGGCAAGGCTTTAGTAAAAGGATCTGTTAGATTGTTTGCACTTTCAATCTTTGCTACCACAACATCTCCACGAGCAACAATGTCTCAAATGATGTGGTATTTTCTCTCAATGTGCTTTCCTTTCTTGTGATTTCTTGGATCTTTGGATTGTGCAACAGCTCCACTATTGTCGTAAAACAATGTGATAGGAGCTTATTCCATTCTCACAACACCAAGATCAAAAAGGAATTTCTTAAGCCAAACAGCCTCCTTTCCAGCTTCACAAGTAGCAATGTACTTAGCTTCCATGGTGGAGTCTTCAATACAAGATTGCTTAACACTCCTCCAACTTATGGCTCCACCTCCCAAGGTGAAAACACATCCTGAAGTGGATTTTCTTAAATCTAGATCCGATTGAAAATCTAAATCTGTATAGCCTATGGGAATCAAATCCTCACTATGGTAAACAAGCATATAATTTCTTGTTCTCCGTAGATACTTGAGGATATGCTTTACAGCTTACCAATGTTTAAGTCCTGAATTTGATTGATATCTGCTGACCATGCCAACTGAATTACAAATATCTGGTCTAGTACAAAGCATCGCATACATGAGACTTCTCACTGCAGAAGCATAAGAAACTTGTCTCATCATATTTTCTTCCTCTTGAGTCTTAGGCTTTTGGTCATCAGACAGAGGAATTCCAAGTCTAAAAGGAAGCAATCCTTTCTTGGAATTTTGCATGCTAAAACGTTCTAAGACCTTATCTATATATCCAGCTTGTGATAAACCTAACATCTTATTCTTGTGATCTTGCCAAAGCTTGATCCCTAGAATAAAGTTAGTCTCATGCAAGTCCTTCATATCAAATTGGTTTGACAACCAAACCTTTATTGATGAAATTAACCCTACATCATTCCCAATAAGTAGAATATCATCATCATAAAGCACTAGGAACATTACTACTTTATCTCGATGTCTTTTGTACACACATAGTTCATCAAGATTTTGTTCAAAACCAAATGACTTGATTTCTTGATCAAATTTGATGTTCTATGACCTAGATGCTTGCTTAAGTCCATAAATGGACCTTTTCAACTTTCATACTATATGCTTTTGGTTCTTTGCTATAAAACCATCCGGTTGCAACATGTATATTTCTTCTTCAAGATTGCCATTAAGAAATGCAGTCTCGACATCCATTTGCCAAATCTCATAATCATAATGAGCATCAATGGATAAGAGAATTTTGATAGATTTAAGCATGGCTACTGGCAAAAAAGTTTTATCATAATCGATACCTTCTTTTTGTGTATACCTTTTCGACACTAGCCTTTCTTTAAAGGTTTCAACCTTTCCATCTATTCCTCTTTTCCTCTTGTAAACCCATTTGCAACCAACAGGTTTAATGCCGTTAGGTGCCTTTACAAAATCCCATACATAATTGGAATACATAGAGTCCAATTTAGATTTCATAGCTTGGACCCAATGATGTGCATCTATATCATTTATTGCTTCATCAAAAGTGTAAGGATCCGATTTAGCTTCTTCTGAGATAGCTTCGATAGTTTCTCCTAAACCTATAAATCTTATAGAAGGTTGAACAATTCTCCCACTACGACGAGGCACCTGTGTACTAGAGATCTCATGAGTAGTACCTTGTGGTGTATCTAATACAGTCACATCATCCCTAGTTTCATCCATTGGTTGTTCAACTATAGGTTTATCTATTTCAGCCAATACAACTTTACTTCTAGGATTAAAATTATTCACATAATCATCTTCCAAAAATTTGGCATGGGTTCTAACAAACACTTTGTTATCTTTATGATTATAGAATAAATAACCCTTGGTTTCTTTTGAATACCCTAAAAACATGCATACTTTCGTTTTAGCTTCCAACTTATCAGACTTCTCTTTCAATACATGTGCAGGACATCCCCAAATGTGGAGATATTTTATACTAAGCTTGCGCCCACTTCACAATTCCTTGGGTGTGTTGGGAATAGATTTTGATAGAATCAAATTCAAAACATGCATAGCAGTTTTTAGTGCATATCTCTAAAAAGAAACTAGTAAAGTTGAGTAACTCATCATGGACCTGACCATTTCCAAAAGAGTCCTATTCCTTCTTTTTGCTACACCATTTTGTTAAGGAGTTCCAAGTGTAGTTAATTGGGAGACAATCCCATTTGGAATTAGGTAATCTTAGAAATCCCCAAGAAGGTATTCGTCACCTCGATCAGATCAAATGGCCTTTATGCATTTACCCAATTGATTTTTAACATCAGCCCTAAACTCTTTGAACTTTTCAAAGGCTTTGGACTTCCATCTCAATAGGTACACATAACCATATCTTGAGTAATCATCGGTAAAAGTGATGAAATACTCATAACCTCCTTTTGCTTGGGTTGACATAGGACCACATATATCTGTATAAACTAATTCAAGCAACTCTTAGGCTCTTCTACCTTTTACATTAAAAGGTCATTTGGTCATTTTACCTTCCAAACAAGATTCGCAAACTGGAAATCCATCAAAGTCCATAGGTTGTAAAAGTCTATCTTTGATTAGTCTTTAAATCCTATTTAAATTAATATGATCCAAACGCAAGTGTCATAGATATGCATCACTAGTAGAATGAAACTTTCTCTTTAATGATTTTACACGGGAGCTACTATCTATTTCAGAATTGTATAATTCATGCTTGTCAGGAGTTAAAATATAAACACCATCCACAATATTGCCAAAACAGATAAACATTTTATCTTTCTTTACTACAACATTGTCTTTGAGGATAACACAATATCCATGTTTACCTAAGTAAGTTGCAAAAATTAAATTCCTACAAACATTAGGTACATACAAATAGTCTTCCAATATTAAAACTCTAGACTTAAAGCATAAATTAAACACTCCAATAGCTACAACCAGAATCCTGCTCCCATCAACTAAAGTAAGAAATAGTTCTCCCTCATTCAACTTTCTGGTCTCTTGGAATCCCTACAAAGAATTGCAAATATGATTAGTACAACCTGAATCCACATACTAGGAATCCGTTGGATTCTATACCAAACATATTTCAAGAAGAAATGAACTTTTTATACCCTTATTCTTAGCAGTCTTGAATGTTGGACAATTCCTCTTCCAATGTCCTTTCTCACCACAATGGAAACACTTTCCTTTGGTTTTCTTTCCTTTGTTAGAAACTCCTAAGGCAATTTGTTTACCATCTTTCTTAATGAAGTCCTTCTTCTTCTTCTTCTTCTTCTTCTTACCCTTACCTTTCGACTTAGGTTAAGAAGTAGAAGCTTCACCCACATTGGCTTCAACACTAGAAGTACCAAGGATGCCTTTCGCTGCCACTAACTCATTCATTAATTCAGACAAAGAGTAAATCTTTTTGTTCATATTATAATTGAGTTTGAATTCCTTGAATGATTCTGGTGATGACTGGAGTATCATATCCACTTGGAATTCTCCATCAATGTTGGCACCTAAAACTTCTAATGTGTTCAGATTAGCAATCATCCTAAGACAATGCTCCCTAATTGAACTTTCTTTAGCCATTTTGGTATTATAAATTTTCCTCATAGTTTTTTGCCTTGTAGAACGGCCTCGCTCACCAAACATCTCCTTTAGATTTAACATGATGTCCGAAGCTAGTTCTACATCTTATTGCTAGGATGTAGCACTTGGCCATTTCATTAGATTTCTGCCAACGATCAAATCGTTGTTTTTCCTTAAGAGGAGCATCTAATGAAGAAAAGCTAGGACATGGTTGAGTAAGCACATATTTGTGCTCTTCAGCAGTATGAAAAATATCCCAATTTCTTTTCTAGTCAACATAGTTGGATCCAGTTAGTTTGCTTTGGTTAAGAATAGCAACAAGTGGGCTAAATAATGCCATGATTTAAATCTGAAAATAATAAACATGAATATAATAAGTAAACTAGGCATTATCAATTTAGCATATAAGCATATAATATAGAACCTTAATAAAACCATAAAATAATATATGCAACGACAACCCAATTCATGTTTATAATTCCTTGGTAGCAAGTTTATTATAAACACATTAATTGGTTGAGAACTACTCTCATTAATAGTGCTATCTTGATAACTCTTATCAAACACTAACAATATGCCGTATTACCTTTAGCCTTTAAGTAATAATGACATAGCTCCTTTGAGAGGTTAACATTACACTTAGTCTAGTGTACACCATTACCTAGAGTTATGTGTAGCCACATTTTATCTCCCTTTTATAGTGTTTAAACTTTTAGTACCATGAAACAAAACACACTCCTTTGAGATCACGAGGTATATACGCCAAGACGAGTTGTTTGTCCACACTACTTTAAACGGGTAAGTTCAATCTTGTAGTTATATGAAGTAAACACCCTCCTTTGGGATCGCCAGACATATAAGCCAAGACGAGGTGTTTACCGACACTACAATGAACCGATAGTGGAGGCCGTGAGATGCAACCCTTGTATCTCTCTCCCACTAGATATTTTGAAATAAAGGTTTTTAAGATCAAGAACCATAATAATGCTAGACACTTTGAAAACATAATCTTAATCTCATTAGGAATAAATTTCATAATCCTAGCATTAATATATATAAATATATATAACGTAATATAAACTCGTATTACATTATAAAACTATATTATATTATATATATAATATAATATACGAATCATTATATGTAATATATAATTATTACATTATATATATATATATATATAATCTTATAAATACGGATGGAATGAATTTAAGGGAATTAACATGTTAACATGCCTTGTCTTATGCAAATTATGTTGGGATATTTGTCCTTAAATCCTATTGTATGATGCTATGTATTTTATTATGTAAGACATTATGTTTGACTTAATGTTTTGGTTAATAAAGTTGTATTATTATTTGAAAATAATGGTAACATGAATATTGGGACATTATCATATAGTCCATGAGATGCAATAGTATGTGATTTATGTGATTTAGTCACAGAAGATATAAATCACAAGTTCTTTGTAAACTCAGAATTATAGTTCGTAGTCGGTGATGAAATTGGGCATTTCATCTGCGAAGGCTATAACATATCAACTAAGATGATTTGTCTTGATCATGGAAATGGAGATTTCTAGTTGATATGTTGATATGTTTTAAGAGTTAAGACATATTGAACTGGACCGGTGTGAGATTTATTATTCTCCTAAAGACTGTCAATAGAATAATAAACTCACGACTTATATTTGCATGAACTCTTAATCCTGAGAGGATAATGGACCTGATCATGAAGTGTAGGTTGCTTTGATATATCAGGAGTGAGATCTATGGTTAAGGTCAAAATCTCAGTATGTTGGGCAGCCACATTTAGTGTTGATGGAACATATATTCTCAAGATGGAATTCATAGTCTCTTAACGGAGATATAAAATATTCCCTTGAGATAAGTTTAATGTGTTTGTTATTCAGAGAGTTGGGCCTAACCACTTTAGTAAGGAGTTACTAAAGTATATATTTATGGAATTGGATTTCATAAATATATGATGAATAACTTAAAGGATTAAACCGGGTACTCAAGGAATTAAGATGTAGTAATATACAAAGTGGCAGTCTTCTTTCATGACTTTGTATTACTATGAATATTTTATGAAGGGGTTGCATGTATAATAAAGTCTTGGGATATAATTTTTTAATAAGGCCTAGAGTGCAACTATATTTATATAGTGGTATTAAATATAGTTAATGGTAACTTTGGACTTGTCAAGAGTTGACAGAAAAGCCCAAGGCCCATTGGAGCTAGTGTCTTATTGGTCCCTTTTGGTCCCACTCCAAGCCACATACTTAAGCCCAATTAGAAAGGCCCAAAAGGCCAGCCCAATTAGATAATCAGTTAGATACAAAGGGAGATACATACAGAATATTCGGTAAAGATTCTGAAGATAATTGAGAGAGTTTGAAAGAACACTCGTGTGAAGTGGTGTAAAGTGTTAGACACTTTTGGACATTCTCCCTTTGGAACTGATTGAGAGACCACACATCTTGGGCGTTAGTGGAATTGGAGTGAAGATTGAAAGTATTCCCAAGAGCCTCTCATCTTCAAGTTTTGAAATTCACCGCTCCAAGGTACACTCTCTTGTTCTCTAATTCTGAAACTTAAATAGCCCATGTTAACTTGTATGTATGAAGTAGATCCGTTTACATTATATTTTCTTCCGCTGCGTATTATATTATTCCAACAAATTATTGCAATATGTAAGATCACATGCATGATGGCCATGCATACAATTAAAATTCAAGCCGTGCAATTATTGAAGTCAAGCCACGCAATTATTGAAGTCCAAAACATGCATTTATAATCCAAAAGGTGCAAAAGAATCCAAGCGCATTTATGCCATTGATAGTTACATAACTTCCACTTGCAATATATATATATATATATATATATATACGAATTCAATACGGAAGTATTCAATGCACGATAACGGACAAGTCATATATATCATCCAAAACTATGCAATTGTACAATCTATATAACCGAATGGTCTTAAATCATTCTTATATAACAAGGATTCAAATGAATTCCTTTAAGATATCAAAATGCAACCGTTTTTCTTTTATTCTAAAATCCAATCACATGTTATATAATCATGATATAAAAACCTAGCTCTGATACCAATTGTTGGAAAAAACTGGTTTTGTATCTCATACAAAACACACAGTGGAAGCAACAAACAAGAATCTATTTCATTCATGATTGATAAAATACACTATGTAAATTTCAGAATTTAAGAATAGGATAGCGTACCTTGGTGTGGAGAAATTCGAAACAAAGATTAGAAGCACTTGGGAACACTTTTAATCTTCACTCCAATTCCACTTTACGCCCATGAAGTGTGATTTCTCAATCAGTTATCAAAGGGAGAATGAAAGTGTGTCTCACTCTCTTTTTTTCTTTTTCTCTACGCTTTTTAAAAAAACATTATGTATGTTTCTCCCTCTATAACTAACTGATTATCTAATTGGGCTAGCCTATTAGGCCTTTCTAATTGGGCTTTAGTGTTTGGCTTGTAGTGGGACCAAAAGGGACCAAGAGACTAGCTCCAATGGGCCTTGGGCTTTTCCGTCAACTCTTGACAAGTCCATAGTTACCATTAATTATATTTAATACCACTATATAAATATAATTGCACTCTAGGCCTTATTAATAAATTATATCCCAAAGACTTTATTATACACGCAACTCCTTCATAAAATATTTGTAGTAATACAAAGTCATGAATATAAACTACCACTTTGAAAATTACATCTTAATCATTGAGTGCCCGGTTTAATCCTTTAAAGTTATTCAACATATATTTATGAAATCTAATTTCATAAATATATACTTTAGTAATTTCTTACTAAAGTAGTTAGGCCTAACATTCTGAATAGCTAAACACATTAAACTTATCTCAAGGGAATATTTTATATCTCCGTTAAGAGATTATGAATTCCATCTTGAGAATATCTGTTCCATCAACACTAAATGTAGCTGCCCAACATACTGAGGTTTTGATCGTTACTTTAGATCTCACTCCTGATATATCAAAGAAACCTACACCTCATGATTAGATCCATTATTCTCTCAGGATTAAAAGTTCATGCAAATAGAAGTTGTGAGATTTATTATTCATTTGACAGTGGTTAGGAGAATAATAAATCTTACAACAGTCTAATTCAATATGTCTTAACTCTTAAAACATATCAACATATCAACTAGAAGTCCCCACTTCCATGATCAAGACAAATCATCTTAGTTGATAGGTTATAGTCTTCACAGATGAAATGCCCAATTTTATCACCGACTACGAACTTTAAATTTTAAGTTTACAAAGAACTTGTGACTTATATCTTCTGTGACTAAATCACATCAATCACATACTATGCATCTCATGGACTATATGATAATGTTCCATATTCATGTTACCATTATTTTAGATAAAAATAAAACAACTTTATTAATCATAACATTAAGTTATACATAATGTCATACATAGCATCATACAATAGGATTTAAGGGCAGACATCCTAACAATCCCAATCATCATCGGTCTGAAAATGCACTCTTTTGCGCCATATCTACATGCTGAAGTCCTTCCATTACCAAGATAGCCATTGTGTCCCATAGAAATACGATGTAACTTTCATTTCCACCCAAACTAGAAAGGAAGAGGTTTTCTCTAATATCTCTTCAATCCTAACCAAACTCACCAGGAATGGTTGATGTTATACTCTTGAGGAACTAGAAAAGAGAAAGAAAGAGATTGGTAAGAGAACAGCCAAGCTAGCGAGGAATAAGGTCACCATTGTAGAAGCCAAGGAATTCTTGAAAACCATTTGAAAGGCCGATTATAGTGTGATTTAGCAGTTGAACAAATCTCCAGCTCAGAATTCTATTTTAGCCTTATTTTACTATCTTCCGAGGTCCATTGTGAAGTTCTATTTAAGGTGTTGAAGGAAATGCATGCTCCTACAAACTCCTCTTTCGAGGGTATGATATCATTGGTGTTAGCCACCAACCAAGTCTCATTTTCAGATGATGAGTTGTGTCCAGAAGGTAGAGATTGCACCTTGGCCATGCATATCATAGTCAAGTATGAAGACATGATTGTTGCAAGGGTATTAATCGACAATGGATCAGCCTTGAATGTCTACCTGATGACCTCCCTTGAGCGCCTGAAGGTGGATATGTCTCTTATCAAGCCTAGCACTATAATCATCAGAGCCTTTGATGGTACGTGTTGCGAAGTGCAAGACAAAATCGAGTTAATGATTGAGATCGGCCTGAGATCCTTCATGGTCATCTTCCAAGTGATTAAGGTTGACTCTTTATACAACATGCTTTTAAGGATACCTTAGTTACATACAATAGGTGCAGTTGCATCCACCTTCCATCAGAGACTTAAGTTCATCTATGGGAATCAGTTGATCACTATTATGGCTGAAAAGCCCACAAGTATCTTCTAGGAGACATCTATCCTTTACATCAATGCTAATGCTTTTCCAGAATCATCTTTCCATAGCTTTGAGCTAGTTTCCATGATCCATATTGCTTTAGAGCCTGAGTCCAGCTGGCCCCCAACTGTTCTAATGGCCGCATAGGAAATGCTTAAGTTTAGCTACAAATTAGTCCAAGGCCTTAGAGCCATAGGACGTGGGAGCCTTACTCTCATTGAACTCTCAAATAACAAAGGAAGATTCAGTTTGGGATACGAACCCACTTATGAAGAACTTTTCAAGCTTCCAGAGGCAAGAAGAGGAAGTACGACACTTTAGGGATTTTTATATTCCCCATATCAAAGCCACTTTTCCAGTTCAGGCCAAGGTTATTATGCCAGAACCTTTCAAGGAATTGGAAGATGAAGAGCCTAATCTAGCTTCCATTATTCGACTCTATGCCCAAAAGCTCTCAGTGAATGCTATTATATCTCCCGAAGATAATCTGACTTCTACTATCTACCCAGGGATGCCAGGCGAGGTGGCAAGATCGTTGTCCATAGGATTCTAGTTAAATCAGAATGCCCACAATGCAGCAAGCCCTTTAAAGGATGAAGTCAGAGATTATCTTGAAAATCAAACCAGAAGTAGAAAAGTAGTTAAAAGCCCATTTTCTTATAGACATAGCCTACTCTGATTGGGTTGCCAACGTTGTTCCCATGCCAAAGAAAGATAGGAAAGTACAATATGCGTCAATTATAGAGATTTAAATCAAGCCAACTCGAAGGATAATTTTCCATTGATACATATTAATACCCTAATTGATAACACCGCAACCAACATGTTCTTCTCCTTTGTGGATGGATTCTTAAGTTATAATCAGATCAAGTTAAATGAAGAGGAGAAAGCCAAAATGACGGTCACCACTCATCAGGGAACTTACGCCTACACTGTCATGCTGTTCGACTTGAAGAATGCTAGGGCTACCTACCAGCGAGCCATGGTAACCTTGTTCTATGATATGATGGACAAGGAGATCAAAGTCTACAAGGATGATATGATCGCCAAGTCGTGCACTCCTAGATATCATTTAATAGATTTAAGAAAGCTATTAAAGGGCCTTTTCAAGTACAGGTTAACACTTATCCCTAATAAGTGCATCTTCAAAGCCAATTCAGGGAAGTCGCTCGGTTTCATAGTCAGCCAAAGAGGAATTAAAGTGGACCGTCCAAGCCATCAGGGACATGCCTGCACTAAAAACTAAGACACAAGTTCAAAACTTCTTAAGAAGGATTAATTACATAGCCCGCTTCATAGCGCAGTTGACTGCACGTGCGATCCCTTGTTCAATCTATTGAAGAAGGATACGAAGATAGAATTGACAGATGAATGCCAAGCGACCTTTAACAAGATTAACCAATATTTGTTGAACCCCCCTATTTGGTTCCCCTAACACCAGGACATCCGTTGATTCTCTATCTAGCAGTGTAAGAGGCATCCATAGGTTGCATGTTAGGCTGGCTAAATGAAACCGATAAAAAAGAAAAGGTGATTTACTACCTGACTAAGAAGTTCACCAGTATTTAGATTAACTACATTGCCATTGAGAAGATGTGTCACGCCTTAGCATAGGCCTCGCGCAAGGCAATACATGCTCTATTTCACCATACGTTGGATTTTCCGCATGGACCTTATCAAGTACACTTTGAAAAGCCTACCCTCCCAGGGAAGATCTCCTATTGGCAGATGTTGCTATCTGAATCAATATCATGTTTGTGATGCGAAAGGCCATCAAGGGCTAGGCCATAGCCGATTACCTACTGGACCAACCGTTGAGCGATCCAGATTTCTCAGAGTCCCTCTTCCCAGATGATGATGTTTTGGCAATAGAGCCAAAACCAAACAATGTAAAACCATGGTGTTGGAAGCTTTATTTCGATAGAGTTGCCAATAGCATTGGAAATAGAGTGAGAGCAGCTCTTGAATCCCCGAAGGGCCAATAAATCCTTATTTTAGTCAAGCTAAATTTTGATTACACTAACAATGTTACAGAGTATGTAGCGTGCATAGTAGACCCGCAAGTTGCCTTAGAGTTCAGTGCGTATGAGCTAAGCATCTTTGGAGATTCTCTACTGATCATCTCCCAAATAAAGGGAAAGTGGAAAGCTCGAGACACCAAGTTGATTCCATATCAGAAGTTCGTCAGTCACCTAATGCCAAAGTTTCTGAACATTACCTTTTCTTATTTTCCCCGAGCACACAACCAGTTTGTAGATGCTTTTGCCACTTTGGCTAGCATGGTTAAGTTGGTAGAAGGAGATGAGATGCAACAATTGCACGTAGAGGTCTGCGGACTGCCAGACTACTACATGAACATCAAAGAATGTATGAACATCGAAGCTGAAGTCGTTGCAAAGCCATGGTACCTTGATATCAAAGCTTATATCAAAGATACTGAATACCCACTTGGGGTCATAGGCAGTAAGAAGGAATTCATCAAGCGCATGGCATGCCAGTTCTTCTTGAGTGGGGAAGTCTTGTATAAGAGGAACCACAATACAACCTTGCTTCGATGAATAGATGCCCCTAAGGCTAACGATTTGATGGAAGAGATGCATGAAGGCTTGCTAAGAGCCCAAGCCAATGGACCTTTATTAGCCCGAAAAATCATGAGATCTGGCTACTATTGGCTCACCATGGAAAGCAACTACATTAAGCATGTCAGGATGTTTCACCATTTCCAAGCCTATCAGAATAGAAAGAACATTCCTCCTCAACCCTTATGTTCTCTAACAGCACCATGGCTGCGATATGCCATGGGTAGTTGTACCAACACTGCGTTGAGCGAGCGTTCAATAAGAAAGTTAGACCCAGAGTCTTTGAAGAAGTCAATCTAGCTTTGAAAAAGCGCAACCAAACCATGCTTGATCATAGAGGGAAGTTTGCCCTGACCTATAAGGGCCCATATGTGGTGAAGAAGGCCTTCTCTAGAGAAGCCTTGGTTTTAGCTGACATGGTTGGGCACGACTTCAGGATACCCACCAATTCTAATTCTGTCATATAGTTCTTTGCATGAGGGAGCCTCCAAGTGCTACCTTTTTCCTACATTCCTCTGTAAACAGACAAAAAATAAAATAAAATAAAATAAAATAAAATAAAATAAAATAAAATAAAATAAACAAATATATATATATATATATATATGAAAAGGTAGATTGAAAACCCGAAAGGTTGGTCTACGGAAAAGGAGAGCAAAAAATAGAGCATGAGAGAGCCTGTTAGGATGAAAACCCAAAAGGGAGGTCTAGGCAAAAATTAAAGCAATCAAAAATGTCAATTGAATTACGTGATGACCTGATGCCACCTTGGCCCGGTCACATTTCAAAAGAAAAATCAGTCAGTTGAAACTACTTAGGTTTATGATCAAGATCAAGAGAAGAAGCATCCACCCTTTTGGGTTGCTCTATGTTTGCAACATGTGTGGCCCGCCGTGGCTTTATTCAAAGATTTTATGGCCCATGCCAATGGAAGATGTACCCCATTGGGAAAGGAAAAGATCCGTCTAGTACAAGATGTATCCTTGGAAACATGAGGTATTGATATGCATAGACTTACATTTACCATTTTATTTTTATGATCTTGCAATTTCAAACCATTTGCGCACACATTCATTAATCATGCCTATTTTGTGCCTCTATAATCCTTTCATATATTTATCATTATGCATCCCGAACACAAATCTCATAGATATAAACATCTCCTAATAATCAATATATGCAAAAACATCTTTGTTTCCACCTATTTTCCACTTTTAAGCATGCCTTACAAACTATGCTAAAATGCCCAAAAGTGGAAGGCCGTATGCAATTGCCTAGCAATTTACAATGGACCTTTCCATACATGGTGGAATACTAACTACATAACTCATGTGCAGAAATGAAAAGTACCAAAAAAGACTCCAGCAAGCCAAATGTGGCCCAAATGGTCTGATACCGCCATACATAGCACCCCAAAACTAGTGTCAAGAATTAGATCATCCGAAGAATGGGTATGAAGCAACCCTACTGCATCAAAGCCTAGATCTCTGGCAATCTCCTAAAGTCAGCCATATGACTGTCGAATACAAACTAGCTCCCTTTCCATACTGGGACTCAAGGTGTAGCCCTACCTCTCTATATCAAGCAAAACCTTCAAGGTGCCAATCTCTACAGTAGCAACTCTCAATGCCTCCTTCTACTTAGCTACCTCAACTTGAAGGTGACAAAAAGCTAACTATGGCTTACTAGGATCATCAGTTGGCCTATACTCCAAGCTTAAAGTGGAATGAATGAAGGACCTAGCCTCTAATAGCCTCAGTGCTAGATCATCAACCTTACTACTCGCCTCAGTGCGATTGGTCTCCATTATGGCCCCCTCATCATTCATCTTGCTTAAGATAGTGAATCCCTGAGAAGATCTGCCAGCACACTCTCTAAGCTAGTAACTCGGGATCTCAGCTAAATACAATGTGCCTCTATGTCTGAAGGGCCATACTCCTCGACTCAAGCTCTGTTCTAAAGGTGATAAGCTCAGCCTAATAGTCTCTCCCTTTCTCATCATAATCCTCCACCACGGCGTCTAAAAGCTCCTTACAACAATCCTTGTCCCTAATAGCCTCTATTAGGCACTCTCTTAGGTTTGTAAGAGTACTCTCAACTCTAACCTCAAACTCTAGTGCATAATCCCTCAATATGTCATCCAAAAGGTAGGGATCAAGAGGATATGGAACTGATAGATCAACAATGAAGCATGGGTCCTTCCTAGCCCTCTACTCTTTAAACTCCGTAATGGACCACTCATAATCGTCCCTAGGACAAGTAGGATAGTCGATAGTCGACCTATCCTACTGCTAAAAACCAAAAGCACGATCTTATGATGATTGTGTTGATATCCTGGAGCCTATAATCACAAGTGATAATAGAAAGATCACTAAATCAAGGGACATGCTAATCACCCCTAAATTGCCTTAAGACCATACTTGAAAAGTACACTGTACAACCCTAGATGCCCACCAAAGGGATGCCATGCAGACCAACACAATGGGTTCAACCCTGCCACCTAATGACTCCCTACTTGACTTTCCATGTATAGTCAGTAGGACGCAAGCTAAACAAATACCACAACCAACTAGTGGTGTCCCTAGTAAAAGGAAGATCAAGGGCCAAAGTGATCTTAACTCTATTCCTCCTCAAGAACCCAATAGGTTGTGCCCTAGATATCACACTTAAATGACTACAGAACCATAACTGCAGTAGATGCACAGAACAACCAAGCCTACCACTACCCATTTGATGACATAAAGAAAGAGACCGAATATTCTTAGAGAGGAGAGTGGGAATAAAAGAAGTGCTATGAGGTAGAGTGCTCACCAAGGGTAGAACTGCAAAGCTAATTGAATATGACTAAGAAGGAAATAGCATTAAGCCAAAGAAGGCCACTATGAAGGCTTGGCACTTGTAGAAGGTCCGATGCTCCTTCAAATCTAAAAAGACTCCTTGGTAAGCAACAGGGCACTCAGTTTCGCCAAAACAACAAAGCAGAAAATCCCAGGGGATGCTACCTCCCAAACCGCTCCCATATCGGGTCAAAACATCCATAATAGGCATCTTCAAGCCTAATAGCTCCACCAATTGCTTGCAAAAGAGAGATCGAGCTCATGGTCGATAAACCCAACTCATAGAGGTAGGAAGAGAAAGAAAGCAATCACACTTTTCCAAAGTAGGGACCAAGTCCAAATCCCAAATGGTGATGCACCTCAAAGTAGGATCCCAACAAGTAAATATGGCCTCTAGTAAGTGCCAATCCAAGGAAGTACGAAAGAGTGAAGTGGCATCTTTGAGGAACACCACCACCTCTTAAGCTCCCTTTCATGAAAAGTCTCCTACTCAAGCTTCACCACAATATCATATGTCTTAAGCCTAAGAACATCTATACTTAGATCTAAAAGAATCCAATGTTATGATGCAAATCCGTGTAGAAAAGCAAAGAAAAATGGTGTTTCTAGGAGTTTTTAGTGAAGAAAAAGGGTAGAAGAAGAACCCATAAGTTGCAAACCAGAATGTGGAAGGTCCAGAGGGTGTCCAGCTTTTATGCACGCTTCCCGAGGGCCACTAGCCCTAGGCGGCGCACCTATATGGGTCGCCGTACCTCTGGACACGTGTTAGGGCTTTTCAACCCCCCAACATAAACCCACATGTATTTTGAACTTAAATCCAAAGAATGAAGGGTTTTGGACAGCTCCAAAGTGAAGATTCCCTTAATTTTTACACTAACAGTGGTACATGGCAAGTTCAGCAGCAAACCTGCCTTTCAAAAGAGTTTTTCACACAACCAAGACCACATAAAGCCTATACTGGGGTAGTTTATCTTTATACGTCTCGTTTGGAATCCCAGAATATCTTTAATCTCATTTTCAAAATTCGGTTCACTCGGTTCAGGGGTCAATTTAACCTCCATTGTCAAGACATGTAATGGAACATGCCAGGGCCATTCCTAATCACTAACACCAGTCCATCCATTATGTTATGAAGATTGCCATGATCAATCCCTTAAGGGAAATTTTCTCGAAGCATTGGCAAATTCAATTATTAACTGAGACAATTAATGCTTTCTGCCACACAATGAATCCGAAATCCCGCTAGGGAAATCCATGATCATCATTAGGGTTGTCAAGGAACCTGTATCGTCTAGTGTGATTCTAATCCTGCTCCAAGTCATTGATCATTTTAGGACTACACAACACCCTACACTAAGGAAGTTTATTTTGCGCAGTTCAACCCATTTTCTGCTAGTCAATATAAGCAAGAACGGGCCTATCCCACCAGGAACCTTTCCTCTTATGATAAGAACCACATAAAACCTACATTGGGGCAGTTTTATTTTATGCAGTCTTTCTCCTCTCTATTTCCCTCGGTAGGTTAATCAATATCAGATTTTATCTGTAGATCCGTGAAAATACAATGTGACGCAAAGTGACCATAGTGGTGTAACCAGCTTCTAAATGTTGAAGTGCTACTAACATACATGTAAGACCTATCGAGAGACAAATTTCATACACACATCAAGAGCCTACCAACAGGCAAAATCCAAAAACGTAGATGTAAGACCTACCAAAAGGCAATGTCAAATCATACAATGTCAAATTTCATACTAACATACATGTAAAACCTACCAAGAGGTAATGTCCATACATACATTAAAAGCCTACTAATAGGTGATATCATACTTCGGGGACCACTAGGGGCAATATAATACATACATGTCTGAAGCCTACTAAGAGGCAATATAATACATACAGTCGAAGCCTACCAAGAGCCAGTCTAAGATATACATGTTTGGCCCCCCAAGGGGTAATATCTATGAAATACAAGAAAAATGAGAAAAACATGCCCGTGTAGGTGCTACATCATAGTACAACAATACATGGCTGGTTTAAGGGGAATCGTTATCTCTAATGGCCTCATCAGCAAAGCACCTAGCGCTGCCGTCAATGGCCTCATTACCAGCAGTGGGATCAATAGAAGGACCGGCTGGATTTGCTGAAGAACATGGGACATATCCCAAAACAAGGCCTCGAGCCCAATCATCTAAGGGGGTATATTCCTAATTATCGGCCAGTCTGGAAGGAGCAGGCATGTACTCTGACTCATGTTAACGAATAAGAGGATCTTTACCAGGATTATGAGGTGCAAAAGGTACATGCATCTTATGCCCTCTCATCTCACCAATCAAAACACCAATGCATCCATGAAGCAGGCCAATCTTAACCTAAAGCTGAACCCTCTCTCTCTCTCTCTCTCTCTCTCTCTCTCTCTCTCTCTCTCTCTCTCTCTATGATAATGGCATGGGCCTCCCTCTCTCTTTGCCATAGGTCGCTCTCTCGCACAAGCGACCTCGTAATCTCATCCTGTATATACCTCTCTATTGCAGCAACAGCGCCCTTAAGATCTCTCACCCTAACCCGTAGGGTATCTACATGTAACCTCAAATGGGCCTCCGAACCCTGACGAGCACATGTTATGCAACCGAGCAAGCTACCACCACTCATAGGGCAATCATCCATGATGGGTCTGGCGAAGGATTACAAGAACCAAGTGAAGTAATTGGTGTACTCTATGACAAAACCATCGAAGGAGCCTCTCATATAGTCAGGATCATTGAAAATTACCTTGGAACATGTAAGCTCTTCAAAGGGGTCCCTAGGATCTCTAAAGACGAGCATAACTTGATGATAGGTCCTCTTAGCCTTGAAAAACTCCTAGCTCGACAAAGCCCAGAACTAGTGCCGAACACGACTTGGCCATAGCCTGGGTGACCTCACACTTAGCCTCTCATCATAGGGATGGTCGAGTATATCACCCCAGGTGACACCATCTAATGCAACATTAACAGTGGATGACTATGTCAAGACAACCCTAGTGATCTTGTAGAGAGACCAAGCACATACCCTAGGATAAACCTCTGAAGAAAGGTCAGAATATTGTGGGCACAGAGCTGAGATATACTCGTATGCCCACCATGTCAAAATCTGCTTGTAACCCTCAAGGGTCTTAAAGCCACATCATTAAGCCTTCCTTAAGAAAGCGATAAAGAATCCATAAGAGAGAGACCCCCAATCATAGGCCCTCATATCTGACATTACTCTCATGTCTCATCGTAGCTTGTAAGTCAACACCAATCGGTTGTTGCTCAATAGGCAACTATCGATGAAATAGAAAAATAACTACCTAAGAGCAATGTCATCTAGCTTTGCCTCCCAATGTACGTTCATCTTCAGCCACTCCATGCAAATTTGAGGCTCATTGGTAGGTCCAAAGTACTGTCACCTGACTGGAGTATAGGGATAGTGAATGCCCAAGAGCTCACTCGCAATAGCAAAATCCATAACATCGGTCAGGATTGGATACCTACCAAATCTAAGGCCCAGAATAGCCTTCTAAATAAGGGGAAGGGCTGCATACTCCCTACAACTCAATTGAAAGGTGCTAGTCTCTGCATGGAATCGCTGCACCAAAGTCTCTGGTATCACATGCCTTATAGAATAAGGATGAATCCTCAGGAACTCCTAAAAGCCCTGGTCTACCAAAAAATCGAGATAGCGCCTATTTTTCTCTGGGTCATACAGACTAAGGAGGAATGAAAACCAAGCTCCCCAATCGTGAATCTTGTCAGTGACTTGCACTCAAAATTAGAAAAGCTACTAGTTAGCATGCATATCTACACATTTAGATTTGACAATTGAAAGAGAAAAAGGGAACATACCTGAGCCTTCTAAATCTAAGCAAAAGGCTGTCACTTTAGACCATGTTGAAGATGAGTGTTGGTTATACCATCATTGATCTCTCTAGTAAATGCCTCAGGCCCAAACAAACCGGTTGGAAACCTTGGTCTATGACTGTAGCACCTCGAAGTACCTAAATCTAGCCCGACCCCATCATCGACCTCTAAGTCAGCATCTACGCCAAACATGAGCTCCTCATCTAGCTCCTCACCCCCAAGCCTCCTCCCTCCTCGGTTCGTGCAAATTGTGACGAACTGCCTCCCAAACAAGGGTAGGACTAAAACGACGCGCTAACGGTCTCCATAGAACACCAACTCCTAGTACAGAGTGATATATGTATGCCTCTAAAGAGCACAGGGTCATCACCACCTTGGTCGAAGTGAATATGAAGAGTCTGGGCAACCTAAAGACTAGCTAAGATGGTATCGCCGTTACTACTAGACGAATCGGCTCAAGATGGAACAATGGCGGGAGCCTTCTCATGAGCACCACAGGATCTCATTTATCGAGACATAACCTGCAGAAGCAAATTCAAGATTGGTTAGTAAGCCCAAAAGTATTTGGCAATGCAAGTAAATAGGTAAGTATGTCTAACCATTCTGCCTAACACATGTCATGCATGTTCACACCAAAATATCACGTTTTCTCAAAATGTTAATGTTTTCAAAATACCTCTCTCTTAGGATTTAATTTGACCACGTTCATTTAATCCTATCTCTTTTTATTTAAAAAATGTCAAGGTTTTCAAAATACCACTCTCTCAGGATTCAATTTGACCGCGTTCGTTTAATCCTAACTCTTTTTATTTCTAAATGTTAAAATTTTCAAAATATCTCTCTCTTAGGATTGAATTCGACCGCATTCATTTAATCCTATCCCTTTTATCTCAAAATGTCAAGATTTTCAAAATACGTCTATCTCAGGATTCAATTTGATAGCGTTCATTCAATTCGATCCATCTTTTATTTCAAAATTTTCACCTCTCCCTTCGGATTCAATTTGGCCATGATTGTTTAATCCTATCTATCTTTTTTAGATTTAATTTGACTATGCTCATTTAATCTCACATGGATTCAATTCATCCATGATCTTTTAATCCTATCCATCTTTTTCAAGATTCAATTCAACCGTGCTCGTTTAATTTCACGCGGATTCAATTCATCCATGATCTTTTAGTCCTATCCATCTTTTTCAAGATTCAATTCAACCGTGCTCGTTTAATTTCACGCGGATTCAATTCGGCCATGATCGTTTAATCCTATCTATCTTTTCGAGATTCAATTTGACTGTGCTCATTTAATCTCACATGGATTCAATTCACCCATGATCATTTAATCCTATCCATCATTTTTGAGAATCAATTCGACTGTGCTCATTTAATCTCACACGTATTCAATTTGGCCATGAACGTTTACTCCCATCTATCTTTTCGAGATTCAATTCGACCGTGCTCGTTTTAATGTCATGTAGATTCAATTTGGCCATGCCCCGTTTAATCTTATCTATCTTTTTGAGATTCAATTCAACCATGCTTGATTAATGTCACGAGGATTTAATTTGGCCATGCCCATTTAATCCTTTCTATCATTTCGAGATTCAATTCAATTTTGCTCGTTTAATCTCACGGGGATTCAATTCAGCCATGCCCATTTAATCCTATCTATCTTTTCGAGATTCAATTCGACCACGCTTGTTTAATCTCACACAGATTTAATTTGGCCATGACCATTTAATCCTACTTTTTTCAAAAACTGCTCTCATTTAAAATTGCATTGTTTTCACATTTCAAGTCTCCCAAAATTTCATTGTTTTTATGCATCGTTTCTCATGTTTACCTAGCAGTCCTCCTAATTTCTCATTGTTTTTCTATGTCTATTCATAGCATCAAACATTCTCATATGGCCTAAAAATTATGTTTTTCTCACACAAACAGGTGCAAAAATAACTATGCATGACATGCGAAAACATGCGAGTGTGATTATGCGAGGGCATGTGAACAAAAAATATTTTTGCCAACAGCATCATTGCATAAATGATAAAAAAAAAAAAACATATATGTACAAAAATATCAAAAATAAAATATGTACTTGCATGCTTTCCTACTTGCTTGGATACTAACATACTTGCAGAAAATAAAAAGAAAGAGAAAATGGACATTGACCTCAAGTTTAAAACTGGAGACTGAATTTGTGGGCTAAAGCGGAAAGCTGGACCGCTAGACTATGACTTGCTCCAGAGAAATTTTAGAAGTGAGAGTTCAAAGAAATGAAGTTAGAATGGTCAAAATGAAGACTCGGGACCCATTTATAGGGCCTTGTATGGCCTGGGCTACCTGACGCACCTTGAAGGACCGACAGGTCTGCCTGGCTCACCTACAAGGTTCGTCGGTCAACGTTGACCGGTTAACCTTTGACCAAAATAAAAACTAGAGTTTCTTTCCCAATTCCAAGGACCATGTTAGAGAAATTTTTCTAGATCAACTGCAGTAGCTCAACCATGTTAGGTAAAACCGGTCTCAATCTATGAACAACACAATTTTCACATGCAATTTCGAGGCAACAAAATGTGAAATCACGTTCTTTATCCGAAACCTCTTATTGCATTCAAGATGTCAGATAAAGAAGGGGTAATTGTAGATACCATATTTTATCTGTCCTCGATTTATGTGCCGAACCCAAAAAATTCCAAGAAGCCACAAAAATATCTAGATTGACATGGCGCAACCCGTTCGGGCATCGAAGTACTCAAAGTGCCTTTTCCGATCAAATTTGGCCTTGATCAACCCTAAGTTACATGCCTTCACATCAAACTTGAGCCACTTAGAGATTTTTGTCAACTTTGACAAACGTTGACCAAGATTGACCTAAAGTTGACTCCCAAGAGCCCCAAATTTTGATCCAACTATCCGAATGGGTTGAAACCAACTTCATTGTAAAAAGTAACAATTTCTCTTCTAACCATCAAGTTTCTTTCCTAGGTCCTATGGCCATAACTTTTTATCCAACTGTGGGAATTTCAATTTATCTAGTGTTCTAGAAAATAGACATCCAGACCTTTCCAAGGACACCAACATCAACTCAATCAGAGTTCGGGAAGGCCTTCAAATATGCGATCGAAGTCAAACATGAAAAGCTAGAAAATGACGAAATTGCTGACATCAGCTTGACGCAAATACAATGGTTGTCAGGCATTTTTTTGCTTATTAAAAGGCCAAAATGCCCTCTTCTAGATCAAATTTTCATGGGGATGAATTTTGGGCTCTTTGGGCATCTTTTCTCAGTAGTTTTCTCTCTCTTCCCTCAACCATAAAAACACCTAAAAACCTTGGATCTTCCATTTTTCTACAAATCAAGAGGTAGTGTTCTTCAACCCTTCTTCCTGTTCTTGGTCTTAGAACCTTGATTTTGAGACTTAAAGGGTGTAGCTGTAGCTTTTTAGCTATTATGTACACCCTTTTCTTTATCTTGCTTTATAACATGCTTTATTGCTTTCCATCGTTATTTTGCTTGCTTTATTTTACTTCCTAGCATGCTTTATAGCTTTCCTAGCATGTTTACTTGATTTTTACCATGATTTATTGCTTTGTTGTTGTTGGCCTAGCCTTCTTGAGCTAGGATATGTTTAAATACTTTGCTTGTGCTTAGATCTACATATTTATGGGCTCTTTGCCATGTATATGCTTAGATATACATGCCTAGGTGTTTGTTTCCATGGTTAGGCTTAGATCTGCATATTTATGGGCTCTTTGTCATGTTTATATGTTCTTTTCCATGTTTATGCTTAGATCTACATGTCTATGTGTTCTTAGCCATGTTTATGCTTAGATCTACATCTTTATGCACTCTATGCAATGCCTATGTTTAAATCTATGTGTTTATGTGCTCTATGCCATGCTTGTGTAGTTAGATCTATGTTGGTTGCTATGACATGTGATTCTATAGCCCTTTGTCCCTTGATATCTCACTTTCTTATGTTTTTGCCCTTATTGGTAGGGTGTAGATCTAGATCTTGTGATCTAGGTCTACATTCGCACACCTAGGCCTATATCGAAGGGTTTGGATCATTTCCTTTATGCATGTCTATATTTGCTTGTTTTTTTCTATGCTTTATCTCCATGACAACCTCTCTAGATCTAGGCTTTGCCATGCTTTATGCTCCCCCCTCCCCCCCGGTGGGCTTGTTCTTGTGTGGTTATGTCCATCCCTCTTGTGGCCTGATGAGATGTAACCACTTGTGATGTACACCTCCTTTGTGTTGGTGTATTTGTTTCACACCTTTCTTCATTCCATGCAATGTTGATATGTTTGCCTTACTTGCTTTGTGCCACTTGTTTGGCTTTCTTTGCTTCCTTGTATCTTTGCACGCTTGCCTACATGTTCAAGCATGAGTCTGTGTCTCGTCCATACTCCAATCCAATGGAACTATGGACACCCGATCCAAACCCACTTTTGTCCTCCTAAAGCACACTCTTTTGTTTGATAACATGCTTGTTTGCCTCTATTTGGCATCTTTTACTAGTTTGTCTTTTAGCATGCTTTCCTTCTATTTGTTCATTTGCTTGTCTACTAGCTTGTCTCTTTTGTCTTTTCATGTACACGCATGGAGCACAAACACTTGGAGCAAAGGTGTGACATCCTAGGCACGAGCAAAAAGGGCAAGGATGCAAGCTCGCAAAGGGCAATGTTTAGTAGATTAGAGGCCTAGCCTCTCGAGTGGTTTTGACCTTCTATCTCCCTCCTTTAGCCTTTTCTCTTGAGCATGTGTTAGGGTTCCCCTTCTCCTTGTACCCTTTTATTTTTTCTACTCTTTGCTTGAGTCGTGTTCCCTAGGTATGGCAATGTTTGTTTACTTTCTTGCTTTGTGTGATAGCATTATGCATGATGTGTGTGTGTGTGTATGTGTATATATATATATATATATATATATATGCTTGTGCGTGTGTGGCTGATTGTGCACTTTCTATGATGAACTCTCGTGGCTTCATGAGTGACTCTCTCTAGTCATGAGAGCTCTTGACCTTGTAGTGTGGGTATGTGCTTAAGGCGATTTCCGTAGGTGCATATTCATGCTATATTGTGTGAAGGATCATTATGGTGTGATTGTCTTGATCCATGTCACCAAGTGACATTGGTTTCCCTATGTAGACGACATGCATCAACGTGCTTGACACTTTGAAGGGCTTCGGCTCTTCACTGTATGAGCATGTCGATACGTGCCATATACATAAACCCAAAACCTTACTAGTGTGCCATAACGCACCAAATACAAAACTCCACCAGATTTTTTCCGTGAAAATGGGGCATCCTTATTGCCATATTCTCATGTTAAAAGCTTAGTAAGGATAGCATTTAATGTGCTATGACACATCTAAGGTGAAGTGTTGCAAGATTTCCACCACAAAAATAAGGTGAAATGTTGCCGGATATTCGCCATGAAAATTTGCAATGATTCCAAACACACTTGGAAAGCAATGATGGAGACCATACCCATTTTGAAACCAAACCTCAAATTTCAATAAGTTTATAGCCCCAAAAGCTACTGCTAATATCTCGTTTTTAACTACCAATGTCTGAAAATTACGATTTTTCCAAAACAAAGAACTGTTTATGGATAGGCGTTGAGGGGTGCCTTACCCTTTCCCCACACATTACTAGACTTCCAAACTCAAGAATCAATATTTTTTACCCATTCGTATTAGATTTGGAAAATTGACCTTTTTCTTTACCTAGGATTGTTAATAAAATCAAATAGAGTGAAGTGACCAATCACACCTTAGAAAAACTCAATGATTGGTGGCGACTTCACTTACCCTTGGTAATTTCCATAAAATTGACTCGTATTCTAGTCACACACCTGAGGTACGACACACCTTCCCAACAACTCTCGCACCGGGATATAGAGATAGAGGTGCACGAGCAACATCGTGATGGGTGGCCGAGTAGCCGCGAGGTGTCGACAACATTAAATCATGATTTTGGTATTCTTGATATCACATCCATTTTTAAGTCCGATTATGGTTCGTGAATAGTTGTTTCAAAGGTAATGTCATGATATTTAATATGGTTTCAAATTTACCTTGATCGAATAGTTGGATCAAAATGTCAACATTTTGACCATTCCCGGTTAGGCAAGTTTTGCCAAAAATGGCATGTTTGATTTTGGATTGTATGTTTCATCGCCCAATTAGGGTAAATAGGATTTTTTTTTTTCATGCAGTTCCCTATTTTCTCCACTTTCGCTTTTTAGGGCATAAACTAGCATTTTGGCATGATTGTCGATGCTGGACAAACTATGGTATCAATAGCACAAATGTCAAAATATGAAAAGCGAGGGGTATATATTTAAGAGGATGAGGGGCTTCCTGCTCATACCATGGTGTGCACCAACTATAATGCCAGTTGCCACTCATTCTTCTAGAAGCATCTCTATTCTTCTTTGCAAATTTTCTTATTTTTCCTCTTTTTTGATTTATTTTAGAGCTAATTTTTTGTAGTCTTTTAGAGCTTGGATTTCTTCAAAATTGATGTCCCTGGAAAGTTATGGATATCTAGTTTCCATAGACTATGACCTAATGCCATTTAGAGCTACAATTGTCGAGAGATTGCGCTCGGAAGGGAGGTGATGCATCATAGAAAGTTTTGTAGCACAGTTCTTGGAAAATTAGTTTTTTTTAATCCAAAAGAGATATTGTTGAGCATGTTTTTTATGGAGTAGCTAACCCATTATACCTCATTGTGGTCTAGGTCGTTCACATACGTTGTGGTTTTATTAGTCCAAAACAGCACTTTAACTTGAAAAATAATACTTTTAATCAGGGTTTTGTTGTTTTCTTGATAATTCATCCATTTTGACTCTGAGTTTTGCCTATGAAATTTCATTTTGAAGGGAGTTTTACGATATTAAAGATGGATAAAAATTTACTTTGATCAAATAAAAAAATCCAACTTTTTAACTAATCTCAGTTAGGGTTAGTCAACGTTAGTGAAACTTAGCAAAAATCTTGAGGCATTAGAATGATTAATCTATGGCCTTATCAAAATAAAAAAGCTTGTTCATGTATTTCCCTATTTTATTATGTTTTAAAAGTATGGTTTTCATTTTTTAGGGCTTGAACCACCATTTTGGGATGCTAACAAAGGCTAGACAAAATACGATATAAAAAATGTGGGATTTAGGAAAAATTAGGTTTTTAAAACAAAAAACATAGGATTCAAAGTCAACTAGTGTGGAGAATAAACCAAACCAAAAAAGGAAGAAAAATCTGGAGGCTCTAATCCAAGTGCTGATCGGCATTTGGTCCCCATATCCTTTTTATCTTTCCTATTTTGTTTTATTTATTTCCATTTTCAATTTAGACTTGAATTCTTACAAATTTTGACTTTGTTTTCTGATTTTCTTGGTTCTCAAGTTCAACAAATGATTAGCACTTAGATAATTTTGTGGGTTAGTAAGCATGTCCCCGAGTGGTTTCCACATACGCCTCTATGGATCTCCCTAATGACATAGCTTGCCTCGTCAGGTACTAAACACTTAAGGTACGAAATGTTGGAAAATCACATGTTTATATCGCATACAAAACATATGCAGCAGAAAGTTAACGGATCTACTTCATTCACAATTGATAACATGTACTATGTAAGTTTCAAAAATTCAAGAACAAGAGAGTATACTTTGGTGTGGTGAAATTCAAAACTAAAGATCAGAAGTACTTGGGAACACTTTTAATCATCACTCCAATTCCACTTTTGCCCAAGAAGTGTTATCTCTCAATCAATTTCCAAAAGAGTATAATAGAGTGACTTACACTCACACACACACCATTTCACAATAGAGTCTCTCTCATAAAATTTTATATGTTTTTCCCTTTGTATTTAACTGATTATCTAACTGGGCTAGCCTTTTGGGCCATTCCAATTGGACTTTAGTATGTGGCTTGGAGTGGGACAAAAAGGGAACAAATAAGACTCTAGCTCCAATGAGCCTTGGGCTTTTTTGTCAACTTTTTACAAGTCCAAATTTACCATTGATTATATTTAATACAACTATATAAATATAATTGCACTCAATGACTTATTAATAAATTATATCCCAAGAGTTTATTATATATGCAACCCTTTCATAAAATATTCTTAGTAATACAAAGTCATAAATGGAGACTGCCACTTTGAAGATTATTACATCTTAATCCTTAAGTATCCAATTTAATATTTTATGTTATTCATCATATATTTATGAAATCCAATCTCATAAATATATACTTTAGTAACTCCTTACTAAAGTGGTTAGGCCTAACACTCTAAATAACCAAACCCATTAAACTTATCTCAAGGGAATATTTTATATCTTCGTTAAGATATTATGAATTCTATCTTGAGAATATATGTTCCATCAACACTAAATGTGGCTACCCAACATATTGAGGTTTTGATCATGACTTTAGATCTCACTCCTGATATATCAAAGTAACCTACACCTCATGATCAAGTCCATTATTCTCTCAGGATTAAGAGTTAATGTAAATAGAAGTTGTTAGATTTATTATTCATTTGACAGTCATTAGGAGAATAATAAATCTCACAGTGGTTCAGTTCAATATGTCTTAGCTCTTAAAACATACCAACACATCAACTAGAAGTCTCCACTTCCATGATCAAGACAAATCATCTTAGTTGATATGTTATAGTCTTCGCAGATGAAATGCACAATTTCATCACCAACTACAAACTACAATTTTGAGTTTACAAAGAACTTGTAATATGTATCTTCTGTGACTAAATGACATACTATGCATCTCATGGACTATATGATAATGTCCAAATATGCATGTTACCATTATTTTAGATAATAATAATAAAACAACTTTATTAATCACAACATTAAGTCATATATAATGTCATACATAACATCATACAATAGGAATTAAGGGCACTAATCCTAACACGGAAGGGAGAAACCCCTTTTGTACAAATCATCTCCTCTTAGCGCGAAGCATGTTGCTTATACCTTTAGTTTTCGAGCAACGTTGTGGTCGTCTTGAAGCTTCCCATCCTTGACGTAGGAGGTGATCAGGGTTATCCAATCGGTTCCTAACTATTGAGAGTCATGTTCTTCGAGGATGCTGCTTTGGCTAACTAGTCAGTGTTCGCATTTTCTTCCTTTGAGATCTACTTGAACTTGGCCTCTAAGTTTTGACCCACATGACGCTTCACCAGACTTAGGTACTTCTTCGTATGTTCACCCTTAGCCTTGTAATTGCCCTGACATGGCTAACGATCTCTTGAGGATCACTATGAATATTCACAGACAAAGCTTTGCAAATTTGGCTATGTCGATTTTCATCAGTAAGGCCTCATACTCAGCCTTATTATTGGTTGTCGTGAACTAGAGGTGAACTACACACTTTATCATGTCCCTTTCTAGAGATTGTAGGATAACTCTAACCCTCCAACATGTTGGTTGGATGAGTCGTCGGTCTTGACTATCCTTGAGGCTGCCCCCCAATCTTCATCCTTCTTCGCCATGAATTTAGCAACGAAGTTAACTAATACTTGGACTTTGATGGCTATTCTTGGATGGTATTGCATGTCAAACTCACTTAACTCGATTTTCCATAAGACTAATTGTCTGGCAGCTTTGGGATTGTTCATAGTCTTTTGCAAGGGTTTGTCAATTAGGATCACTATCATGTGAGCTTGAAAGTATGGCCTTAGCTTATAGGCGGTTGTGATCAGTGCTAATGCTAACTTTTCCATGGAAGGTTTCTCTCCTCTACTCCTCTTAGTGCTCCATTGGTATATTTACTAGCATTTACATGTGCTCTTTTTCCCAAATTAGAGTGAAGTTGATGACCATGGGAGACATGGCCAAGTAAAGGATGAGCTCTCTGTCAGACTTGGAAGGGCTAAGTATGGGTAGAGATGGAAGGTAAGCCTTCAAATCCTTGAAATTCTCTTTACATTCGTTGATCCATTCAAAGAATTTCTTTAGTATTTTAAAAATTGGCAAGCACTTGTCTGTTGCATGCAAGATAAACCTGCCAAGAGCCACCACCCTTCCATTTAAGCTATGTACTTCTTTGATATTTTTGAGAGGTTTTGTCTCCAATTTGGCTTGGATTTTGTTGAGGTTAGCTTCAACGCCCCTCTAAAAGACCATGAATCCAAGGAACTTGTCTGAAGATACCCCAAACAAACACTTACTAGGGTTGAGCTTCATATTGTAAAGGTAAAGAGTCTTGAACGTTTCTTGGAGATCGTCCTAACATGTTATCCACATATACTTCCACGTTTCATCAGATCTGCTATTTAAACATCTTTTTCATGAGACTTTGATAGGTGGGCCCTGCATTCTTTAGCTTGAAAAGCATGTCCTTGTAGGAAAATAACCTTTGGCTTTTGGCGAACGAAGTCTTCTCCTGGTTGGACTCATCTAACTTGATCTAATTGTAGTTAGAGAAAACGTCCATGAAACTATGTAGCTAATGGTCTGCTATTGAGTCTACCAAAAGATCAATTTGTGGGAGAGGGTAGCTATCCTTCGAGCATTCCTTCTTTAGATCTGTGAAGTCTATACATGTCCTCCATTTGCCATTCGACTTTTTTACTATCACCACGTTGGCCAACCAGTCAGGATAGTAGACCTCCCTAATGAATCCATCTTCTAGTAGCTTTCGAACCTCAACTATGGCTTTGTACCTTTCAAGGGCGAAGACCCTCTTCTTTTATTAGACAAGAGGGAAGGATGGAGAGACGTTGAGTTGGTGAACCATAGTATTAGGATCTATTCCTGGCATATCTTCATCACTCTAGACAAAGACATCCAAATTGCTTCTTAGGAAGTGTATGAGATCCCTACGAACCAAAGAGTTCATTTGAGTGCCAATGCAAGTGATTCAATCTAGGTAGTTGTCATCCAAAGGAATGTTCTTCAATGTTCACGGTTTGAAGATGGTCATCCGTCTCCAATATGATGACATAGCATTCCTGTACAGTAACCTAATCTCCTCATGCTTCACCTATCCCATACTTTGTAGGGAACTTAACTAGTAGGTGGTACATGGAGGTCACATCCTTCCATATGTTGAGTCTAGGTCACCTGATGATGGCATTGTATACTAGAGAACAGTCAATGACTAGGGAATACCTTAGTTCTACCAAAACCTACGAGAGGTGTGATCGATGGGAGGATTCGTTCCTTGTTGATTTTCATTTGTTGAAAGGTTGGATAGTAGAGTATGTCAGCAGAGCTTCCATTATCCACCAACACCTTTCAAGTGGTGTAGTCGGCTACTAACAGGGTAATTACCAAAGCATTGTTATGCGGATGATGGAGTTGCCAGGAGTCTTCTTCGATAAATGCAATGGGCAGGTCGTCTACCCTAGATAACGTAAGTGGTTAACCGGTGATTTGCACACTTTGCACCATACAAAGTTATGTCTTTCTAAAGGATTTAGAAGATCCAGCCATTGTGATACCTTTTACAATCACCCTTATCTCCCCAAATGGTGCTCTTGGGCATTCTTCCACCCTGCATTAGGCTACTAAGTGGGTTCCCTTCAGCTCTTTCTCACCCAACGAACCATTTTATCTTCCTTTGCTTGATGAGGGTTTCAATCTACTGCTTCATGTCATAGCATTCAAATGTGTTATGTTCGTGGTCTCGATGGAACATGTAGTACTTGTTCCTCAAACTCTTATTAGGGTCAATCTTCAACTTGTTCGGCCACTTTAGCATTGGGTCATCCCTTACTTGCATGAGGATTTGATTGAGTGGAGTGTTTAGCAGGGTGAAGTTATTCGTTCTTCTAGAAGAGGGTCTTCACCTCCTGTCTCTCTTCTTTAGCTTGCCCCCTCGGGCTATGATGGCATCTTTAACATTCATGTATTTGGAAGCTCTATACAGCATGTGCACTATCTTCCTCAGGTCATTTTTGTAGATGGAGAAGAGGAACTCTCTAGAGCAGAGCCCATTGGTGAATGCTTTGATTAGGTTTTTATTGTCCGTCCCGTCGATCAAAAGGGTCTCTTCATTGAATCAAGCCATATAAAACCTCGAGCTTTTCTCTTCCCACTATTTTATGTTTAGAAGGTTTACCAAAGACTTTATATACGTTTGTCTACCAATGAAGTGTGTGAAAAAATTACCACTCAATTCCTTGAAGGTTGAGACAAAGTTTGGAGCGATTTTACTAAACAAGACCCTAGCCGATCCTTGAATCTTGGTTGGGAAAGCTTTGCACATTATCTTATCCGACACACCCTAAAGGTGCATAAGAGTTTTGAAGGATTTTAGGTGGTTGAGTGGTTCCTTTGACCCATCATAAGTTTCTACTTGTGGCCTTTAGAATTTGGGTGGAAGAGGACAAGATGTAACCTAAGCCATGAAGAAAGAGTTGGTGTGATGGACTAGATCATCCAAATTGGTGGCTACTCGCCCTCTCATGGCAGTCATCATCATGTTCATCTTGTCTTTCATTGTCTACATGTCCTACACCATACGGATTGCATTGCTCTCTAGCTCTCATTGATAATTAGTATCTTCCCTTCTATTGCACCTACTAGCAACATTGCTTTCTTCTTGGTCTCCCCTCTTGTTTCAGTCACCCATTGGGAGGTGGCTATTGTCGCTTTCCTTATCATGCTAGTCGTTGGTTTGAGTGTGGCACTCATGCATTAGGTTCATCTACTACCTAAGTTCCTGGTTTCGTTGGCTAGTCGCTCAACAGTATGAGCAAGGGTTTGCACTTGCCTCTCCAAAGTATTGGAGGGATTTTTGGTTTTGAGGTTGGTGGTAGTCATTGATCGCGTTTAGACCATGCAACTCTTTGTCTTAGAAGCAGTGATATGGCTAGTAACTCGGTCCCCACTAGATAGCACCAACTGATGATGCACAAAATTGTTAGTGAGTTGATTGTCCACATGCACAATGACAGTAGATATCTGAAGAATAAAAGGTGAAGAACCTGTAAAGAGCACTGGTGAGGTGCTGGCTAAGGACCTTCTGAATTTGAAGTCAATGATAAAAGAATCTCGAATGAATCTAAAAATATAAGAGCTAGGAAATTTCACCTACCTTGGAGAAGAGGAGACTTGGTGCTTATATAGTGTTGAGGGCTGACTAAGATCCCACGAACGTATAATCTTCGCTTGTAAGGAAGATACAGATTTAATGTTCCGAGATCTTTGGGCTTAATTTTTCAAAGTTAGAGGATACAAGTATGTTGAAGGGTATTTGGGCATGGTGCACAAGTTGTTTTCATACGAGGATGCAATAGTGGAAAACATGGAAACAAAGTGGAACTAAGTTTAATGATTTGTCAGTATGGAGATGCTTGTCAATATCATAGCTGACGAGTCATGTTGACAATCTTAGATCCCTCGAGGTATAATGGCTCCTTAAGATACCGATGTTGATTATGAGTCTAATGACCCAAAATGAAGCTTGACTAGGCAATCAAGGCGGCATACTTTATTGAAGACCGAAGATCCCTTAAAGGCCGAAGACCCTTTCATAAGCTGAAAACCCTTCTTAGGCCAATGACCCTATTATGCTAGTCAAATTTTTTAGGGTTGAAAATACTCCTTATTAGGAGTGTCTCACCTAATGGAGAGGTAGCGTTCATGGCGACAATCAAGTTTGTCATTGAATTGGAGGGACCCATGTAATGGAGTTTGACCTCCACAACTAGCTTCAGAGTAGTGGGACACTACATGTCTGTTTGGTAAAGATTATTTTTGCCAACTTATTTTACTCTTTAGCTTATTTTTGCTACTATTTATGGGTCACACTGTACTATTTTAGCTAACCTTTACCTTTATCTATAGTACTTTTAGTAAAAAAATTTCATTTTTAGCAAAATAATTGGATCCCAAATAGGCCTTACAGCGTAACGCATTTGGCTCAGTCGTTGACTTATTGACTGAAACCACGTGTGAGTTTCTTCATGTTAGTTTGTACTTTAATTGGAAACATCATGCTCCACCCAGACCCAAACTCAGACTCAAACCCTCACATTTTTACATGCTATATAGCTACTCAAGATTGTGCTTTACGTGCTCTTTCTCTCTCTTTTATCAAGATCATGAATGAAAAAAAAAACGGGGGGGGGGGGGGGGGAAATAGGGAAGATCTGAGGGAGGGTAAGGTGAGTGCTCCTTTCCTTAGGTGACATCTTAGGGAGAGTGGTTGGCATTTTATGCAATACAACCATTGGGTATAAAGAATATGATGAGGAAGTAATCATTCCCCAAAAAGATAAATGAAGAGAACGTTTGACCTAGGTTCAAATATTCTTATCCTCTCAATAATGGGAAAAATATGTTGAAGATAGATAATAGGGTGAGGGGGGGGGGGGGATTACACTTTACACTCTAAACTATTCAAACGCACACTTTGTACCATAAACTATCACACTTATCACACTTTGCACCTCTGTGTTACTTTTGTTGTTATGTTTAATGCAATGCTACTACACATGACAAGCAAATGCATTTTGCTTAGGTAGAACAAACTTAAAAGAATGAAACACCCTTCTTCAAAATTAATTAACACAAAACCCAATTTTTATCATATCCCTCCTTCTGTTTCTTGTGCATGCCTCTTCTATTCCCCAAATTCAAATTTTTATAAACCTTAAATCCCCAATTCGGAAGTTGCTTCTGGTCTAATACGGCATAATTAATTGCATTCTAATGCGTAAAGACAACTAGGGGCTGGGGAAGTAACAAAAGATTAGAGAATAAACAATCATACAAAGAAAGAATAGGAGAATATATATATATATATATATATATGCAAAATTAATATTTATATGAAATGAAAGGCAATCATTTTAAGGATTGAGTCACTCAATCGGGCAAGGGTGGGGACTATTATTTCTTCAACTAGCAAATGTATATGCCATTCCAGTCATGACAAACAAACTGTCTGTACTTTGTAACACTAGATGAAATATTAAGAAAGAGAAGTAGCAAAGTAAAATAGTGTACGAGTAAGAGAGTAGTAGTAACAAAGTATTAACAAGAGCAGCCAATACGCAGCAAAAGAAGAAGTGATAGGCGACAGAGGCAAGGTTGATGATGAGCTTGCTGAGGTGTTGGATGTTGAATTCGAATTGGTGATTTAGGGTTTATAAAAATCTGAATTTGGGGAAGAGAAGCGGTTGCATGCATGAGAAACAGGGTGAGAGATGTGGAAAAATTGAGTTTTGTTTTAATTGATTTTGAATAAGGGTGTTTCAGTCCGCAGTAACATTCCATTAAACATAATAGCAAAAGTAACACCGGGGTTCAAAGTGAGATAGTTTAGGATGTAAAGTGTAACCTAGTGCATAGTTTATGGTGGTAAAATATAATTTCTCAAAAAAAAAAATCCAAAAAACTTTTTTATTTTTTTGAAGAACTGATTTCTAGAAACAAAAAATAATAGATGTTACATATTTATATATTTCTTCCTTTAGGCTTTGTTAATATCATACTAATTAACTTTGACAAAATATCTTTTTTTTACTTATATATTTCTATCCTTTCTACCATAAATGCATACTTGAAAAACAATATCACTATTATTTTTGGGTGACCTTTATCGTTTCCATTCCTTCATTTTCCTCTAACTCTTGCTAATGTAATGGCGGAAGGTGGTAACTTTTGAATTGGAAATTGGGATATCTATTTCTTGTTCTCGCGTGATATTGATTTTCATTTTCGGTACATATCAAAGTAACGATTACAACTTTATTAAGGCAAAAATGGCTAAATACCACCATTTTGCGAAATTTGTAGCAAAAAAGCACTATTTCGGAACTTATTAGTGATTTACCACTTTTTTGGTACTCGAGCTCTACAAACTCGAGTTCCAAATGGTACTCGAGCATAGTAAACTCGAGTTCCCCCTAGTTCTGCTACCATGGCATTGTCTAACATGACATATGGGCATTAAAAATTTCCACTTGGTACTCGAGTTTCTTGGACTCGAGCACTGTGCTGGTCTGGTACCCGAGTCCATTAAACTCTAGTACCAATTTGTATGTGAGACCCCAATCACTAAAAGTGCAAAAATAATACCGATTGATACTCGAGTCCATGAAACTTAAGTACTGTGTTAACAGTACCCGTGTCCATTATACTCAAGTATCAATCTATTCTTGAGTGGAAAGCTTTCATGCAAATTGATACTCAAGTCCTTGAAACTCAAGTATCTCACTGAATGGGAGGCCCCATTCAAGCCTTCTTCATTTTGTTTCACCTAGTTGTTTTATTCTATTGCTCTCTCACTATTTCTCTACTGTGGACTACCTAATGGTAGCAAAATGATGGTACAATATAACATATGGAGATTATGTTTTGTACTTTGGATAACATTTTGTTACCTTGAAGTACAAATGTATACAAATTGGTATCTAAGCAGTTCCTTGCAACAATGGGACTTCTTGATCCAATTAATAATAGTTAGGCTCTTAGAGTAGAGTTCAAAACACCTTTGAAGGTGTCATTGACATCGATTACCTATAATACCAAAGTTTCAGGAAATGGAAGATTAACCAGATTGAGGAATGGAAGATTACGCATCTTTAAGTTTGGCAAAAACAAATGTTTCCGCTGCAACACAGCAGTTTAATTTCAAGCTGTCCTTGCATTTAAAGGTGGTAGGGAAAGAAAACAAAACAAAACAAAAAACTGAGGAAAAAATAGTGATTTTCATGGTGTTTCAACATTGCATTTATACCCAATGAAGAGCCGAAATATTGACAATTAGTCATCAGTTGAGAGAGTCGTAGCCTAATGTAGTTGGAAATCACATTTTGATGGGATGCAAAATCAACCATTATTGATTGTTTATGATACACTACACAAGAACATGTCTCTTGGATATTAACTCACTACTCCAAAGTCGATGGGATGCAAAATCAGCCTTTCTCCTCATTAATAATTGCAGATAAATTTAGGCAAATTTCAAGAATCCAACCAAAGGAATATGCTAGATTTATCCAAAACTATGCCTATGTTAACAATCCTGCACTTAGGAGTCCAGTGTACTCCATTCTTAATGCAATATGCTCAACCAAAGTAAGAATCTTGACATGCTTTTTCTTCCTTAGCTCATGAGGGATAGGCCCAAAAACTCTGGTGCCAATAGGTTGGCCTTGCTTGTCAACAAGTACCACAACATTATCATCAAACTTCACCTCACTACCATTGCAACGACCATGTTGCATGGCAGCATGCACAACCACATCAAAGCTCCTTGATTGATGCAACTATTGTATCCCCTAATATTGCACATTTCTTCCCCTTCAAAGCTCCTTAAAGCTTGTACGCACATCACCTTTTTTGCCCCTGAGTTGTCCACAACTTTGAGAATAGTCCTCATCTGAATGAAAGTCCTTCGTTGCTGTAGAATTGCAAAGAGAAAGATTAAGTTGATTAAGGTAAGAACAATGGACCTCCAACAATAGATCTTAGCAAAATGGACTTCTAACCCTTTGTCAAAATCATATGAACTACTCCACAAAAAAAGGTGTTATGAGCCTTTGTTCTTTCAATCAGAACGTATAATAGCCTCCTTCCAGCATTTTAAGGGAGATGGTTAAAGCAATTCTTCCTTTCAAGGCATAGAATGGTGCTAATTGGTCTCTGAACAAGTCAACTTGATAACCAACCTATATTCTATATTCTCTTGAAACTAAATTGTACATGGTAAATAGATCAGTTATAATAAAAAAAGAAACATGCACACACAAAAACACACATAAAGCAGACATTCAAATATGGCCCAGCATTACCTAGCTATTACTAGAAGCAGCCCTAAAACGAACAAAAGTCTAGCATAGGATTTTATATTTATAAAAGTTCACCTTATCCACACACACACGCACACAAAAATGAAACAGAACATAAAACAATCCAATCTTAAATTGGAGAAAAGAACACCCACTGCTAAACAACTATTGGATCAGCAGTCCAAAAATACTAGTTAAAAAGATGGATAATCTAAAATGTGTAAATCTGTGCACATGTATTCATGTAGCCCACAAGTTATTTTAGGCACCTTGTATTGAAAAAATAAATCTTCAACCTATTTCAGTAATACACATTAAACAGCAAGACCATCAACTACAACATGAAATTGTAGACAACAGGTTAAGCATATACTGAAAAAATAATATATCTTCAACGTATTTCGGTAATACACATTAATGATTAAACAACAAGAACATCAACCACAACATCAAGTTCTAGGCAACTAGTTTTTAATATCATCATTACTGAATCAAGCAGGCATTAAACCTTCACAAGCAAAAAAATCATTATAATAGAAGTAGTAAACTAACTAACTGGTTGTGAGCATAAAACTTTGACACCCTTAATTAGCAATGTACTTGAATGGTAGTGTACTTGAATGGTAGGGTACTTGAAGATGATCATGTTAATAGAGGCCAAGTCAAAGTTTGACACCCCCGCAATGCAAAGGTACTTGAAGATGATCATGCTAAGGAGAGTACCTTCACAATTGTAAAATATGCAATCAGAGAAAACTTCAAGATCCAACAGGTTAAAAGTGAAAAAGTGAAATCATCGCCAACTCACAAATGACCTAACACCCTTCAAAGAAAGAAAAAAATGAAAAACATTACATTACACATAGGGCAATTACACATTACGTTAACCAATTAGTATGCAATTTTTGTGACAAACCAAATGGCAATGCTAATGACTTTTTGTATGCATCCTATTGGGAAAATAGCTCATAGTATAAATGCCATATTTGGTCCTTCAAATTTTATCCAATTTTTCTCAAGTTTTAAAAATACATAATTGAATGGCATATAGCATGCATTTTGATCTAATGGCATATATCATGCATTTTGTTTCAAGACGCATTTAGAATGATGCCACGGTTCAAACTTAGTGTACCTAGTCCATAAGACCACCACTCGTCGGTACCTCGTTTCGTTTAGGGCATGTTCTTCAGTTATGTCCCTCTTGGTCACACAACCCGCATTGCATCTTCCTCCCCCCCTCCTTCCATGGTATGGTTCTCGGCCGTTTCCCGCCCTTGTCCATATCATTCCTGATTCATGTTGAGACAGTCCGACCTTTCTCTCAAATCAATTGAGGGTTAGGGACAAACCTTCGAATTTCTTTAGGATCCGGCCATGATAATCTATCTTTGAACGTAGGGAAAATGAGAGCATTGGAACAGTGCGTCCATGCTATAACATGGGTCAATGTACTACTTTGTATCATGTTGATACCTAATACATGTTAGGATGTGTGCCCTTAAATCCTATTGTATGATGCTATGTATGACATTATGTATGACTTAATGTTGTGTTTAATAAAGTTGTTTTATTTTTATCTAAAATAATGTTAACATGAATATTGGAGCATTATCATATAGTCCATAAGATGCATAGTCTGTGATTTATTTGAAAAGTAATAGAAGATATAAATCACAAGTTCATTGTAAACTCAGAATTTATAGTTCATAGTCGGTAATGAGATTGGGCATTTCATCTGTGAAGACTATAACATGTCAACTAAGATGATTTCTCTTGATCATGGAACTGGAGACTTCTAGTTGATATGTTGATATTGAACTGGACCAGTGTGAGATTTATTATTCTCCTATCGAGTGTCAAATGAATAATAAACTCATGATTTATATTTACATGAGCTCTTAATCCTGAGAGGATAATGGACTTGATCGTGAAGTGTAGATTGCTTTGATATATCATGAGTGAGATCTAAAGTTACGGTCAAAACCTCAATATGTTGGGCAACCACATTTAGTGTTGATGGAACATATATTCTCATGATGGAATTTATAGTCTTTTAACGAAAATACAAAATATTCCCTGGAGATAAGTTTAATGAGTTTGTTGTTCCGAATGTTAGGCCTAACTACTTTAGTAAATAGTTACTAAAGTATATATTTATGAAATTGGATTTCATAAATATATGATGAATAACTTAAAGGATTAAACTGGGTACTCAAGGATAAGATGTAGTAATTTACAAAGTGGCAGTCTACATTTATGATTTTGTGTTACTACGAATATTTTATGAAGGGGTTGCATGTATAATAAAGTCTTGGGATATAATTTATTAATAAGGTCTAGAGTGCAATTATATTTATATAGTGGTATTAAATATAATTAATGGTAACTTTGGACTTGTTAAGAGTTGACAGAAAACCAAGCCACACACTAAAACCCAATTGGGAGGCCCAAAAGTCCAGTCCAATTAGATAATCAGTTAGATATTAAGGGAGAAACATACAAAATTTTAAATAGATGTATGAAATAGTATGTATTTGAGTGTGAGACACTTTCTAATTTTCTCCTTTAGAAACTGATTGAGAGACCACACTTCTTTGGCGTAAAGTAGAATTGGAGTGAAGATTAAAAGTATTCTCAAGTACTTCTGATCTTTGTTTTGAAATCCACCATACCAAGGTACGCTCTATTGTTCTTAAATTCTAAAACTTACATAGTGCATGTTACCAATTGCGTATGAAGTAGATCCATTAAATTTCTGCTGCGTATGTTTTGTATGTGATACGAACACGTGATTATCCAACAATTAGTATCAGAGCGGTCTTCATTTTCGAATCTCTATAACATGTTTAGTGAGTTTTAGAATTCAAGAAAACTTTTTGAATAGTTGTGAAGATTATGCAATCATTTTTCTGCATATTTTAGTTTTGAAACTATTGTTTGATTAAAACTGATTTTGATGTTATGATATTGTTTAAGTTTGATCTTAACCCTGTAAAATTGAATTTTAACACTTTAACATCAATTAAATTCAAGTTTTAATCTTAATCTCATCGTTTTTGATCAATAAGAATGTGTTTTATCTTTCGAAACTTCAAAAACAGTTAAAAGAAAAACGGCTATTTCTAGGCATTTTCACGACTAGCGAGTCACAAGTGAGTCACGAGAGCTTCTAGATGAACTCGTGACTGGGGTCTCGCGACTGGACGAGTCACCAGACTGAGTAGCCAAAACTCGTGACTGGGGTCTCGTGACTGGGCGAGTCGTCAGAATAAGTAGCCAAAAATTCTAACACTTGTTTATTACATGTATAAAGAGCAAGGCTATGTGTAATTAGTTTATGTATGTATTAAACAATTAAAAACCTTTATTTTAAAACATCTAGTGGAAGAGATATACAAGGGTTGGATCTCACGACCTTCATTGTTGGTTCATAGTAGTGTGAAATATATACTTTGTCTTTACTTCGAGCTTAACATTCCATGCGGAGAGTATTTATTTCATGGTAATACAGGATTGAATTTCTTAGTTTATATTAGTTTGATCAAACACTTTGTTTTAGCCTCGAGCTTTGCATTCTAAGCGGAGGGTGTTTGTATCATGGCACTACACAATAAGCCTATTAAGGGTTTTAAGTGTGTCTACACATGATTCTAGACAATAGTATACACTAGACTAAGTATTATAGTATCCTCTATGCTGAGTTCTTACTATTATTACTTAGTGGCTAAATGTAAAATTGCATATTATTAGTGTTTGATAAGAGTTATCATGTTAGCACTAATAATGAGAATAGTTCTCAATCAATCATAGTATTTTATATTCACTCTATACTCAGGGATATTAAATATGGGATTGGGTTGTCGTTGCATATATTATGTTATAGTTTTATTAAGGTTCCATGTTATATGTTTATATGCTAAATTGATAATATCCAATTTACTTATTATATTCATGTTTATTGTTTTCATATTAAATCGTGGCATCATTTAGTCCACTTGTTGCTATTCTTAACCAAAACAAACTGACTAGATCCAACTATGTTGACTAGAAAAGAAATTTGGACATTGTTCTTACAGCTGAAGAGCACAAATATGTACTTACTCAACCATGTCCTAGCTTTCCTTCATTAGATGCTCCTTTTGAGGAAAGACGGCAATATGATCATTGGCAGAAATCTAATGAGATGGCTAAGTGCTACATCCTAGCATCTATCTCAAATGTTCTACAGCATCAAATGCAGGATGTAGAACTAGCTTTGAACATTATGCAAAGTCAAAAGGAGATGTTTGGTGAGCAAGGCCATTCAACAAGGCAAGAAATCATGAGGCAAATTTATAATACGAAAATGGCTGAAGGTACTTCAGTGAGAGAACATTGTCTTACAATGATCTCTAATTTGAATACATAGAAAGTTTTAGGTGCCGACATTGATGGAGAATCCCAAGTGAATATGATACTCCAGTCATTGCTGGAATTATTCAAGGAATTCAGACTTAATTATAACATGAACAAAAAGATTTATTCTTTGTCTGAATTAATGAATGAGTTAGTGTCGGCAGAAGGCATCCTTGGTACTTCTAGTGTTGAAGTCAATCTAGGTGAAGCTTCTACTTTTCAACCTAAGCCGAAAGGCAAGGGTAAGAAGAAGAAGAAGAAGAAGAAGAAGAAGAAGAAGAAGAAGAAGAAGAAGAAGGACTTCACTAAGCAAGACGGTAAGCAAATTGCCTTAGAGGTTGCCGACAAAGGAAAGAAAACCAAAGGAAAGTATTTCCATTGTGGTGAGAAAGGACATTGGAAGAGGAATTGTCCAAAGTTCAAAGCTGCCAAGAATAAGGATATGAAATTTCCTTTCTTCTTGAAATATGTTTGGTATAGAATCTCACGGATTCCTGGTGTGTGGATTCAGGTTGTACTAATCATATTTGCAATTCTTTGCAGGTTTCAGGAGACCAGAAAGCTGAGTGAAGGGGAATTGTTTCTTACTTTGGTTGATGGAAGCAGGATTTCAGTTGTAGCTGTTGGTGTTGTTAATTTGTGCTTTAAGTCTCGGGTCTTAATATTGAAAGACTATCTTTATGTACCTAATGCTCATAGTAATTTAATTTCTACAACTTATTCAGGTAAAGATGGATATTATGTTATCCTTAAAGACAATATTGTAATAAAGAAGAATAAAATGTTTATCTGCTCTGGCAATATTATGGATGGTCTTTATATTTTAACTCCTGATGAGCATGAATTAAATAATTATAAATTAGATAATAATTCACATGTGAAATCATTAAAGAGAAAGTTTCCTTCTACTAGTGAAGCATATCTTTGGCACTTACGTTTAGGTCATATTAATTCAAATAGGATTCAAAGACTAATTAAAGATGGACTTTTACAGCCCATGGATTTTGATGGTTTTCCAGTTTGCAAATCTTGTTTGGAAGGTAAAATAACTAAATGAACTTTTAATGCAAAAGATAGAAGAGCCCAAGAGTTGCTAGAACTAGTATATGTAGATGTATGTGGTCCTATGTCAATCCAAGCAAGAGGTGGTTATGAGTATTTCATTACCTTCACTGATGATTATTCTAGATTTGGTTATGTGTACCTAATGAAACGAAAGTTTGAAACCTTTGAAAGGTTCAAAGATTTTAGGGCTGAAGTTGAGAATCAATTAGGTAAACGCATAAAGGCCATTCGATCTGATGGAGGTGGCGAATACCTCCTTAGTGATTTCAAGGATTACTTGATTTAAAATGGGATTATATCCCAATTGACTGCACTTGGAACTCCACAACAAAATGGTGTAGCAGAAAGAAGGAATAGGACTCTTTTAGATATGGTTAGATCCATAATGGGTTGTTTGAATCTACTAATTTCCTTTAGGGGATATGCCTTAAGTACTACAATATATCTTCTGAATTTAGTACCTTCGAAGTCTGTTCCTAAAACACCTATAGAGTTGTGGACTGGGCATAAGCCTAGTATGAGACATCTCCATATTTGGGGTTGTCCAGCACGTGTTGAAAGGAAAGTCTGAGAAGTTACAATCTAAAACAGAAATGGTTTTCTTTGTAAGGTATCCAAAAGGAACAGTTGGAGGTTTATTCTATAATCATAAGGATAATAAAGTGTTTGTTAGCACAAATGCCAAATTCTTGAAAAATGACTATTGAATAATTTTACTCCTAGAAGTAGAGTTGTGTTAGCTGAAATGAATGAACCTGTAGTTAAACAACCAAAGTATGAAGCTAGGAATGATGTGGCTATATTGGATACACCACAAGACATTACTCATGAGATGACTAGTACACAGATGCCTCATCGTAGTGGGAGAATTTTTCGGCCTCCTATAAGATTTATAGGTTTGGGAGAAACTTATGAAGCTATCCCAAAAAAGGCAAAATCAAATCCTTACACTTACGAGGAGGCAATGAATGATATAGATGCACATCATTGGATCCAAGCTATGGAATCTGAATTAGATTATATATATTCCAATAAAGTTTGGGATCTTGTAAAAGTGCCTAACGGTATTAAACATGTTAGTTGCAAATAGGTTTACAAGAGGAAGAGAGGGATAGATGGTAAGGTTAAAACCTTTAAAGCAAGATTAGTGGCAAAAGGGTATACACAAAAAGAAGGAATTGACTATTATGAATTTTTTTTGCCAATAGCCATGCTTAAGTCTATCAGAATTCTCTTATCCATTGCTGCTCATTATGATTATGAGATTTGGCAAATGGATGTCAAGACTGTATTTCTTAATGGCAATCTTGAAGAAGAAATATCTATATGATGTAACCGGAATGTTTCATAGCAAAGAACCAAGAGCATATGGTATGCAAGTTGAAAAGGTCTATTGATGGGCTTAAACAAGCATTTAGGTAATGGAACATCAAATTTGATCAGGCAATCAAATCATTTGGTTTTGAACAAAATCTTGATGAACCATGTGTGTACAAGAGACATAGAGATAAAGTAGTAATGTTCCTAATGCTTTATGTTAATGACATTCTACTCATTGGAAATGATGTAGGAGTAATGTCATCAGTAAAAGTTTGGTTGTCAAGCCAATTTGATATGAAGGACTTAGGCGAAGCTAACTATATTCTAGGGATCAAGCTTTGGCGAGATCGAAAGAATAGAATGTTAGGTTTGTCACAAGCTAGATATATAGATAAGATTCTAGAACGGTTTAGCATGCAAAAGTCCAAGAAAGGATTACTTCCTTTTAGACATGGAGTTCCTTTATCTAATGACCAAAGGCCTAAGACTCAAGAGGAAGAAAATATGATAAGGCAAGTTCCCTATGCTTTTGCTGTGGGAAGTCTCATGTATGCCATGCTTTGTACTAGACCGGATATTTATTATTCAGTTGGCATGGTCAGCCAATATCAATCAAATCTAGGACCTAAACATTGGCAAGCTGTAAAGCATATTCTCAAGTATCTACGTAGAACGAGAGATTATATGCTTGTTTACCATTGTGAGGATTTAATTCCAATTGGCTATACAAATTCAGATTTTCAATCGAATCTAGATTTCAAAAAATCCACGTCAAGTTGTGTATTCACCTTAGGGGGTGGAGCCATAAGTTGGAGGGGTGTTAAGCAATCTTGTATTGTGGACTCCACCATGGAAGCCGAATATGTTGCTGCTTGTGAGGCAGCAAATGAGACTGTTTGGCTCAAGAAATTCCTTTCTGATCTTGGTGTTATGAGAATTGAGCAAGTTCCCATTACATTGTTCTACGACAATAGTGGAGTGATTGCACAATTCAAGGATCCAAGGAATCACAAGAAAGGAAAATACATTGAGAGAAAGTATCACATCATTCGAGACATTATTGCTCATGGAGATGTAGTTGTAGCAAAGATTGATGGTGCAAAGAATCTAGCGGATCCCTTTACCAAAACCTTGCCCTAAAAGATTTTTGAGCCACATTTGGAAGGAATGGGAGTTAGATTAGTGCACAATCGTTTTTAGGGCAAGTGGGAGATTTTTAGGATGTCTGCTCTTAAATCCTATTGTATGATGCTATGTATGACATTATGTATGGCTTAATGTTGTGCTTATTAAAGTTGTTTTATTTTTATCTAAGATAATGGTAATATGAATATTAAGACATTATCATATAATTCATGAGATACATAGTATATGATTTATGAGAAAAGTCATAGAAGATATAAATCACAAGTTCTTTGAAAACTCATAATTTATAGTTTGCAGTCGGTGATGAGATTGGGTATTTCATCTGTGAAAACTATAACATGTCAACTAAGATGGTTTGTCTTGATCATGAAAGTGGAGACTTCTAGTTAATATGTTGATATTGAACTGGACCAGTATGAGATTTATTATTCTCCTAACGATTTTCAAATGAATAATAAACTCACGACTTATATTTACATGAGCTCTTAATCCTGAGAGGATAATGGACCTGATCATGAAGTGTAGGTTGCTTTGATATATCAGGAGTGAGATATAAATTTAGTGTTAATGGAACATATATTCTCAAGATGGACTTCATAGTCTCTTAACAGAGATACAAAATATTCCCTTGAGATAAGTTTAATGGGTTTGTTGCTCCGAATGTTAGGCTAACTACTTTAGTAAATAGTTACTGAAGTATATATTTATGAAATTGGATTTCTTAAATATATGATGAATAACTTAAAGGATTAAATCGGGTACTCAAGAATAAGATGTAGTAATTTACAAAGTGGCAATCTACATTCATGACTTTTTGTTACTACTAATATTTTATGAAGGGGTTGCATGTACAATAAAGTCTTGGGACATAATTTATTAATAAGGTCTAGAGTGCAATTATATTTATATAGTGGTATTAAATATAATTAATGGTAACTTTGGACTTGTAAAAAATTGACAGAAAGCCCAAGGCCCATTGGAGCTAGTGTCTTATTGGTCCTTTTTTGTCCCACTCCAAGCCACACACTTAAGCCCAATTGGAAAGGCCCAAAAGGCCAGCCTAATTAGATAATCAGTTAGATATTAAGGGAGAAACATATAGAATTTTGAATAGATGTATGAAATAGTATGTATTTGAGTGTGAGACACTCTCTAATTTTCTCCTTTAGAAACTGATTGAGAGACCACACTTCTTGAGCATAAAGTGGAATTGGAGTGAAGATTAAAAGTGTACTCAAGTACTTCTGATCTTTGTTTTAAAATTCACCATACCAAGGTACGCTATCTTGTTCTTAAATTCTAAAACTTACATAGTACATATTACCGATTGCGTATGAAGTAGATCTGTTAAATTTCCACTACGTATGTTTTGTATGCGATACAAACACATGATTATCCAACAATACAAACTACAATAACATGTGAACATGGTATCTTGTACAATTTCTAGTTCTGACATGTGCAACAAGTTCTTTGCAGCAGATTAACTCCATGTGTGTGATCCCCATGTCTAGCAGTCCCTGGATTATGCAGTGTATCTACTTGATATGATTATTGTTGCGCGCTCAATCTCGTCACCCTGTGATGCTCTGCCTTCACCTTATTTCTCATAAAGATACCCAAGGCATATTTACACCATTTTTTCCTCAAATTCAACTGCGCTATGCTCTTATTGCGACAATCATTGAAGTAAGCATTTAGTTTTAACCATGTGTATTTCACCATTAACGTAATGGGCAGGCTACGAGCACCCTTTACAAAACCATTGAAGCACTTGAAGACATTTGCAGTTATCGCCTTATAACGGTAACCCTCGTCAAAAGTTAGAGCCCATTTCTCTTTGGGCACATCCTTCAGATATTGGTGTGCATCCCAGTTGACATTCTTAATTAAATTGAAGGTGGAATTGAACTTTTGCTCTTGGGTAGCACTTGCTGCCCTCCATACTAGATTCTTTAAAGTTTTATTGTTCTATCTAGTGTTGACACTATTGCATAAATGATGAAGGCAGTAACGATATTCTGTCAAGGGAGGCTGCAAAAAGTCTTGATTAGTGTCTTTGAAGATAGCTTGTATCCCAAGGTGTTTGTCAGATATGACACACAGCTTGCTCCGACCGATAACATACCTTCTTATACAAGCCAAGAACCAACCCCATGTCTTTGTGCTTTTGCTTTCGACAACAACAAAGGCTAGTGGATAAATCTTATTATTAGCATCTATTGCCATTGCAATCATCAATTTCCCTTTATATTTTCCATAGAGGTGGGTTGCATCAATGCTAATCATAGGCCTACATTTCTTGAACCCAACAATACATGGACGAAACGCCCAAAATGCGGACTAGAATATACAGGTTCCTGGTTCATAATTATTGTCCACTAGTAACTTATACTTTATACCCGAACTTGCATCCTCACGTCCTGCTAAAAAGCGTTGTAACTCTGCATAAGACTCCTTAAAATCCCCGTATATAGCTGCAATAGCCTTTTGTTTGGCATCCTATACCTTGTATGTGAACCATAATGATTACGATAGAAATGAATACAAGTTAAATAATTATAGTTGAAGAAAAGAAATCAAGACTTGTAAGGCTACAAGATGAAGATAATATTTCTTTCTCTTTATTCCTTTTTCTTTTTTCTTTTTTTCAATTTCATTTTTCATAACATTAGGTATTCATGGGTTTTGGGAAAAAATATCATGCTTATACTTCCATGAAGATTAATGTCTCTACATACTCCCAAAAAAAGAATGCAAGTTAACCTTGTAGTGAGATACTTGGTGTTTTAAGTCTGCCAAAGCTATGTGGCATAATTTCTCATATATAGCGCTCAAGTACGTATGCTAGGAACACCGAAGCAATCATCCAACCATCATGAGCATTCTAAATTTTGTCACACGTGTGGGGACCCTTACATTTTGCGATCTTCTAGACATTTTCTCTCTTGCAACAGATCACATGGACCGACCATGGATAGGAATCATCCTTGTAACTCACCATAAGCCTTTCTGAGTCTGAATGCTCAATTTTGAAGCTACAATTCTCTCGCACTGTGTACCAAGTAAATGCATGTCGCACCGCCAATTTAGTCACGAATACCATCCCTTTCATTGGCTGCTCCCCAAGCATCCAACTTGATACTTTTGCTTGCATAACCGGTGATGGATCAAACATATTATCTGAAGTGTTTTTGGTGAACCATTTCGACGTAGGATCGGAACTAGGGCATGTGTCTCTATTCTCTTCTACAACCACATCTTCGATATGGTCAACATCCTCATGTTCACCCATGGTATCTAGGAGCTCCTCGAGGTCATCCCTAGTAACATCAATATGGGTTGCATCATCACCAAGTCCGTGATCATCTTCATTTTCAGATGTGCCCCCATGCAACTCATCATGAGCTAAATGCTCTCCTTCGTGCACTTTTGGGGGCCCTTCCTCCTCTTCAGTTGAGTTCACATGGGGAAATGTCAACCACAGTTCACTGCCATAAACATCTCCTGTGTTCTCTGCACACCCTTGATAAGACTATAATGGTATTGAGTCGATGTGCTCATCTACAGTTCCATCCAAAACAGTATGTTGTGAACCTTCTCCAACCTCTACTATGATGGGCTCAACAGTGACATAGAAATCCAAAGCAACGAATCCTTTCACCACCATTTATTCAACAACTTCCCACATCATCTTCACTTTGGCGCCACCCGATAACTCTAGTGAATTGTAGAAAACCTGGGTGTCTACAACCCGTTGAGGTGCTCGATACATGATAAAAATGTTATGCCTAGAGTGGTCTAACCCCATCGCCTTCAATATTCTTAGTTGCAAGTTCATAAGGCCTATCCCACACTTCACCTTAACACATTTTTGCTTTTGGTTCGAGCCTTGGTATGACAACCTGTGCAATCCATGATAATACGGCTTTCCATCATAGTACACATAGAAAAAGTGAAAATCTATCACCGACATGTTTTTAATAATATAAAAGTTGTCGTAATCTATAACCACTAACATAAATTTGGCATATGATAAAAACAATTTATATTCAAACTCAACCTCCTCGACTTTGTGTAGAGACATATAAATAATTGAATCTCGATCATTCAAATAATTTATACACATAGACATAATGTGCACTTAACCATATATATATATATATATATATATTATACACATAAAATAATAAAAGGTCAACCATTTTGACTTTATTTTATTAAGCCAATTGCTTAATTTCTTTGTTGAGTAATGACTTCATATTATTATGAACACCCTCATCACTGTAAAAGTCAACAAAATATCATATTACTCTATCTATCAACCCATGAGTTTATACAATTAAGCCAAACGTGAACTATACTTGTCACTAATTGGGAATTCAACTAACCTTTACTAGTTCTAAACTTGCTTATGTTGAAGGTTTTGTTGGATTGAATATTTTCAAAAGATTTCATTAATTTTATTGTGTTTACACCACTACGTGTATGTGTGTAACTTACAAAATAATATTACTATGCATGCTCTCTATTTGCTATCAATAGTCAAGCTTGATTCTTTTATATCTGTGCTCCATTTGTTTTCACAAAAAAGTTATATATATATATATATATATATATATATATATCAACAATTGTACATAGTTAATATTGCAAAACTCATTACATGAATTCCACCTCATGCATAAAAATCTCATACGAACCACATGCAAACACAATCTTAAGCTAAGCATTTAACTATTACCTTTATGTACTAATCACAGCAGGCAAGACCCAAAGTTTAAATGGACAGCATGTTGGTCTTGGATGGAGACACTGACATTAAGAGTCAAAGAGTTGTAGATGGTGACCCAACAGTATAGCTTCTGCTTCCAATAAGTGTTCTGACTGGTCACATGGTCTTGGAAAGATAGATACTAAAAACAGGTTAGATAGATACTGAAGTGAATTGAAAGCTGGCGAGGGGTTATTATGTTAAGAGGTACTCGAGTTCTCTGAACTCGAGTGCCATTCATTGTGCATTCATTGCAGTGGTTGGTCCCAGTAAGTAGTTTGTAATAAGTATGCAACTTGGTACTCAAGTTTCTAGGACTCGAGTATTGTGTTAGAAGTACCCGAGTCCACTAAATTCGAGTATGGCTCGAGTACATTAACCAAAATCATCTAGAATAGTACTCGAGTTTCTAGGACACGAGTACTATATTAGAAGTACCCGAGTCCACCAAACTCAAGTATGGCTCAGGTATAGTAACCAAAATGTAAGCAAAATCATCCAGATTAATACTCGAGCTTCTAGGACTCGACTACTAGTTTAGAACTACCCGCCTCCTCTCTTCTCATCAAGCTTGGCTCCATCACATTAATAAGCCCTAAAAGCTCCAAGCTAGAAGTGAATTCAGCATTGCCACCGTGAAATTCTCTCACTACCATGCTACCAATATTCCATGATTGGTCTTTACCACTTATAAGAATTTAAGGAAAAAAAAATGTCCCCCATTTCAAAATGTATTTTTCAATCAATAACTTTGAGACGCATATCCTTCTACCCAGGTTTATGGAATAATTTCTCAGGGTATGAGCTTGAGCTTGCATTTTTTTTGTTTTATTCTGTAGAACTTTACAAAGATCTATCGATAGAAATGTAGAAAATATCAATCCTTAAACTCCTAGTACAATTTAAGAGTAGAAGAATACAATGGGGTTCTGCTTTGAACCCATATCTTTAACATGGACTTCAAGGTTCCACATAGAGAACCACATTTATTTATAAAACAGACATAGATATGGCAGAAAATAGTATTCATGGTCCCATTCCACTATCTACATGCCAGCTTGGTCATTGAAGAAATTTCAACATATTCCACACCTATTCACAGTTACTTATTGTTAACAATGCGATTACAAATGTATAAGGTATTATAGATGATCTGAATCATTTTTCTTTAGGACATTGTCCTAATGCTTCAAATATTTTATTAGAGCATTGAATGGATTTTTTCATGCTCTATCCTCACACGGCTTCTAGTAATATCTTTCCCACTAGGACAGTCAGACAGTGCCATGGTGAGCTCAAGCTCATCCTTCAGCATATGGATGACTTTTCTCACCCTATATTCCCCCTTTGCTGCCAACCCATAGACAACAGGCCTTCCAATCCGCAATAATAAATATATAGATTACAATAGAGTTTAGAGAGCTTTGACCAAGAATCATAAAATATTAAGAGGTTTTTAAATATCAGAATTGACATTGGGATGGAGAGAGAATCAAAAATTGATTGATGAGGATTAACACTGCCAAGGCGCGTCACTCCTACAATTATATCCAGCACTCTCAAAGTGTTTCAATGATCTAGGTATTTATCTTGAGCAACTTAAAAGTTTTTTATTTGCACATGCAAGTTAGACGGGAATTAGACAATAAGTTGAAAAAAAAAACGGCAATCTAGAAGCAGAGTACGATAGAGCTGCTTCCCAAAAAGGCATCAGTTGGATTCACTGACATTCATTGACAGTTGAAACTCACTTAAAAGCAATTACACAAGCGCATGACCAAAAAATGCAACTTGTTCTCTTTATATAGCAACCACATGGCGGACGTTGCATGTGAAGACATGGTGTAAGAGAAGATTCATAAGTTAGTTACATGAATTAAATAGTTTGGGGTGGAGAGCTTACAAGGATGGCTTGTGCACCAAGGGCTAATGCCTTGAAGACATCTGTTCCTCTCCGCACTCCTCCATCAAGGAACACAGGAACTTTCCCTCCAAAAACATGAACCACTTGCAACCCCAAGATGCCTCAATATCCACAATGCTGATTGAACTTTGGCATGCCAAAGAGCATAGTGTAACTCTACACAAATCCAGACAGAAAAGTCCTGTGCAGGAATGCATGGCCACGTATGTGTCTTGCATTAAATTGCTAAAATTTCATACAAATTTGAATGTTAAGGATGTCTAGCTATGGCATTACCTCGTACAAAACTTCCCTAAACCCTAATACTTTTAACATCTATATTGAAGGAGGAGCACGGAGGAGCACAGAGATGCAAAGTGTAGAATCTGTGTTTACACCTCCACACCCAATGAGAATAATATTCTTATGCTAAGCAGTATAGATAAAACCTCACCTCTTCCAGAATAGTAATAGTAGCAGGAGCGTAATCAAGCTGGCGAGCCCCATGATTAGAGACAACAATCCCAGCAACACCTACTTCTGTCGCCTTTATTGCTGCCCATGACAGTACATCAAATGTTTAGGATATTTGAATGTTGAACAGAAAGTAAAGCAACCATGACATTCAAGGATCTGAGTAAATTATCAAGAGCATGAAAAGATGCAGAATTTAAAATGATTTACATAAAAATGTTTGACAGAGCAGATAGAGGAGGTAATTGTGAGAAAAAAATCACAAAATCAGGATGATTAACAGGCCTCCTATACTTGAAATTCCAAAGATAAAAAGAATGATTAACTGAAATTTTCATTGAAAGTTTAAAGTTTCAAAGGCAGAGAATGTTCCCCCTGTTACTAACAGAAGGAAAAAATAGGGAAGATGCAAAATAGAGATGTGAATATCAGTAATAAATCTTCACCCTACCATCTTCATGAGTAATAATAGTGATAGTATAATAATGATGAGACGCAAATATCATAAGATGGAGATCCTACCATCTTCCTGAGTGAGTACTCCCTTGATTAGAATTGGCAAGTTTGTTATAGATCTTAACCATCCTATGTCCTGCGTATGTTTTGATGCATTAGTTAAACTCATAAGAATGTAAGAAACCATGGCCCTTGCACACACCCTCAGTAAGCAAAAGTAAAAAGTGAAACAATATAGGCACTTCCAATGGTATCTTACGCCTCAGCCTTTACATTATAAAAGCATCAACTAAAACACATAACACTAAAATCAGTGTTATAATGAGTAAAACAACTAGTTTTGAAAATTTATGCAGAAGGGGAAAAAAACTATTTTCCAAGTAAAATCCTTCAAACATTTTTGCAACAGCACATTAAAAGGTAAGCAGAATAGGTTACTCGTTTATACCCTCCAACACAAAGAAGCATCAAAGGCCCCATTGGAAAAACCTTCTCAAATTGAACCTTCATCCTGCAGAAAATTTGATTCAGTAACGATAAGAGCTTTAGTTTTAAAATTTTAAAAATAAGATTAAAACTTCAGTTAACATGCATACATGTGTCCATTTTTTAAATTCAATGCATCTGGCACATTTCAATGTGGTAATTGTGAGTTACACAATTTCACTCACATTGTCCACTTCAGTCGATAAAAGGCCTTCAATATTCTTTAATGGTGGCATAATCATTCTGCAGAACTTATTGCAGTCATATTTCAAATAAGATTTAAGATCAAGCCTAATCTGTTAGCATGAAAGGAACATAAATACCATTTCATGGAGAACTTTATACCCATCTGTGAAGGAAATAAAATGATTAGTGTTGGTAAAAAAAAAAAGGAGACAATATCTACTTGTTCTTTATGTCTGCCTCCCTTCGACCAAGCATGGGAGCATCAACTGTCAGCACAATAGCCTTGTATCCATTTCTTTCAGCTCTCTGAACTAGCTGAGCTGCTACATCTCGGTTCTTATATACCTATTCCCAAACAAATATCAGATTACAGTGTGACTTGCTAACAACAGGATCACCAATACAAAGACAAAGAAAGCAACCAAAAGAAAGTGTTGCTGCTAAAGAAATATACATTTCATTAATGAAATTATAAGAGCTAAAGAAGGATTGAATACATATAATTGAAAAAACCGAATGGCATTGCAGCTGGAAGCAACCTCCTCGATAGTGCAGGAAGACATGGAGGACAAAACCTGCAATGACAAATAACTTACAATTCATGAAACTTAGCAGGAAAATTAGCTCCATATTTAAAAATCAATACCATTATAGTATTAGATGCAGTTGCTACTCTGGCTGTGGCGATCTCTCCTAGAATAATCACAATAAGCAAGTCAATAAGAATCCAAACAAATTTCAACTGAGACTGAGAACTCTTCCAAGAAGATTTGGACCTTCTGGATGTGCCAACTTATGCATAGAAGATGGAGCTACCATGATTGGCGCTGAGATTTTGTAAGCCAGTACAGCAGTTGACAAATTTATTCTGCTTACATCTACAAGAATTCTAGGCCGGAACCTGAGAAGTAGTGGAAAGTGATCAGGAAATTAACAGTATGAATAATATAAAGTGTGAGAGCTAATAATGACTGTACAGTTTCACATCCTTGAATTCTAAAAGCTTTGACTAGTCTCACCTTTTTGGTTCCACCCATGCCAATTGACCATCGAAAATCATCTCCGTTTTCTCCTCCTCACTAGTTCCTTGACTGGTCTCACCTTGCCTAAAAATAACACAAGCAAATACTAATATGCAAATCATTTAACTATAAAGAGATGTATATGTAATCGGTATTAAATCAAAGTATAGTACCATGTCCAATCCCACAGTCAAAAAGATGTGTCCATGTCCATTGCGCCCTTCGCGGCCGATCCTCAATGTGTGAAGCCTTTGGTGGGGGGGGGTGGGTATCTCTGTCTGGATGGCACTAGGGGTGGGTTGTCCAAGGGTGGGTCGCCCAGGGGTGGGCATGAATCTCATCTCATCTCTACCACATACATCTGCGGGGGTAGTGCCGATAGTCGATGGGGGAGACGTATGGGTGGTGGGCAATGGAAATGTAGTAGAGGATGTGGACCGACATGTGTCCCCATGGGCAAACGTATGGGATGGACCTGCATCATTGTGTGCCATGGAGCCCATGTCATAACCAGTGTTCAAACACATCTCATCTACTATTTTACTTGCCTCTTCCATGGTGTGGTCATGCACGAGTGTGTGACGCCCACTAGATGTATGACGTCGACCAGTTGTGGGACGTTGACTCAATTGACGTCCTCCATACCCTTGATGTCTGCCTGCTTGCCAACCACGCCCTAAAGCCTATTCACTTACGTTGCCTGCAGTGCGTGCATCATCCAAGGTCAACCGACCGATCTCTTCAACAGATTGCAAGGTATTAATACAGTCAATGTAGATCTCAGACCCTGGTTCACACTTCGCTATAATCCTCAACTATGATTAAACCTGTCATAAGTATACAAGAGTAGTGTTAGTAGGTTGAACTAAACTATGTGAAGTGAGGTACATTTATAACAGAACAATCTTTGTAAACTTACCAAAGTGTCCTAGTACGAGGTTTCTTTTGTAATATGGTGAACAATGCGAGGACGAAACCACACCATATACTTGTCATTGTAGATCATCTCCCCATGAAAGGGTAGTGCATTGGCAATTATGGCGTGCACAGCCCATCTAGCGATATGCGTGGCATGTTCTTTAGGCTAGTTTTTTTCCTGCTTGCCCTGGAGTCTTATCTTGTGAAGTTCAGTTGAAGTATCGACATCGACCGGTATGCCTTGCTTCATCCCAAATTGCTGGAGAACACGTTTGGGGTGATGGCTTTCAACTACCCAAAAATGTATCAGCAGCATGATAGACCTCCATATATGTTGGCCTGTCATACAATATGCGAGCAGGGAACCTAAATAATTTCTGTATGGTTCCTAAACAATCTGCAATGATCCAACAAATGCAAACTGATAGGCCACAAATGCGTTGACCCCTTATGATTAATTAAATTGATTTATTAGCCGAGTTATTAATTAATCAAGTTAATATGCAAATTCACGTGGCAGCACAAACAAATCACCAATAACTAAAGTATGCAGCATAAAATAAATGACACGGTGATTTGTTTACGAATGGAGAAAACTTGATGGCAAAACCCCCACCGAGTGATTTAAGGTCACCACTCCCGAAACTCCACTATTATCACAACAAGCGATTACAAGCAAGAAATCCGAGTACCTTACCAACCTACAGTTGAACCCTCACCCCAATACCTAATTGGACTTATTCTGTAGTAACAGTTTCTCCTCTTGATGCACGGCTCCTAGTACGTGACTAACCAATTGCACCGATCTGAGTACGCGACTTCAATTCACCAACTAGAGAGAGAGAGAGTTGTTGGCTGCAAAGTTCTTCAAATCATCCACATGATGAAGCTCAAGAAGATGCTTGGTTATAAAACCCTTCGGTGCACATTACACAGCAACTTCTTCACAAGAGATGAACTAGGGCATGAACTTTGTCCGAGATCACAAATTGCATGAACAAGGATTACCTAATGCTTGTGCAACTTGCTTCTCTTTGACGGCCCTTAAAACAATCTTTTTATATGTCTAAGGTTAGGAGAAAAGAAGTCCTAAAGACACATTCATGGATTGGAATTAAAACAGAACTTGGAATCTGTTTTCCTTAAATCTCGACAGATAGAGGTGTCAAGGATCTGTCGAGAAACTGTCGAGCCTCGGGGCTGAAACAGCTTCTAAAGCTCGATAGATGCATGTGTCGAAACTAGGTGTCGAGCTTTTATAACTTGCACTTTCCAGCTTGTTTCTTAGACAGACTTGATGACTTCAACACTTAATCTTGAAACACAGTTTCTTGAAGCGTTAAACACATCCTAAATCTACCCAATTACAAGTAAAGTGCGTTTTGTCAAAGAATAAGCCAATTACATAAAATAATGACATATGTTTAAAACTATGTGAACTACATATGTCCTAACAATCTCCCCCTTTGGCAATCCGTGACAAAAACACAACAAAACAAATGAAGATATGAGAGAAGTCATAAAACACTTAACTCATATTCACTTGTTGAATATAATAAAATTTATCCTAACACAAACTCTTGAAAAACTTTGCAAGAAGAGAGTTTATGGCAAGAAGACTTTGACAACTTGTATTTTTGAAACACTTTTAAACAAAACACATCACGGCATCTTTGTGTGAAGCAGAAATAATAGATTGCATACAAGTAAAAGAAACCTGTGTATAAAGACAGAAAAGAAATAACACATGGAGAGGTAGGTGAAAGAAACATACATCATCACATATATATATCAAGAAAATAAGCACAATGTATGTCAATAAATGGTCACAAGACCGGGGTACATGATCAATATATCTCTAAAAGAAAGAAATTACAAAAATACATGTAATCCTCACTACATCCCTCATAACAACACTCCCTCTATCAAAAATGTCTCTCCCCTTAAGGATGACTACTCTCATATACCAAAACTACTCCCTCTTTTTGTCACGAGTGACAAAGGGTAGAATGTCAAGTAGACATCTCATCAGAAGAGCTCGCATCTCCATCATCATCATCGAAAGCATCATCGTCATTACCGTCATCATTATCCTCAGTCTCAAAAGCAACATGAGGAGGCAGAGGAGAGGCCACAGAAGCAAAGCCACCCAAGGTCACCTGTCTCCTGGCAATGCGACCAACACGAACGTTCACCTGATACAGCTCTGTGGAGAGTGAATCAAGGCGAGTATCCATGTGCTGAAGCTACGCCATAATGTCTCCAAGAGTGAAATCGCTCGAAGAAGAGGAAGGAGCAGATGTCGTTCAAGTAGATCTGGATAGAGTCGGACGAAAGGAAGGAGCAGTAGAATCCGACTGTCGTGATTTAAACTGTGCCTCACTACATTTTACGGTAGTGGCGTCTATGGCAGACATGACATGAAAAGGATCGGACGATGGAAAGGGGATGGAAAAACAGCGAAGAATCCTCGTGATAGCGGAAGGGAAAATGAGCTTATCACGGGTGGCCGTATCTCTATAGACATCTATGATAGAGAAGATGAAGTGTGAAGAGAAGTCTATAGTAAGATGCTCTAAAAGAGATAGCAAAAATCGAGCACGAGGCTCTGTGATAGAGTTGTAGTGAGAGAGTAGGTGCAAAACAAATGTCATCACTATGTTAAGGAAACGAGGACCTTTAGCAAAAGGCCTACATGGTGTGTACTGATGATCTCCCTAGTCAGAAGGGCGCTCATAGAACGCAGAGATCATCTCGTCTTTGGACACAGTCCATAGACGCTCACATCCAGGGTAATTAGGATGGTCCACCCTCGGGACATGAAGAACCTCGGAGACTAACTCCGGAGTGACAGCAAAGCGCGTACCTCGAACGCTAGAATGAAAGAGAGGTACTGAAGAATCAATCCCGTGGATGTTGGAGTAAAACTCCTGTATCAACACGAGAGGACAAGTGACCAGGACGTCACACAGTGACTCCCAAGCCCGACTGTGAATGACATTGGGTAGGTCAGTGTCGGCAAAGTCTGCCAAGATAACTTGGCATTCCGAATGAACACTTCATTTAGAGAAGTTCTCCGAGAAGTCCTTTTGAGCTTTCTCATCACGGAACCGGACAGACATAGGAGTAGAATCAGAAGAAGAAGATCCCAGAGAATGCAGAGGGTTCTGGGATGGAATGGATTTACGCTTAAGTGCCATAGACACTACTAACGCAAACATAGAGAGAGAGAGAGAAAGAGAGACACACAAAAAAAGTCCCAAAACAGTTCAATTTAGGAAGATAATATTGAAAAGAAGGAACATATGCATGGGAAATGCATGAACATGTGACATGCAATACAAAAACATCATGGGCTTAGCCCAATCCAATCCTACCAGCACACAACAAGTTTGCACACATCTAAATGCATGAAAATATAATTAGAATGCTAATGTGATGCAATGCATGCAGTTTTAAAGATCAAATCTATAAAACCAACCCAAAAATTTCATAAACCACTCATTGATTTTGAAAAACCCCAAAATTTTTCAAAAACCCCAAAATTTTTCAAAAACCCCAAAACTTAGGTTTTAAAACATGAAATGCATGAAGAATGAGAGGATTGAAGCTTACCAAGTGAGGAAGATCTTGAGAAAAGCTTAAAGAATCCTTAGGAGGGGGTTTGGAGTGAGTGAGAGAGGTTTAGGGAAAGAAAACAGTGAAGTATCGAGAGAGAGAGATCGAGCGAAATGAGAGAAGAATCGTGAGAAACCAATATATAGACCTTTAGTAATTCTTGACAGATGCAGGTATCGAGAGGTGTCGAGACAGCTATCGAGAAAATGAACTTCGACAGATACAACTATCAAGAACAAGTGTCAAGAAAGGAAGATCAAACACAAAAGAATCTCAATTGATCCAGAAGTTGTCGAGAAGCTATCGAGCAGACAGAAAGTTTCTCGATCGATCCACCAGGTGTCGAGAATATGTCGAGACTGTGATAAGAAAAAGACTAAGAAGCTCGACAGATAGTTAGGTGTCGAAAAGGTATCGAGGAGGTGTCGAGATTGCCTTAAAAACAGTTTTTCAAGAGAGGAAAAACACAGCCATGAATGCAATCATGCATGCAACTCAACCAATAATCCAAGAAACACATTTAGCTCTCAAAATCATCTCTCAACAATAACTTTAAGCACATGGATCCCAAAACACGCACACACACACACTAAACAAGTCTAACCAATTTTATATTTCAAAAATGAGTTACGACAGTTTAGTGAGCATACATTAATGCATGTAAACCTTATGATGGCCAAATCACATTGTACCTGCATATGTATCAAGAATAGCAAAGAATATTGCGTGTTGTGTGTGAAAACATTGCAAGATTGCCTAAGTGTCTCAATGTTATGACGATTTGAGATATGAGAAAATCACTCTAACTCACACACAATCATAACTGTTTGATGGGGACTCTCACCTTTGAGGTACATCCTATAACTCTCACATCTCCTACAAAACACACTTGCAACCATATTTTAAAGCATTTTAATCCTTTTGCTTTTATTTCTTTTCATATTTTCTTTTATTAAGCATATCATGCATGGGCATATAAGAGAAAGAAAATAAATACCCAATTATGTTAAACTTTTGGCATTGTACTTTTGCTATGCCGAAACATATAGATGTCATTCACATTGCACTTTTGCTATGCCGAAGCATACAGATGTCATATCATGAATAGCGAGTAACAGTGGTGAGATGATTATTTATGCCTTTCTCTTAGGATTTTCTAGTCCTACCAGTCAAAAAGAGTGATACGAGTGTTAAGTACAAGTGATCACTTAACCTTACTCATCACAAATAAAGAGCTACAAAGCTCACTTGCTTAGTTGTACATAAGAATGTTCATCTAAGCTACAAGAGATACAAAGTTTAGAAAACTCTGTTTCAATGGCCATTTTAAGGTTCACAAGAATCAATGTACACAAACACACACTGTTTTTGTATTTTTTAACTTTTCAATTTTTTTTAATTTTTATCAGAAAAGCAAAAAAACACAAAACTGAAAACACACAAACAAAAACTTGTTAAAGAAAGCAAAACAATGCATAAAACTAGACTGACTCAAAACAGTAAAGTAACACACAAGTAATGTAAAAACACTAAAATGGGGAAAGAGAGAAGAAGTGAACAAAATACTTAGAACCCTTTTCCTTCCACACTTTGGAAGAAACTTTCCTTTTTGCCAACCGTTGAACCAGTGATGAGGGGGAAGAATTTAAACCGTTCAAGTTCAAAAGGAACATGAGGGCTTTGAGAATATCTCCAAAAGGCGCAAGAGAGGTTTGAAGCTGATTCTAGTTCCCAGAAGCTATCATGCCATTGCTATGTTGAGTGGCTAGCCACTTATAGCGATTTGGTCAAGTATGACCGGCAACACCATAATGATAACAGAGATGCTACTTCTTCTGTTTGGGCTTTTAAGAGATTGCCTTCTTAATCCTAGGGTTTCTAGTTTCCCTCTTCTCAAGCTTAGGGGTGCTCCTAAGATGGACTTGCCCTTGTCTAAGTTCTCACTTGCTAATTCAGTTTTAACATCTTTATTCTCAATTTTAATGTTATTAGCAGGAGGAATAAAAACAGTAGTACTAGAAAAAGGAGTATTAGAGAGAGAGAATTCATACCCCAATCTTGTACGATTCGAAGAAGATTTCTAAACACTTATCATCTCATCCAGCTTTGCACTTGATGTCCTCTCCAATTGTGCTCTGACTTGAAACAACTCCGCTTCAAGCTTTTTGGTATTCTCAGCCAAGAAATTGTTCTCGAACCTCAGTGCCCCAATGGTCTAATTTGCTTCATCAACCTTAGTGGAAAGCTCCTCATGATCAAGTTTCACATTACTGAGTTTCTTGGTAGCTTCTCATGATTCTCAAAAAGCTTGTACAGTTTCTCACAGGCAGTATGGATATCATCTTGACCATCCATAGTTTCAAACTTGGCATCCACCAATTCCTTTTCTTCATCTACTTCTTCAATAATCCCATTAGTAGGATTAACAGTGGTAGTGAAGGCATTCAAGATTCCATCATCTTCATTGTCAGAATCATCCTCGGGCTTTGTGTCGCTTAAGGTAGCAGCAAGTGCCTTGCTTTTCCCAATGCTCCTGAGGTACGTTGGACATTCTTGTTTCATGTGTCCAAAACCTTGACACCCAAAGCATTTCGGTCCAGTGGGAATAGTATACTGGCCGCTATCCTTGGCATCCTTCTTCCCTTTATCTGAGTTTTTGAACTGAGAGGAACTAGATTGCCTACGGTCCTTGTTAAAGCCTTTTCCATTTGCATTCTTCATGAATTTCTTGAATTGCCTGGCAATGTAGGACTTCATCTTAGAATCTTCATCGTCTGAAGAATCATCTGTATCACTGCTCTTGGCCTTTAGTGCCATGCTCTTGCCCTTGCTTGACTTGCCCATCCTAGTCTGCCCTAGCTCGTAGGTTTGCAAATTTCCAACCAGCTCAGTTAGAGGAATCCTATCAATATCCTTTGATTCCTCTATTGCTGTGATCTTAGCATAATCTCTCAGGCAAAGATCTGAGTACTTTTCTCACTATCTTGGGTGCAAGAATGGTTTCCCCAAGGTTGAAAGATGAGTTCACTATGTCTTTGAGCTTTGCATAGAACTTATCAAATGACTCATCATCCTCCATCTTAATTTCTTTGAAGCTTGTAGTGAGCCTTTGTAGCTTTGAATCCTTAACAGCCTTGGTTCCCTCATAGGTTGTATAGAGAATGGTCCATGCTTCCTTAGCAATTTTCGTGGAGGATATTTTCTTGAGCTCCTCATTGGTTACCGCACTGAATAGGACATTCAATGCTCTGCTGATGAAATTTGCTGCCTTGATCTTGGCATCATCCTAATCGGCTGGCGCTTCTGTAGGCTTGGTCCAGCCTATCTCCACAGCTTGCCACACCTTCTCATCTAATGACTGCAAGAAAGCTCTCATGCGTACTTTCCAGTATGCATAGTTAGTACCATCAAACAATGGAGGTATAATTAGAGACTGACCTCTATCCATGACAACAGGGGTCAATGGATCACACACAAAGATTAAACCCTAATCAGAGTGTGCCCGCTCTAATACCACTTGATAGGCCACAAACGCGTTGACCCCTTGTGATTAATTAAATTGATTTATTAGCCGAGTTATTAATTAATCAAGTTAATATGAAAATTTACGTTGCAACACAAACAAATCACCAATAACTAAAGTATGCAGCGGAAAATAAATGACAATGTGATTTATTTACGAATGGGGAAAACCTGACGGCAAAAACCCCACCGGGTGATTTAAGGTCACCACTCCCGAAACTCCACTATTATCACAACAAGCGGTTATAAGCAAGGAATTCGAGTACCTTACCAACCAACAGTTGAGCCCTTACCCCAATACCCAATTGGACTTGTTCTGTAGTGACAGTTTCTCCTGTTGATGCACGGCTCCAAGTACGTGACTAACCAATTGCGCGGATCCGAGTACGCGACTTCAATTCACCAACTAGAGAGAGAGTTGTTGGCTGCAAAGTTCTTCAAATCATCCACATGATGAAGCTCAAGAAGAAGCTTAGTTACAAAACCCTTCGGTGCACATTACTCAACAACTTCTTCATAAGAGATGAACTAAGGCATGAACTTTGTTTGAGATCACAAATTGCATGAACAAGGATTACTCAATGCTTGTGCAACTTGCTTCTCTTTGATGGCCCTTAAAAAAATCCTTTTATATGTCTAGGGTTAGGAAAAAAGAAGTCCCAAAGACACATTCATGGATTGGAATAAAAACAGAACTTGGAATCTGTTTTCCTTAAATCTCGACAGATAGAGGTGTCGAAGATCTATCGAAAAGCTGTCGAGCCTCAGGGCTAAAACAGCTTCTAAAGCTCGATAGATGCATATGTCGAGACTAGGTGTCGAGCTTTAGTAACTTGCACTTTCCAGCTTGTTTCTTGGACAGACTTGATGACTTCAACACTTGATCTTGAAACACAGTTTCTTGAAGCGTTAAACACATCCTAAATCTACCCAATTACAAGTAAAGTGCGTTTTGTCAAAGGATAAGCCAATTACATAAAATAATGACATATGTTTAAAACTATGTGAACTACATATTGACAGGCCACAAACGCGTTGACCCCTTGTGATAATTTAGATTAATTAATTAGCCTAGTTTTTAATTAATCAAATTAACATGCAATACAACGTGGCAGCACAAACAAATCACCGAAACTAAGTTATGCAGCGGAAAATAAATAACACGGTGATTTGTTCACGAATGGGGAAAACCCTAAGGCAAAAACCCCACCGGGTGATTTAAGGTCACCACTCCCGAAACTCCACTATTATCACAACAAGCAGTTACAAGTAAGGAATCCCAGTACCTCACCAACCTACAGTTGAACTCTTACCCCAATACCCAATTGGACTTGTTCTGTAGTGACAATTTCTCCTTTTCAATGCACGGCTCCCAGTACGTGACTAACCAATGTGATGCGCGGATCCCAGTACGGGGCTTACTCCTTTTGCACGAATCCAAGTACGTGACTCACTCAACAACTTGAGGAAGAAAGAATGTTGGCTGCAAAGTTCTTCAAATCATCAGAGATGAACTAGGGCACGAACTTTGTCTCACAAATCACAATTTGCATGAATAGAGAAGAAGCAACTTGTGTCTTGTGATTTCTGCTTGTTGCTCTTGCTTTGACGGCCCTTAAAATAATCCTTTTATATGTCTAGGGTTAGGAGAAAAGAAGTCCCAAAGACACACACACGGATTTGACTTGGAACAGACTTGGAATTCTGTTTTCTTTAAATCTCGACAGATAGAGGTGTCGAGAGGTGTCGAGCCAGCTGTCGAGGCTCGGGCAAAACAGCTTCTTTAAATCTCGATAGATGTATCTGTCGAGGTAGGTGTCGAGATTTAAAAACCAGCACTTCCTTGCTTGTATCTTGGACAGACTTTGACGGCTTCAACACTTAATCTTGAACCACTGTTTCTTGAAGTGTTTAACCCATCCTAGTTCTACCCAATTACAAGTAAAGTGCGTTTTGTCTAAGGATAAGCCAACTACATAAAATAATGACATATGTTCACAAGCTTGAACAACTACATATGTCCTAACAATCTCCCCCTTTGGCAATCCGTGACAAAACCACAACATACAAATGAAGATATGAGAGAAGTCATAAATCACTCAACTCATACTCACTTGTTACATACAGTAAAATCTATCCTAACACAAACTCTTGAAAAACTTTGCAAGAAGAGAGTTTATGGCAAGAAGACTTTGACAACTTGTATTTCTGAAACACTTATAAACAAAACACATCAAGGCATCTTTGTGTGAAACAGAAATAATAGATTGCATACAAGTTAAATAAACAAGAAACATGTGTATAAATAGAGAAAAGAAACAACACATGTGAGATAAAGAGTGAAACACATACATCATCACATATACCACTTTATAAGTATCATGTATGTAAAAAAAATGGTTACAAAACCAAAAGATACACAATCACAAAAATATATCAATCAATATCAAAGTGTATCAAACTAACTAACTCTCCCCCTAAGTTAGTTACAACAAAACTTTCTTCCCTTTAACATGAAGTTCTCCCCCTAAGTCTATTACTCCCCCTGAGGAATGACATTCAATTCTCAAATTTCTCCCCCTTTTTGACACGATTGTCAAAGGGTATAAAAAGCCAAAAGACTTGACCGAAGAAAGACAGAAAACAAATAAAGAGGGAACGAGGAGAACAAGGAACCATAGACCTACAAGAGAAAGAACAACAAGATGCTATGGACACAAAGGGAAAAAAAATGCAAAACAAAGAAAGATGAAATGCATGCAAGGGTATCTCGATGGATCGAGAGGTGTCGAGAAGCTATCAAGCATACCTCGATGGATCGAGAAGGTGTCGAGGATCTATCGAGCAGACAGAAGGTTTCTCGATCGATCCACCAGGTGTCGAGACATGTGTCGAGACAGCGATAAGAAAGAGTCTAAGGAGCTCGACAGATAGCTATGTGTCGAGAGGTATCGAGGAGGTGTCGAGATGCCTTTAAAAACAGTTTTTCAAAAGAAGAAAAACACAGACATGAATGCAATCATGCATGCAACTCAACCAAATATACAATCGACACATTTAGCTCTCAAAATCATCTCTCAAAAAAAATTGATGCACATGTATCTCAAAACACGCACACACACACTAAACAAGTCTAACCAATTTTATGTTTCAAAAACAAGTTATGACAGTTTAGTGAGTATACATTAACGCATGTAAACTTTGTGATGGCCAAATCACATTGTACCTGCACATGTATCAAGAATAGCTAAGAATATTGCGTGTTGTGTGTGAAAACATCGCAAGATCGCATATGTGTCTCAATGTTATGATGATTTGAGATATGAGAAAATCACATTAACTCACACACAATCATAACTATTTGATGGGGACTATCACCTTCGAGGTACATCCTATAACTCCCACATCTCCTAGAAAACACGCTTGCAACCATATTTTAAAGCATTTTTAATCTTTTTGCTTTTTATTTCTTTGCATATTTTCTTTTTAACAAGCATATCATGCATGGGCATACAAGAGAAAGAAAAGAAATACCCAATGATGTTAAGCTTTTGACACTGCACTTTTGCTATGCCGAAGCATACAGGTGTCTTATGACATTGCACTTTTGCTATGCCGAAGCATACAGATGTCATATTATGATTGGCGAGTAACAGTGGTGAGATGGTTATTTATGCCTTTCTCTTAGGATTTTCTAGTTCAACCCGTCAAAAAGAGTGATACGAGTGTTAAGAAGAAGAGATTACTTAACCTTACTCATCACAAACAAAGAGCTACAAAGCTCACTCGCTTAGTTGTGCAAAAGAGTGCTCATCTAAGCTATAGATGATACAAAGTTTAGAAAACTCTGTTTCAATGGCCATTCCAAAAGTTCACATGAACTAATGCACACAAACACACACTGTTTTTGTATTTTTCAATTTTTCAAATTTTTTTTTTATTTTGAAAACAAAACAAAATAAAAACCAAACAACCAAACAAAAACAAACAAACAACATGAATGCATGAAAGAAAGATGTATATGCATGAAGGCATGATAGAAATGTGCAAATGCATGAAAGCATGATTTCAACAGAAGATAAGAAATCAAGCAAAAAGAGTCCTGCTTTAGATAGAAAGAATTGAAGCAAAGGACAAACAGAAAAGACAATTAAGTCTTAGGCTCCTTTCTCACCCACACAGCACGAGTCTTTGGCCGTGAAGAAGAAAAGGTACGTGTCCTAGTATGACTACTAAAGGACATAGAAGAATTAAAATTCTCCTGAAATTGAGTTAAAAAGCTCAAGACTTTTAATAACTCTCCAAACAAAGGTGTAGGTCCTTGAGAGGAAACCTGTGACCGTTTGGACAATTGCTTATGAGGATACAACCTAAAGCAATTAGGACGAGTGTGTCCAGAAACACCACAATGGTGACAAACATGAGCAGTTTTAGAGCTACTCGGCTTCCTAGAAGGAGGTCTAACCTTAGAGGTTGACAGAGTCCTTAGCTTAGGACAATTTGGCCTAATATGACCAACAATATGACAATGATGACAAGTAGGGACAAATTCAGAATTTTTATTCAACCTAGGAGGAGTTTTAGACATAGGTTTAGAAACTTCAGCGTTAACATCAGATTGTTTACCTTTGTCTATCCTAGCAATATTAGCCTTTAACTCTTCATTATTCCTTTTGAATGGGGGAATATAAAAATCCTTTTCTTTTGAGTTAGGCTCAACAACAAGTTTGACACTAGTTAATTTTTCAACATCAGTTTTAAATTCAACTAGTTGCTCTTCCAAACTCTTAATTTTGTCCACCTGAGATGAAATTTGATTTTTAAAATTCTCATTCAAATTAGTGGCTTCATCCAATTTTGCAATCAAATCATCTTTTTCAAGCTTGACCTTTTTAAATTTAGCTTTTAATTTTGTAGAACAATCAAGAGATTTCATACAAAAATTATAAAGCTTGCAATAGGCATCATGAATATCATCATCATCATTCAACACAAGATCATGCAAATCAAAACAATCAAGAGTTTCCATGACAACAGGGGTCAATGGATCACACATCAAAGATTAAAACCTAATCAGAGTGTGCCTGCTCTGATACCACTTGACAGGCCACAAACGCGTTGACCCCTTGTGATAATTTAGATTAATTAATTAGCCTAGTTTTTAATTAATCAAATTAACATGCAATACAACGTGGCAGCACAAACAAATCACCGAAACTAAGTTATGCAGCGGAAAATAAATAACACGGTGATTTGTTCACGAATGGGGAAAACCCTAAGGCAAAAACCCCACCGGGTGATTTAAGGTCACCACTCCCGAAACTCCACTATTATCACAACAAGCAGTTACAAGTAAGGAATCCAGTACCTCACCAACCTACAGTTGAACTCTTACCCCAATACCCAATTGGACTTGTTCTGTAGTGACAATTTCTCCTTTTCAATGCACGGCTCCCAGTACGTGACTAACCAATGTGATGCGCGGATCCCAGTACGCGGCTTACTCCTTTTGCACGAATCCAAGTACGTGACTCACTCACCAACTTGAGGAAGAAAGAATGTTGGCTGCAAAGTTCTTCAAATCATCAGAGATGAACTAGGGCACGAACTTTGTCTCACAAATCACAATTTGCATGAATAGAGAAGAAGCAACTTGTGTCTTGTGATTTCTGCTTGTTGCTCTTGCTTTGACGGCCCTTAAAATAATCCTTTTATATGTCTAGGGTTAGGAGAAAAGAAGTCCCAAAGACACACACACGGATTTGACTTGAAACAGACTTGAAATTCTGTTTTCTTTAAATCTCGACAGATAGAGGTGTCGAGAGGTGTCGAGCCAGCTGTCGAGGCTCGGGCAAAACAGCTTCTTTAAATCTCGATAGATGTATCTGTCGAGGTAGGTGTCGAGATTTAAAAACTAGCACTTCCTTGCTTGTATCTTGGACAGACTTTGACGGCTTCAACACTTAATCTTGAACCACTATTTCTTGAAGTGTTTAACCCATCCTAGTTCTACCCAATTACAAGTAAAGTGCGTTTTGTCTAAGGATAAGCCAACTACATAAAATAATGACATATGTTCATAAGCTTGAACAACTACATATGTCCTAACACATATGTCCTAACACAAACAACCATACATGGCAACAATGTTTAACTTTGAAATAAAAAAGGTTTATTCATTCCAAAGCAAATTGTAAGTACAATAACTACATGCCAAAGCAGTTCCCACTTGTAAGGTACGATAGCGATGCAATTGACACACGATAGGCGCATAGGACATGCATTGGATGTTCAGTTGTTATCTTAGCCCCTTTTCATCTAGCAAAAAACGTAGACATAACCTTCATATTAGTTACTTGCATAATTCCCATGCGAAAAAATTTAATGCGAAAATGTAAAATGGTAACTATCTAAGATTCTACATACCTGATAGCAAGTGGACCTAGAGGCAGTGCTTGGTATGGATGCCTCATCACAGGACATATATGTGGAAATCTCGCCCATGCCCACAACTGCACCAATAGCAGTGCACCACCAATTTTCTTGGTTGTCTTCTCTGATGCCTTATAGAGGTGTCTATATAGCTAACTTAGTGCTTCACTACCCCAACTATAATTATTTCCGTTGCTGAATTGATTGAAAAATTGTAGATAAATAATTGAGAGTCGTTCGCTAGACTTTTCCACAACGGCATACTACCCAACATCCACAGTATGTAAAACTGAGCATACTACTGCACAAGGACCTTAGTGTCGTCGGCCATGAGAGGGTTGCTAAACGGCTCCTTGAGCCATTTGGCTTTTATCCTCGGCATTTCCATCACTTCAGTGCTCTTATTAGAACCGAATGGTCTATTCAACGAGCCTATGCCCTGGCAATTCAGCACATAAGTCACCCCAATCGTCTATATGGGTAAATCCCACCACTGACAAGCCATTTACAGGTACCCCCATTATAACCTCCATGTCTTGTAGCGTGATGGTCATCTCACTGTGGCGCAAGTGGAATGAGTGCGTCTCCGGCCTCCATCTCTCCACCAATGCCGTGATCAATGCATGGTCAAGGTCCATATGTGGGACCCAAAATAGCTCATCTAACCCCACATCTGTGATATAGGTGACAATCCGTGGATCTAACCCACCTTTAAACAAACCGTTCTCTCGGTGACGACAAGTCAGTACGCCTGGCACTTCCTGCAAATAGAGCAGCTTAGTATTAATAATAACATTCACTAAGCACGTAATAATTACACTTCAAACTTAAATGCCAAAAATCTTTCTACTACATATATTTACTATGATTTTGGAAAAGTGCATACCTCGCCTACCAAAGGAGCATCCCAAAGCAAACTTGAACGATGCACAGCCTGCCTCTTCAAGACAGTCCCTATAGAGAGTCCCACTTGATGGGGGTCCATATCTAGCGTAAATTAGAAGTGATTAATGGCTCATTAAGTGACTGCTGGCCCATTAGGTCAAATAAGAAGCATAAACATTCTAACTCTCTTTTTAAGGAGCATGACACATGAGGAAAATTCACATAACTGAGTTCCTACTTTTTCTTTCTTTTTCTTTAATAAATTTCTTTTATAAGCTTGAATTTCATTCAAGAGAGAGTGGTTATATACCTTACAAGCAGATTAAATGATCTACTAGACGAAGAACAAAGTGTTATTTGTGTTACAATTTATTGGCAAATTTAAAAGAAAGAGAATTGCATTAGGGTAAAGTGAAGCCATTTTGTTTTGGATGTGTTTATGCCTAGTAGGTAAACAAAGTCATGGCATTACAATGGGCAGGGTGTCTAAACTACAAGCATGATCTTTGAAATTGGTATGGCAGTTCACAATTAGAAGTTGAAAGTATTATGCATCTTTTAATAGGTATTATGCAATCCAAACACACATCTTTTACTTGAACATCTAAGGGTTATCATGCATTTGGTGACAATAGCAATCAGGGGAAAATTCACTTTAAATACATAAACTTTCTTCTTCTTCTTCTTCTTCTTCTTTATTTATTTTTAATTATAAACATATTTGACTGAAAATGACAATAATATATATCTAATGCAGCCTTCACTGATTTCATAAAAAAAAAAAAAAAAAAATTAAACTTTAGAATGTTAAGTAGATTACAGCATATTCAGCTAATAGGAATAGAATACATCAGCGTACAAGATAAAACATTTTCACCCCTAATTAAATAAATGAGAAAGCCACAAGTTTCAGATGGAAGAAATTTCTAAAATGAAAGTCTCTCTACATTATTAAAATCAACCCTCAATTTAATAGTCCAAGCATCCTACTAATTATTCAACAACAACAAGCCCCAAAAAAAATTAGGCTCAGCTATGGATCCTCTAAACACTAATAGGGATCTACCGCATATATTCTAAGCAGCCTATTCAGTCCCACAAATCAAATATGGCCTCAATGAAAACACTAACTGTGTCCTACAATGACTGATTGCTCTAATAACACATGAAAATGTTCATTAAAAACAAGAAAAAAATTCAAAAATTACACCACAAATACCCACAAATACCGACATATACCCATAAATAACCCTAACCCCCTAATGCTTAAACAAATATTGAGATAAGGAGACATACCTTGTGATTCGAAACTGAAGATGCAAATCGAGAGTGAGAGTACAGAGCGTGAGCAAGAGGGAGAGTATAGGGCGAAAGCGAGACTGAGAGCATGAACGAGAGAGAGATTGAGAGCGTGTGGGGGAGTGAGAGTGAGATGATAGCGAGATTGAGAGAGAGAGAGAGAGAAAGAGACGATAGCGAGATTGAGAGAGTGAGAGGCAGATAAAGAAAGTGAGTGATAAGAAAGACTGAGTGGGAGAGAGGGAGATTCAGTGAGTTTTAAGTGTAGGTGCTGAAAACAGGGGCCATACTCGAGTTTAATGGACTCGGGTACCTAACTAGCACAGTACTCAAGTCCAAGAAACTCGAGTACCAAGTGAAATTTTTTAATGCCCAAATGCCATGTCAAATGGTGCCACAATGGCACAACTAGGGGGAACTTAAGTTTACTATGCTCGAGTACCATTTGGAACTCGAGTTTGTAGAGCTCGAGTACCAGAAAAGTGGTAGATCACTAATAAGTTCCGAAACAATGCTTTTTTGCTACAAATTTCGCAAAATTGTGGTATTTGGCCATTTTTTTCCTTTATTAATAAAGCAAACAGTGATGCTATATGTATTGTTTTGTGTATGTAAAGTTGTGATTTCCAACTATATTGTGTTGGCTTTAATTCTGTTCCAAATTTGATTGTAATTTCTTCAATCATTTTCCCTGTATGTATGTGGGTTTATTTGTAAGGGATGAGTCTAAGAGATTAGTGAAGAATCAAGTATCAAAAGTTACATCAGTGGATTTCGCGACTGGCTTGCCAGTAGCTCGCGAGAAGCAACTCACGACAAGGCCATGTGGAGCACATGACTGTAAGACGAAGAGTCGTGCTAGACTATCATTTTCGCGACTATATCACGAGAAGGGCCAACCCGCAAAGGACTCGCGAAAGTCTCTATTTGGCAAAAAGTTGTTTTTCGCTTTACCAAGTCGTTACCCACACTATATATACCCTCATTACCCACAAATTGTAAGTAGTCTTTTTTAGAGAAAAAATCCTAGAAAATACACTTGATAGTTAGAGATTCTTAAACCCACAATTATCTACACATTTCCTTGTGATTTTCCTCAACTCCTACTTCTCCATCTTTATATCTTTGAGAGGTTTCTAGCCCAAACACTTGCCATACCCATTCTGAGTGTAAAGTGAGATTTTGGTGCTGCTAGGAAGCATTAAAAAGAGTCATTCACTGGCGGATGCAATCGAGCTGAATTGCGAAATCCGGAAAGTTAGAGAAGACAAAACTCGGAGAAGTCTGTTGGTAGCAGGAGCTTAAAGGGTTCAAGTACATGGGTAGACTACGCTTGGAAGGTCTTTAGTTATTTGTGTACTCCAATGTTATTCTCTAGTGGATTAATTTCGACTTAGAGGGTCACAGAGAAATATTTCTCCAAACTCTTCGATTTCTTTTTCAATAACACGTTTCGGTATTATCTTGTGTTTGCATCTCTCTTTCCTACTCTTTAAGCTTTCATTTTATTGTTAATGATGGATGAAAGTGGCTTAGAGTAGAGTTATCGATTCATTGAGCTTATTCACTCTTGTTCCACATTTAATCTAAGTTAGAGTAAAAGTAATCTAGCCGTAACTTTTAATTGGGGGTTTAAATAAGCTCTTGTGTTTTAACACAAATCCGAGCTTTCAATGTATGTGTGTCTCACAAAGAACTAGTAGTTTATGCCTTTACTTGTAATCAAGAACACCTACTTAAGTAAGGACATGTAGGGTCCGTTTGGTAATATTGTTCTAGTTACACTGTTTAAGTGTTGTAGAAATACTTGTACGTGAAAAAATATTATGAAAATATATATTGTGTTGTTTAAACAACACTAACAAACAAACCCTTAAGTACTGCCAAGTAAGTGAATGTGTTTAAACTTTGAAGCCGAGACTACTATATAATATTATCTTTATCATGTCAAATGGAAGCTAATTAAAAAGGAGACTCAGCATCAAACTAGTGCGAGAACCCTCCAAACAAGAAAGTTCTCAATTGCGGATGTTCTATTTATTTTTAATTGGTGGGAAGCACATTTCGCATATGCACCATTGTTTCTGACATATCTTAATCATTGCTAATTAAGTAAATGTGACACCTTACTGCCGCGACATTTTTCTAATCGAAAGTACAAGGGTGTGGAACCGTTACCACCACCAGCAGGTATGATTATTATCTCTTTTCTATACGTAGGACAGGGCGAGTGACATTTTAGCTTCCCTAATTATAATTTGCTATTTATCATCATTATCAAAACATAATAAGTTAAGCAAAATGGTTAGATGATTAAAAAAAAATAAATAAATAAAAATAAGAAGAGGAAGAGAGCCACTCAATTTCCCGTTATCGAATTTTATATATATATATATATATATATTGAATATCGACTATTATTTTATTTTTGGCAAAAACTACATTTTCGTCCTTACATTTTCACTCGATTTTCACTCGATTCTCACTTTGATCCCTAACTTTTATTTCCACCAGTTTTAGTTTCTATTCTGGAAAACGCGTCTTGTTTTTGTTCCTGCCGTTACATTAGAAACGGAAAATGCACACGTGACAAACGGAGTGCACTGTTGAGCTGACGTGGCTATTAAAATAATAATAAAAAATGTCACGTCAGCATCTAAATTAAAAAAACTTAATTTGTTAATTTTAACTAAATAAAAAAAATTAAAAACAGAACTAAATACAAAAAATCACATGAATTGAGATCTAAGTGCATCTTGAACAAGAATAACAAGAACACAAACCCAGACCCAATATCACAAACCCAAATTTTTTTTTTTAAAAATCCACTAGCAAAAATTTACAGACCCAAAAAAAAAAAAAAAAAAAAAAAAAAAAAAAACGAAAACGAAAACGAAAACGAAGCATTCAGTTACCGAGTCAAAGAACTGAAGATCAGTGTGAATCTAGAACGGCGATCAAAGAGCTCCAAATCCAAAACTGAGAGTAGAAAAGTAAGCGGTGGCGGATGGCGGTAGAGCTTGCCAATTAGACGTGGAGCGCAGTGACGAAGCGATGAAGTGGAGGCTCATGACGAGCACGACGATTGGCGAGATCTTCAGGCAGGGAGCATCGTCAGTGTAGGAGGGTTACCTTTCTTAGCTACGTTATCAAAGCGATACAATTCTTCACGGTTGTTTGGTTCCTGAGAAAAGTAAAAGAAAATAAATTTTGGAGTTTTCCTCTTTTTGAATTTTTTCTGTTGTTTTTGTTTATTCCGATAGTAGAAAAGTTTCACTAGAAACTATCCTTCCCGGTTGTTTGGTTCCTGAGAAAAGCAAAAGAAAAAGAAATTTAAAATCTATCAAGTTGGATTTTTTTTTTTTTTTTTTAAATTTCTAGGTTTGTGATTTGTATCTAGGTTTGTGTTCTTGTTGTTCTTATTCAAGACATACTTAGATTTCAATTCATGTGATTTTTGGTTTTTAATTTTTTTTATTTCGTTAAAATTAATAAATTAATTTTTTTCAATTTAGATGTTGACGTGGCATTTTTTATTATTATTTTAATGGCCATGTCAGCTCAAAAGTGCACTCCGTTTGCCACGTGTATATTTTCCGTTTCTGATGTAATAGCAGAGACAAAAACGAGACGCGTTTTCTAGAATAGGGACTAAAAGTGGTGGAAATAAAAGTTATGGACCAAAGTAAAATTCGGGTAAAAATATAGGGACAAAAATGTGATTTTCGCCTTTGTTTTTATTTTGGGTGGGGGTGGATTGGATACACAGTTTGAGCGGTGGCTTGGTCATCTTGAACGGTTCAAATTAGCTTGTTAAACAAAATATGGTTTGGTAAACGTCACAGGAAGATTTGAGGCGTAGTTACAAATCTTATTTTTGCCTTTGTGACGGTACTCTTTTGGGCAGGTGAGTGGGGCTTATGAAATTGCTTTCTCATGCACTAATTTTTTAATAGATTACTACAATTTTTTTTTTCAGACACTGGTTGTTTGAAGCTAGTCTTAGTTTCATCACTTTCATTTATTATGCATATAGAATAGAAAATCCAAACAGATAGGAACAAATATTAATTTTTGGACTTAACATATAGTTTTTTTTTTTTTTTTGGAGAAAAAGTTAATGAGTAACTACTTGAAGTTTACTTATAGATTATTGGGAAAGATTTTGTAATTCTAGCAGAATAAAATACCAACATAGGTTATATCTGATTCATAAAAAATTCAGTACCTCTGAAAATTGTGTCAACGAGGGAGGAGTTGAATCACGCATTTGAAAATATAACTGTCAATTCAAAGAATCTTGTTCATCCAAAGATTAATTAATCTAAACAATTTCAAACTTCATCTTCAGTTGGTTGGATATAAAAAATTATGAAGAAATTTGTTCTTCTAATGGAAAGATTTGAACTCGGGTTCTTTCTATAAAGAAAAATTAACAATACCACTAAACTATAAGATTCTTAACTTAATTATCAAGTAATAACTAAACTTGTTGCAAAATGTTTTTATTATAATTTTGTCATATAACAATATTGTTGTGCATGGTGCTAACAACTATAATGAGTATTCTTTTTTATTTTCTACTATAAGTATGGTACATGCATCCATAGAGATTCAAACTTCAAGGATTAGAGGTACCATTTGAGTTAATAGGCTTAGTGTAGGTCGGATTTTTCCTTAGACAACTTGGACAATTATCTAAGGCACCCAAGTGAAAGAAGGCCCTATAATTTTGGTTATATGGTGAAATATTAATATTGCAATATAAAGTAAAATATATCTCACATCCTTTGAATTTCTTTTCTTTTTTCCATGCCAAGCTAAGATAAGAAGAAATCCATATACCCTCCTCTCACAACCAGCTCTATCATATAAGTAAGAGAGGTAGTCGCCTAAGGCCCCAATTAAAAAAAGGCTCCCTAATTTTAATTAATAAGACTATTTCTTTCATTGTAATATTATTAATTAATCCTAAATATTAGCCAATAAATAAAATAATATTTTTTTTTATCAAAAGAGAAATTCTACTATCACAACATTTTTCGCAATAAATTTGAAATAACAGGTTGTTACTAGATGTTATTGATGGTTAAAAAAATAATTTTGATGGTCAGTTAAAATTAGAACTAGTAACAACTTTTTTGAGAAACACACACACACACACACACACACATAGGGGAAGGAGAATGAGATAAGGGAGTACACTCACACGCCAACACTAAAACTGTATACGACAATTAATGTCGCTCAGCAAGTGATAAACCCTCATCTCAATATTACACCTTACCGACGTGGGACGATTCAACAACACTGAATATCAACTTAGCACCTTAAATTTTTTGTGAAAATATTGTGAATTTAGCACTTCTAAAAAGAGAGCAATACACAAAGAATTTCATAATATTTTTCACAACAATTGAGTTGGCCAACTTTACTAGTTCTCATCTAGGTCTACCACTAACATCACTTTTTTACTTACCACTATTAATCTGCTACTATAGACTTTCTCAAAAAACAATTCTAGGTGGTTCATGTTAATTAGTAATTTTGCATCTAAAACAAGAGAATAGAGTTTAAACAATATTTAAATTATTATTTTTAAAAGCGATTTTTAAATATATAAAAGGCCTTAATTTTTTTTTCTTAGGCCCCTAAATGCATCAAGTCGCCCCTGCTCTCTCTCTCTCTCTCTCTCTCTCTCTCAGCATTTCTTGATAACCAATTATATTTAACATAAATTAATTCATATATTATGCTTTATATATAATTAATGTGAAAATTCTATTATTAAATTAATTTTAGGTAAATATGTCTACGCCTTTTAGGGTTGAGGTTGTTAGGTGATTTTGTAGTAGAGTGAAACCGCAATAATTTTTTTTTAAAAAAAGATTAGGCTATATTGTTTTACATTTTTTTTAAAAAAATATTATTCTTATTATATTTTATATTGTAAATAGTAGTTATATACTTGTTAACTATGTTTTTGATAATAAATTATATAATATGAATCTGGATATGTGAGAGAAAGAGAAAGAGAGAGACATGAATTACTCGAATATCATCAAAGGTTTCTCGATAAATTTGTTAAAAGTAATGAAGAAAATAACAAAAGGCTTGCATATGTAGCCCAGTTGTATGCATGTGCATACATAAGGCCTGCATACATAGCCTAGATGTATGCGTATGCATACTTTTAGTATACGTACGCATGCAAAAAGCAAACCCAAAAAACATGAACAAGACAGAACAAAAATTTACAACTAACACAACCTAACATGCTTAAAATAATAATACAAAGAAAACCTAAACTAAACAAACATATTATAACAAAACTAAACAAGAAAAACAAGGAAAACAGGAATATTAAAACAAGAAAAGAAAGAAAAAAAAAAGAGACTGAGAACATATACCTCAAAACAAAAAGCTCCTTAGCTTGATTTTGACTGTTTCCCTCAGTCAGTCTATTCAAAATAAAAAAATAAAAGTGATTAGTAACCTTGAAACCCAAAGATCAAGGCCAAATAAAGGCCTCAATCAGGAAAAAATTGACTTGACGATGTTTTGTGAAAACTACGACTTTGATTCACTATTTCTAGTGAATCTTGTGTTTTCCCTTAGGATTTTTGTATCTTTTGAAAAGCTATTGTGTATGACTTTTTATAGTTCGAAAATGGGGTTTGAAATGACTCCCAGACAATGTGGGATTTGTTCCAAAACCCAAACTTTAATGTAGAAATCTTGCCTTTCATAGTTCTTGGAACCCTAACATGCGTATACATGCATGAAGCATGCGTACGTAGAGCTTGAGCATGCATGTGCATATGTGTGTATGTATACGCATGCCTTAGGGTTTCCAAAAATAGCTTATTTTATTCTTAAAAGAGTAAATTGTTCCTAAAAAACTTTCTTCAAGTCAATTTTAGTCTGATTAGGCCCTAAATCAACCTTGGGCTTTAGAATTACAACATCATTGGGGAATAAGGGCCTGAGTCATAAAGGTACAAAATGTAGTGTCCATAGACGCCGTTATTTTCATGAGCTTCGCTAACGGAATCAAAAGGATAAGAGGCAAAACATTTTTTTTCAATGTACGGCTCGAGCCTAACCCGCACACACGACAAAAGACATGCATACATGGGGCGGGGTGTAACTCTACAGAGTTACACGGGATTCATGTTAGGATTAGTGCCCTTAACTCCTACTGTATAATGCTATGTAAGATATTATGTATGACTTAATGTTGTATTAATAAAGTTGTTTTATTATAATCTAAAATAATGGTAACATGAATATTGGACATTATCATATAATCCATGAAATGCATAGTATGTGATTTATGTGAAAAGTCATAGAACATATAAATCACAAGTTCTTTGTAAACTCAGAATTGTAGTTCACAATCGGTGATGAAATTAGGCATTTCATTTGCAAAGACTATAACATATCAACTAAGATGATTTGTCTTGATCATGAAAGGGAAGACTTCTATTGGATATGTTGATATGTTTTAAGAGTTAAGACATATTGAACTAGACCACTGTGAGATTTATTATTCTCCTAACGACTATCAATTGACTAATACATCTTACAACTTATATTTATATGAACTCTTAATCCTGAGAGAATAATAGACTTGATCATAAAATGTAGGTTGCTTTGATATATCAGGAATGAGATCTATAGTTACGGTCAAAACCTCAGTATGTTGGGCAACCACATTTAGTGTTGATGGAAAATATATTCTCAAGATGGAATTTATAGTCTCTTAACGAAGATACAAAATATTCCTTTGAGATAAGTTTAATGGGTTTGTTATTTAAAATGGCCTAACTACTTTAGTAAATAGTTACTAAAGTATATATTTGTGAAATTGGATTTCATAAATATATGATGAATAACTTAAAAGATTAAACCGGGTACTTAAGGATTAAGATGTAGTAATCTATAAAGTGGCAGTTTACATTTATGACTTTGTATTACTACAATTAGTTTATGAAGGGGTTGTATGTACAAGAAAGTATTGGGATATAATTTATAAATGAGGCCTAGAGTGCAACTATATTTATATAGTGGTATTAACTATAGTTAATGGTAATTTTGGACTTGTCAAGAGTTGACTGAAAAACCCAAGGCATATTGGAACTAGTGTTTTATTGGTCCCTTTTGGTCCCATTCTAAGCCACACACTAAAGCCCAATTGGAAAGACCCAAAAGGCTAGTCCAATTAGATAATCATTTATAAGGAGAGAAACATACATAATTTTTGTAAGAATAAGAAATGGTGTGTATGTGAGTGTGAGACACTCTCTTATTCTCCTTTTGAAAACTGTTTGAAAGACCACTCTTCTTATGCGTAAAGTGGAATTGGAGTGAAGATTAAAAGTGTTCCCAAGTACTTTTGATTTTTGTTTTGAATTTCATAGCACCAAGGTACACTCGCTTGTCCTTATATTCAGAAATTTACATAGTACATGTTATCAATTGCGAATGAAGTAGATCCGTTAATTTTCCGCTGCGTATATTTTGTATGCGATACAAACATGTATTTTTTCCATCAATTCATATGTCCGAAGTCCCACTTTTGTCTTTATCTCCATCTCTACCTCTTCTATGTGCCTACATATTCAATTCCTGTGGATTATGTGCACAATTTCTTGTTATTCTTCTCTTTTGACTTGAATAGGATCTGTGCCTGCATATTCATTCCCTCAAGATATGTGCACAAGTTCTTGGTATTTCTGACCTATAAGTGTAGACACCATATTTTGTCCACTTTCGATTTGCTAGATCCCGAAAATTCCAAAAATATTTTCTTTTCTCTAAAGGGCTGCATAAACATCTAGATTGGTGTGGTACAACCTATTTGGGCATCGAAGCACTTGAAGTTCTATTTCAGGTAAAATTGACCAACATGCCCCTAGTTAACCCTAGGTTGACCAAAAGTCAAACAAGGTCAAAGTTCTCCTGAAACAACCTTTTTCTTGCTTTTACATCAAACCTAAGCCACTTGGAGATTTTCATCTACTTTGACCAAGTTTAACCAAGTTTGATCTGACGTTGACTTCTAGAGGAGCTAGAAATCCTAATTTTGATCCGAAAGTTAAAATAGGTTAGGACTAGTACCATTGCAAATATAATCAAATTCCCTTTCTAATGACTATTCATGGGTCAAAATCAGAGTTAAAATAGTTAAGATATCTAGAAAACCGTGCAAAGCATATTAGCATACTTCTCGAGGCCATAACTTTTAATTCGATCGTTGGATTTCCAATTTCTTTAGTGCCATGGAAACTAGACATTCAAAACTTGCCGGGGACACTAATATCAGCTGAATCTGAGTCTAGGAAGACCTTCAAATGTGTGTCTAAAATTGGATTAGAAAAAGTCAGAACTATTAATGTCAGTAGGTGTGCCAGCCATACAAGGTGCGTCGGAAGCCAAAGGGTCAGTTTCCCACTATAAAAGCTTCCAGATCCCTTATTTTTCCCATAAAAAAAAAAAATATTGGGCAATTTTCTAAGCAGATTCTCTCTCTCTTCTCTCTAATTTCTCTCCCAAACACATCCAAAAATGCATCCAAATACATCTAAACACCTTTGATTCTTCTCATTTCTCCACAATCACAAGGTAGTGTTCTTGCACTCAATCTTCCTCTCCTTGGTTCCATACCTTCGATTTGAGGTTTAGGGGTGTGGATGTAGCTTTTTAGCCACAATCCACACCCTTTTCTTTTTATAGATTTTTCTAGCTTTTCCTTGTTCAATAATATGCTTTATTGCTTTTCCTAGCATGTTCTTCCTAGACTGTTGTATGGTTTCTCTAGCATGTTTCCTTGCTTTTTTCCATGATTTATCACTTTGATGTTGTTGGCCTAGATCCACATGTTCTTAGGCTCCTTGCCATGCTTATGCTTAGATCTACATGCCTATGTGTTCTTTGCCATGTTTATTCTTAGATCTATATCTTTAAGTGCTCCATGCCTTGTTTATGTGTCTAGACCTAAATGTTGGTTGTTTTGCCATTTGCTTCTATAACCTTTTTTTCTCTTGATATCTCTCTTTCTTATGTTTTGGCCCTTATTGATTGGGTGTAGATCTAGATCCTATGGTTTAGGCAGTTCCATAGACCTAGGCCTATATTAAAGGGTTTGCATCATTTCCTTCATGCATGTCTATGTTTGTTTGCTTTTTTCTATGCTTTATCTCCATGCTTGCCTTTCTAGACCTAGGCTTTGCCATGCTTGTTGCCCTTTGTGGGTTTATGCTTGTCAATCTTTGGGGCCACTTGCTTGTGTGGTTGCATCCATCCCTCCTAGGGATTTATTAGGTGTAACCACTTATGAGATACACTTTTGTGGTGTTAGTGTGCTTGGTTCACACCCTTCTCCAATTCGTGTGATGTCAATACGCTTGCCTTGCTTGCTTTATGCCACTCGTTTGGCTTTCCTTGCTTCCATGCTTTCTCTTTACACGCTTGCTAACATGTTCATGCATGATTTTGTGTGTTGTCCATACTCCAATCCAATGAAACTTTATGGACCCTTGATCCAAACCTTCATTTGTCCTCCTAGGACACTCTCTTTATAGGATAACATGCTTGTTTGCCATTTTACATGCTTATTTGTCTGCCCTTGTTTGGCTCTCTTTGTTAGTGTGTTCTTTGTAAGCTCTCCCTATTTCCCTTGTTTCTTTCTTTGCTTGTATGCTGGCTTGTTTCTTTTGTCTTTGCATGTACACACAGAGCATGGACACTTGGAGTAAGGGTGCAACCTCCTAGACGCTAGCAAAGAGGGCAAGGACACAAGCAAGAAGATGCAAGCCCATAAAGGGCAATGATTAGTAGATCAGGGGGCCTAGCCCCTCTTGAGTGGTTTCTCTCTCTCTCTCTCTCTCTAAGCCTCTTTTCTAGAGCATGTATTAGGGTCCCCCTCCATGTACCCCATATACCCTTTTCCTGCTCTTTGCTTGGGCCGCATTCCCTAGGTATGACAATGTTTGTTTTACATTTTCTGTACCTTACTAGGCCATACCCTTGGAACGTTGGAAATGTCTAATTTACTTTTCCACTTTGTGTGGTTGCATTGTGCATGATGTATGTCTATCTATATCTGCTTGTATATGGGTGATTATGCACTTTGTATAATGGGATGTCGTGGCTACATGAGTGACCCTTTCTTGTCATGAGAGCTCTTGACCTTGTAGTGTGGGTATGTGCTGAAGGTGATTGCCATAGTTGCATATTCATGCTATTATGTGCACGATCATTGCGTTGTGATTGTCCCAATCCATGTCACCTAGTGACACTGGTTTCCTCATGCATGTGACATGCATCAACACACTTGATACTTTGAAGGGATTCGGCTCATCTCAATATGAGCATATCGATACGCGCCATATAAACAAATGCGTAACTTTGTCGGATTTTTGTCGTGAAAATGAGGCACCCTATTGCTGTGTTCTCACAGTGAAAATAAGACAAAATGTTATTGAATTTTTACCATGGAAATTTGGCATCAATTCCAAACACATTGGGAAAGCATCGATTGGGACCATAATCATTCCGAAATCAAACCTCAAAACCCAATTCATTTAAAGAGTCATAAACTAATGCCAATAGCTTATTTTCATTTGGCAATGTCCAAAAACTATGATTTTACCAAAACAAAGGACTATCCTTGGACAGGCACTATGCAGTGTCTAACACCTTCCCCACATATAACCAGACTTCCGAACTCAAGAATCAAAATTTTTTTATCCATCCATATTAGATTAGGAAAAACAAACTTTTTCTTAGCTTAGGACCAGTAATAAAATCAAATAGAGTCAGGTGACCAATCACAACTTACAAAAACCTAATGATTGGTGGCAACTTCACTTACCCTTGGTAATTTCCTTAAAATCGACTCATATTCCAAGGTAAACAACACACCTCCACAACACCTGAGCTCCAAGCTTCATATGCATGTGCATACCTACACCCCCTCTCTTCCCGAAAGGAGGGAGAAGCTGCGAGTTGTCGACAGACTGGCAACTTCACTAAGGATACTTAGAGAGTTAGCCTTTAGAGCTATTGATAAGATCTTAATCTTTGGACATTGGCTTTCAAAGACATTGAAACTGGCATTAGACTCCAAGGCTTTCTTTTTTATTATTGCTTTTACTATATCTTAGTAAAGTATTTTCAAAACTCAAAAATATTTTCCAAAAATGTTTTTCAAATGGTTTTCCAAAAAACTAGCTTTGAGGTATTGATAAGATGTGTGAAGCTTTACTATTTTCCTAAAGCATGCTATAGCTTTCCTTCACATGTGCGAATCCAGGGTAGTAGACTTAATTTTTGTTGCATCTTTATCTGTTCATATATCTGTTGTGCTTGGAAAGCCTTTCCCCTTTTATTTCAAAATGCATGACATCACCCCTCATATCGAGTCGAACCCGAGCTCAGCGTTGAAGGCTAATGCTAGATGCGTATACCTTAGGTAGTTACTGGATGTCAAATTGTAGGCTTTTCCTAGGTTTGTAGACGCCGCATTTTGTACCCTTTACGACTCGAGCCCCCGTTCCCCAATGATGTTGAATTCAAAGACCCAAGGCTGGTTTAAGGCCCAATCAGATGTTAAAAATTGACTTAAGAATTGTTAAAATGAAAATAAATCTATTTTTTAGAAAAATAAGGCCAAGGAAAATCTCGCTAGGCACATGCAAGAATTAGCATGCACGTAGCTTTCTGCATGTGTACACAGGCCCAATCTTGCGCACACATAGAGAATTCAAAAAACTAAATGAGGCAAGTTTTCTGCATTAATTTTAAGGTTTGGAATGAATCCCACGTTGTCTGAGAGTCATTCCAAACCCATATTTTCACTATACAAATAGCCTGACATGGTATATTTTCAAAACACATATAAATCCTACAGGAAAACATTAAGATTCACTAGAAATAGTGAATCAAAGAGGGGGGGGGGGTTTCACAAAACATTCTGAAGTCAATTTTATTTTGATTAGGGCCTTTTCTAGCATTGATATTCGAGTTTAAGATTACTAATCACTCTTTTATTGAATTGTGAATAGATTTGACTAAGAGGAACAGTAAAAAATCAAGCTTGAAGGGCTTTTATTTGAGGTATTAGTTTCAAACTTTCCTCTCTCTTTTTTCCTTTCTTTTCTGCTCTTTAATCTTTCTGTCTGCTTTAATTTTGTTATTTTATGTTTTAATATGTTTATCTAGCTTAGGTTTATGTAGTTGTATGTTTTAAAAGCATGTTAGGATGTTAAACTTATCGTTTTGAAGTTCTGTTGTGTTTCTAGGGTTTTTAGGTAGAAATCTATGTGCGTATAATCTTGCATGCGTACGCAGGCTTGATTTTACACACACAGGGTTGTTCATGCGTGCACATGAACTTGCGTAGAAACCCTAATTTTATTTTTTCTTTTTTTTTTCTTTTGCTTTCACATGCAATACTTCTATTTTAGATCCTTTTTCATATATTCATGTTGTTGGGCTTCTATATCACATGTCTAATTGCTTGTTTGCTTTCACATGTTAGAATTAGGGTTTTATTTTTTTAATGCTATGAACATGCATTCACATGCTCATGTATGATGCCATAGGTACTGAGTTGTTGCAAGGTAAGCAAAGGTAAGTCATGAATTTACAATGTACATGCATGGTTAGGTTTAATGATATAATTGTGATCTTAATGCCTTGGATGACATGTTTTGTTGGCTTTGTTTCTACTTTTGATCTTAAATGTTCATATGTTTCTGCCTTGGATGGGATATGATGAAATGATGATAACAGCATGCTAGGATGATGTGATATCTATGCTAGATGAATGTTAGGGTCTATAATGTGATTAGATGCATGATTAGATGAATGTTAGGCCTTGGTTGACTGCTGTGATAGATGTATGATTAGGTCTTTTTGGATTATTGGTGCCATGTTGATTGTTAGATGAATGTTAGTGTGTGTGTGTGTGTGTGAGTTAGAATAAAAATATTGAGTATGCCTTTAATAGGGTTAAGACAAAAGACACAATGATGGGAAGCCAATCTTAGGGTTGGGAGGTTTTGGGTGCCTAACACCTTCCCAAGACCATACCTTAACTCCGAACCCATATCTCTAGTAGTAAGATCAAAAATTCCTTTCTCAAGAGGACAATATATATATGGTTCTTAAGCCATTGCAAAAACTAGGTGGCGACTACCTCTCTTATCCACAATAGCAACTCTGCTGGGGAAATGTGAATTTAATTCCTATGTGTCCTATGTCTTAACCTTAATTAAGGCCTACTTAGTTCTTGTTTGCACACACATCACATGGTTCTTTTGTCCCTTTACCTTAATTGGTGATGAGTGGGAAGATGGAAGGCTCCATTTTGGCTTAAGTCTTTGAAGTTCATCCCATCAACTCACAATGTGTGTCTTTGCCTATGATGGACTTTGAGTATGTTAATGGTTTGCCACCAATCCACAAAGGTCCATTTAGGCCCTTGGTTGGAATCATGGCCCATCTAGTTATGAGTGACCTACTTATCTATCCCTTTATCCTTAAGGAGCCTACCCATACTTAGAGAGATCTTAAATCCTATCAAAGGAGGGTACCTTTTTATATCTCTTGTTTCTTCAACCATATATCTTGTGATCACCTAACTCTAAAGAGCAAATAAAAGATGAAAAAAAAATAGAAGGATGGCCTTAAAGTTATGGCATATCTTAAGACAATGGGGATTAAAGAAAAGAGGTTCTCACATGTAAGAGGCTTATCCCCAAGTCCAAAGGTATATCTTAACTTTGAAGGTTCATAAGGCCATAGCCTAATTGTTATCATAAGCCTAAATCAAAAGCCCTTCTAAAACAGAGGACTTTAGACTTAAGATAACAAGTATTCAATGGACTTATCATTCAAAATCCTACAAAGTCAATATGAAATTCCCTAATATTAGGCCTCTTTTTTGTATGCCTAGACCCAAAATGATGAGAATTTCATGGACCTCGTGAGGAAGGCTACAATATATTCTAGCTTAAGGGTTACTTCAAAAAAAAAAAATAGTAATGATGATAATGAATTAAAAAGAGAAGCACCCAAAGGTGATGAATATATTGTAAGCTCATGTTTAAGACAAAGGGTTGAAAATCTCTAAATGTATTCTAATAAAAGCCCATGAATGTAAGGTGAGAGCATTATTGTAAATTGACCAAAGCCCAATGAAATTAGGGGCAAGGTTCATGAGAGGAAAGGAAGTGACTTTGTAATTGGGCCTTCATTAAAATGGATTTAGAGATTTCCTAAGGACATCTAAGACTCTAAAGAAACCTTTTAACTGTGACATGGACTTAATAGAAAAAAGACTTCTTTTTAGGCACCATTGCACCACCAAAGTCAAGAAAACACATCCCCACTCCAATTTGGATTTGAGAAGAGCACGGAAGACATTTGGTCAAGATTGAGGACACACATTAAGAAGAATTGTTCCAAGAAGGGGAATCATCTCAAGATACAATGGCCGCTCCAATTAATGATGAGGTCACACAAAAGATTTTCAAGGCAATGGATGAATAAAGTGACGTTCTCAAAAAGATGGGAAGCCGCCTTACCAAGCAGAAGAAGCCAAGTTGAAGAAGCCCCCACGTGTAGAGGTTCTATTTGAGAAAGAAGTGGAAGATTAGGATGAAAGGGACGAAGTTGATGCGAACCTCAATCAACACGCTTTGAGACTCAAAAAATAATATTGGAATACTTGCCTAAGAAAGCTAAAATTCATATTTTAATAGAAACCCTGACCCAACGTTTATAAATGAGACGCAAACCAAACATATAAGTAACAGACCTTGACCCAATGATTATAACTGAATCACAAATCGAAGGTATAAATTTGAACGCCACAAGGAAGAATCCCTGATAAGTTCACAGTTCTTGAAGAACTAAAAGAAGAAGCAAAACCACACGTATTTTCTGATTTTTATCCAATAATCCTACGTTACAATGAGTGCATGCTATTTATAAGACATGATTAAAAATAGGAAAATATATTAAAAAAATGTACTAGATAATAGAAGCCTAAATTAAGGTTAATTTGGTCTAAAATTAGCTGCTCTAAAATAGGAAAATAGCTTATAAAAACATACTAAAAAATAGAAGCATAAAATTAAGGTGGATTTAGTCTGAAATTAGTAGCTCTAGAATCTGGAAAATAGTTATTAATTGGTATTGAGCTAGAAACTCAATCAGTCATTAATCAACACCATAAATCACGCCCAATTAATTTAGATTAGCCCTATCAGGCAATAATCCACACCATAAATCGCGCCTAATTAAGCCAAATCAGCCCTATCAATATCTTAGATCAAATTTATTACGCCTTCATCTTCCTTTGGGCCAAGCTTGGAATGTGCTGTGTTATAAACAACCCCAATCTCTTGAATTAGCTCATTAAGGGCTTTTTTGATCTTCTTGGGTCTTGCTATAGTAATAGGCCCAACTGGAACATGCAATGGGTCCTTTAATGGTTGTTGATTCTCATCATTCCCCCTCTCTTCAAAAAGATTCATCCTTGAATCGTCACCTACGTCAAAAGGAGAAAGATCATAAACATTAAATGTAGCACTAATGTTATACTCGCTTGGAAAATCCAACTTGTATGCATTACCATTGATTCTCACAATGACTTGAAATGGACCATCCCCTCTAGGATGTATCTTGGACTGCTTATGGGTTGGAAATCTTTCGTTTCACATATGCACCCAAACCCAATCACTTGGTTCAAAGAGGACTTGTTGACGACCCTTGTTGACTTTGGCTGCATATTGCTCATTTTCCTTTTCTATATGTTGCCGTACACTTTCATGGAGTTTCTTCACCATTTTAGCCTTCTTTTGACCATCCAAACTGGTCATTTCATTAATTGGCACAGGCAGCAAATCCAAAGGAGTTAGTGGATTAAAACGAAAGGCAATCTCAAATGATGAAAAATTAGTAGTAGAATGAACACTTCGATTATATCCAAACTCAATGAATGGCAAACAATCCCCCCAATTTTTCAAGTTCTTCTGAATTATAGTATGCAATAAAGTAGATAAAGTTCTATTTACTACCTCAGTTTGTTCATTCGTCTGGGAGTGACAAGTAATTGAAAACAATAGTTTAGTCCCCAAATTTCCCCATAAGAATTTCCAAAAATAGCTAAGGAACTTAACATCACGATCTAACATAATACTCCTAGGAACATCATGGAGCCGTACTATCTCTCTAATAAATAAATTAGCGATGTGGGTTGCATCATCGGTTTTATGACAAGATATGAAATGTGCCATCTTTGAAAGCCTATTAACAATCACAAAAGTCAAATCCCTACTTTTCCTTGACCTAGGCAAACCTAAAATAAAATCCATAGAAATATCAACCCAAGGTACACTAGGTATGGGCAGAGAAGTGTATAATCCATGTGGCAAGACTCTAGATTTGGCCTACCTACTAGTAATTGTTGGAAAAACATAATTTGTATCGCATACAAAACACATACAGCAGAAAATTAACGGATCTACTTCAATTGCAATTGATTACATGTACCATGTAAATTTCATAATTGAAGAACAAGAAAGAGAACCTTGGTGTGGTGAAATTCAAAACCTAAGATTAGAAATACTTGAGAACACTTTTAATCTTCATTCCAATTCCACTTTATGCCCAAGAAGTATGGTCTTTCAATCAGTTTATATGTATGTGTTCAAGGGAGAGTAAAAAATGACTTACACTCACATATACACTATTTCATTCATTACAAAATTCTGTATGTTTCTCTCCTTATATATAACTGATTATCTAATTAGGCTAGCCTTTTGGGCAATTCCAATTGGGTTTTAGTATGTGGCTTGGAGTGGGACCAAAAGGGACAAATAAGACACTAGCTTCAATGAGTTTTGGGCATTTCTATCAACTCTTAACAAGCCCAAAATTTTTATTAATTATATTTAATACCACTATATAAATATAATTGCACTCTAGGCCTTTTTAATAAATTATATCCCAAGACTTTATTATATATACAACCCCTTCATTAAAATATTCATAGTAATACAAAGTCATGAATGTTGACTGTCATTCTGAAGATTACTACATCTTAATCCTTGAGTACCTCGTTTAATCCTTTAAGTTGTTTATCACATATTTATGAAATCCAATTTCAAAAATATATACTTTAGTAACTTCTTACTAAAGCGATTAAGCCTAACACTCTGAATAATCAAACCCATTAAACTTATCTCGAGGGAATATTTTATATCTCCATTTAGAGATTATGAACTCCGTCTTGAAAATATATGCTCCTTCAACACTAAATATGGCTGCCCAATATACTGAGGTTTTAATTGTGACTTTAGATCTTACTCCTAATATATCAAAGCAACCTATACTTCATGATCAGCTTCATTATTCCTTCAGGATTGAGAGTTGATGTAAATAGAAGTCGTGAGATTTATTATTCATTTGATAGTCTTTAGTAGAATAATAAATTTCACAACTGCCCAATTCAATATGTCTTAATACTTAAAACATATCAATATATCAACTAGAAGTCTCCACTTCCATGATCAAGACAAATAATCTTGTTGATATGTTATAG